>CM039317.1:19476643-19861643 GCA_022316695.1 Camellia oleifera | reverse complement strand
GTGATTTGTATAATGTTGGTTATGATTTAGTTATAACCTCTTGCGCTCGTTATTTTGATTATGAATCATTGTAATGTTTGTTATGATTTAATTATGACCTATTGCGATTATTATTTTTGTTATTATAGCCAAAGAGGTCATTAGTTATGTTTCAAGGTGTTTGGTTATGATCCATTATGCGCTTTTAATTATGATTAAAAGTGATTTGATTATAACACTTTATTATATCAGCATTACAAAAAATCATAACTACTTCTATGAGATACACCCCTTTTGGGAGATGTGTTTGGTAGAAGAACTCGTGAATTTATCATTATTTTAAATTTAAAAAAATCATATATCCAATAAAGTAGTTTTTTTATACCCATCAAAGTATATAATGGAGAATTTTTTTAAAATTAAGGCAATATTTGGCATGAAGGTTTAGTTTGGACTGGGTTGAGGTTATTTTAGGTATGAAAAGACAAAATAGATTTTTTAGTTCAATAAGATAAAATATCACATTCAAACCATAATCATTTTAATTTTTATCTCACAAAAATTAAAAAAATTAAAAAATTTATCTCAAACAAAACTTTTTAATCTCAAATTAAAAAAAAAAAACAAAAACAAAAACAAAAAGGTAATCCACATCATGGCTAATAACATCAATCCGTACAAATAAATGACTAGAAAACACTCATTTATTGAATTTGTTTGTCTATGGCTCTAACCACGACAAAGTAGGTCTCAATCTCAAACATTTTAGCATCAAAGATTGAAAGCCTATGAGATTTTGAGTATCTTATATTTATCAGCTTTTGGTCTAATTATATGGTACAAGACTCCAAAAATTACAACAAAAAAATCGATGAACCACTAAAATCTGATCCAAATTGTTGACTTGATTTAGTATTTTAGTCACAGATTTGGTTCTTAAAATGGTAAATCCATTAAAATCGGTCCCATTTTCCTTTCCAAGACTGTAGTTTTGGTTCTTAAAATGGTAGAACCACTAAAATCGGTCCGATTTTCGATTCAAAGACTATAGTTATCTGATTCCGAACAGTGATATATTTATTTATATCTATATATATAAATTAAAATATAAAATATTTCTTATAATGTTTAAACACTAGTCATTATTATTGGGAAATTGATAACTCTAACCAACTTAACCAATCTAATTATTGTTAATTTATTTAAGAACATAAAACACATACCATATTTATTGTTACATACAATTCTTAGAACTGCAAAATCGAACTGAACCAAACTGGTTTATATGATTCGGTTCTGATCTGGTTCCATAGATTAATGGTTTAATTATGGTTTCAATTTTTTCTAGAACTGTAAGAATCGATTTGGTTCTTAATTTACTCTAAAATCGGACTAATCCAATCTGTGTACACCTCTACCAAAAATGGTATACATAATTACAAACCAAGTCTGGGTGTAAACAGCAATGGTTGGTGACTCGAAAATACATGGCTCGAAACACCCAAAACGAAAACTGAGAGGGTAATTTATATTAATAAATTGGGCCGAGCTGGGTTTTGGGCCGAGGTAAGCCCAAGTTCGGAAGACAGTACATACACCGGTCGGAGAGGAGCATTATTGTTAGTTCGGTTGCTAACCAGGTATCCGTATCTCGGTCGCGGCAAGTGACAAGCTAATCCGATTCATGAGAAAACGGAAGTTAGGTCGGTCTAGGGGTACTTCGGGGAGATAGACCGGTCTTAGAGTGACACCGGTTCGGGTGTCTTAGTCCGGTTTAGGCAAGACACGGTTCGGTTTAACTCTCTTATGTTTAGCTCGGTTGTAGCATGATAAAGCCGAGGTGAGAGAATGGATTGTAAGGGCCGAACTAGAGGTTACTTCGGTCGTATTGAAGTTCGGCTGTGGTGAAACCATCTCACTTGGTTTAAGCAGTGAGGGGGGTGTTGGAGGATAAGCATTATCTTCCAGGAGTATGAGTCCTAGGAGGACTCTGCATGGAGGAGTTAGAGTTCTACTAGGATTGTGCTATGCGAAACCTATATAAGCTCACCAATATCGCCTTTGGAGAGGTAATGCAACTTTTGCTCCCTGAATACATAGAGCTTTTGCCCTCTTGTCTTGCTTACTGACTTAGGCATCGGAGAGGCTTCCGGCACACACCCGCCGGCCAGCTTACGTTTGTGTTTTCAGGTGATAGAGCGACGTCGTACAGAGGAACGCAGACTTGATCAACAGGATTATACGAGAAGGTATATTTCTTTCCCGTACAATTGGCGCCGTTTGTGGGAATACAGACAAGAACAACCTCTTGATCAAGCTTTCTCTCGAACATCAATGGCGAATAATGAAGAATTACCTCAGTCCGTCGTCGATGGACAAACTCCAGATGGGGGTGCAAGGCGAGAAGGCCTACCCTTGGTCGCTCCCATGGCGGATCTAGAGCCACAAAGACACAACTCCAGGAGGGATGCGAGGGGTCGAAGCGAAACAATAGCCCTCATCCCTCTTGTTCGCAAAGCCCAGAAAGGCAAAGGCGCAGAGTTGATCCTCAAATTTTGAAGGATCGCGTTAGAGAACAAGACGAATTGATCCGTAAGATGGCGGCGGACATGGAATCCTTAAAGCGCCAGATGAAGGGTAAAGAAGTGGCGACAGGAGAGGGGCGCAACAAGAAAACGCCCCCTCGCCACTCAGAGGGTCGTAGTAGGAATTCTACACCCTCCCAACCAGATAACAGAAGCCTCAGGACAGGCGACACGCGATCCGTATCCTCCAGGACTCGTCACTCCAGGTCTGAGAGAACGAAGTCTGAGAGGTTATACACTGAGGGAAGCACCTATTGGCCCTCACATACGCACCAGACGAGGTCTAGACAGACGGAATTACCCAGGTCGTCCGACCTACGATCCATGCTAGAAGAGAAGGCACGATGGAGGGAGGACGCCAGAGCGCGCGATCCACACAGGGTTCCTGCCTTGCAGCGGTTGGCTCCTTGGACGCATGGAAGCGTCGAGGTTGGAATGACAATGCCGCGCCCGGCATACGAACCAGCGGACAAGGCATTGGTGAGGCTGCAAACCTCACCATTCGTCCCAGCAATAGAGAACGCGCCCCTTCCGTCAGGCTTCTTACAGCCTAAATTCACAACGTACGAGGGGAAGACGGATCCCTACTCACATTTGAGCCACTTTCGCCAGGTCATGGCTGTATACCGGCGGAATGAGGCCTTGATGTGCATCCTATTCCCTTCAAGCCTTGGTGACCTTGGCCTGACTTGGTTGAGAAACTTCCAGAAGGCAGCATAGCCTCCTGGGCGCAATTGCCGAGGCGTTCGTCACAAGATTCCGAACGAACACTAAGACCCCGGTGGAGATCGATCAGTTACTCTCCATCGACATGGGTGAGAAGGAAACCTTGCGATCCTACAACAGTCGTTACTGGGAGACATTCAACCAGATTGGGGATTGTCCCACCACTCTCGCCATTGCCCAGTATAAAAGAGGACTCCCAGTCGGAAACAGACTAAGGGATTCTATCACCATGACGCCACCTCTCACCATAGAGGCCCTGATGGAAAGAGTGCATCAGCACATCAGGGTGGAGGAGGACGGCGCCCGTGCTAAAGCAAAGCCTAGCACAACCGCAGTACCAGAAAAGAAGGTCTCAGCAAAGATCAATGCGATAGATCGGCCGAACAGAAACGGGCGTGGCAGACGGGACAACGGAGAAGACCAGGACAAAAGATGGTTGAAAGTCCGCACTGCCATCACCACGGTCTTCAAGAAACCGATCTACCGAATACTTAGCGAGATTCACAATGAGCCTTTCATCAAGTGGCCAGCCAAGTTGGGCGAAGCTCAAAAGGACTACGATGACAGATCACGGTGCACCTTCCACAAAGAAAAAGGGCACCGCACTGAGAACTGCACCCCATTAAGGTAACACTTGGAGGAGTTGGTGGCGGCAGGCCACTTAGACAAATACATAGAGGGAGGGGCACAACCGGCCCCCCAGGACCATAACAACCCCAATGGGATGCCGATCGACGCCCCGCCTTAAGGCGTCATCAACGTAATACATGGAGTCTTTGAACCTGAGCGTGTATGCGAGCTCAGAGGTTCAATCAAAAAGGCTGAGCACTTAAGGGAGGTGCTAAGTGCCCAACCGGTTGTTAAGAAGGGGAAGACAGAGGCCACAAATGTCATGTCTTTTTCAGGATAAAGACTTGGCAAGGATTTATTGCCCTCATAACGATGCCTTGGTCGTCACTCTCCGAGTCAAGGATTTTGACGTCAAGCGGATTCTGATTAGACCAGGTAGTTCATGCGAAATCATGTACTATGAAACCTTAAGCAACTGAAGCTTCAAGATAAGGACTTAGCCCCTGCCGTATCCCCTTTGATTGGATTCAATTCTATGCCAGAGTGGCCAGTCGCAAAAATCATCCTTCCAGTCAGGGCAGGGAGCTGTGACGAAGCAAGTAGAGTTCTGGGTACTGAAGGTCCCCTCCACCTACAACATCATCTTAGGCAGAACATGGCTGCATGCTCATGCGCTCAGGTAGGCATCCTCCTACCACCAAGTGATGAGGTTCCCCAACGACCCGGAGTAATTGAAGAAGTGTATGGGGATCAAGGTTCATGTCAAAGCAGTGCTTTCGTCACTACGAATGGCAGCCGCGCGGACAAAGGATATGTTCATTCGGTAGAGGAACCAGAGAGTAATGAACTATTCGCGGATGTTGGCAAAGCGGCTAGTCAGAAAGTAGTGGAGGACTTGGTGGAAGTCAGGATAGATGAGGAAAACCCGGATAAGTTCTTCTTACTTGGCTCGTCGTTGTCCAGCACTGAGAGATTGGAAGTCTTGAAATTCCTAACTTCCAACATCGAAGTGTTTGCCTGGACCCCATACGACATTCCAGGCATCGATCCCAATTTCATTTGCCACCAACTCAACGTCCACCCTTCTGCCAGACCGGTCATTCAACGCACACGCAAATCGGCACTCCACCACGCAGAGATAGTGGCAGAAGAAGTGGGTAACCTTCTGGAGGCAGGAGCAATCAGGGAGGTACATTATCCCAAATGGATCTCCAATACAGTCGTGGTGCCAAAGAAGAATGGCAAGTGGCGTGTCTGCGTCGATTACAAGACGGTCAACAAAGCATGCCCAAAGGATAGCTTCCCCCTACCAAGGATAGATCAATTGGTGGACCTAACAGCCGGGCACAGCAGGCTTAGCTTCCTCGACGCATAGAGAGGCTACCATCAGATAGCCATGCACGAACCAGATCAGGAAGTAACATCCTTCACCACTCCAAGAGGACTATACTGCTACAAGGTCATGCCCTTTGGCCTAAAAAATGTAGGGGCGACGTTTCAGAGAATGGTCACCAAGATGTTTGAACCACTGTTAGGCAGAACAATGGAGGCTTACATCGACGACATGGTGGTCAAAAGAAAAAACGCGAATGACCATCTAAAAGACCTAGATGAGATGTTCCAGATCCAGAAGAAACACAAGCTGCGCCTTAACGCTTCTAAGTGCGCATTCGGTGTAGGGTCTGGCAAGTTTTTGGGTTTCCTGGTGACCAATCGGGGTATTGAGGCAGACCCATCCCAAATCAAAGCAATTCAGGAGTTGGAGAGGCCTAACTCAGTGAAGGAAGTGCAGCATCTCACCGGCATGGCAGCAGCACTTAACCGATTCATCAGCCGGTCTTCAGACAGATTGCGTCCATTCTTTCAGTCATTAAAAGCTAAGTTTGAGTGGGATGAAGAATGCGACCGAGCTCTGGAAAGCTTGAAGGAGTACATGTCCTCCCCACCACTCCTTGTAACCCCAATTCCTGGAGAAGAACTTTTCTTATACCTAGCAGTCTCGCAACACGCAATCAGCGCAGTGTTGGTCCGTGCAGAAGGAATCCAACATCTGCCCATCTACTACGTAAGCAAGACATTGCTGGGCGCCGAAACAAGGTATTTGCCGCTGGAGAAACTGGCATTAGCCTTAATGATGGCCTCAAGAAAGTTGTCGCATTACTTTCACGCCCACACTATAGTTGTTCTCACAGCCTTCCCCCTCAAGGCTTTATTTGAAAGGGCGAACTTTTCTGGGCGAATTTTGAAATGGGCAGTAGAATTGGGACAATACGACATCAAGTTCCAACCCAGAACCGCAATAAAGGCTCAGGCACTAGCAGATTTTGTCGCGGAGTTCACCCCTGGAAGTCACCACATCTGCCCAGTCGACCTGACTGAAACAGCCGAACTAGGGAGGGAGGTTGACGTCGGAATAACGCAACCCCTAGTACTGGTTGCTCAGTCAGGCCCCAAGACAGACCAGAGTAGAGAAAGGGTGGAAGAAGTGAACCATGCTACACCAAGTCAGGACTCACCTGACAAACAAAGACTTGGTGCAAACTGAGGACAAGGGGCAGACAGCAAGCATCGACTCTGAAGAAGCCACCAGCAACGTGGAAGATCCCAAGACATCATCTGATCCCTCCACCTGCTGGAAGTTGTTCGTTGGAGAGATGTGGCAGCTCTTCGTGGATGGAGCATCCAACAGGCATAGAGCAGGACTTGGCATAGTCCTCATCTCTCCAGACGGCCTAGTAGTGGAGCAGGCAATCAACCTGGGCTTCCCTGCATCAAATAATGAAGCAGAGTATGAAGCGCTCCTAGCCGGTCTCAAGTCGGCATTCTACATGAAGGCCACCGAGCTAATGGTTTACAACAACTCGCAGCTGGTGGTAAACCAAATATCTGTCGACTATGAGGCAAAGGATGATAGGATGGCCAAGTACCAAGACTTGGTCAGAACAGAGATAAAGAAGTTCGAAGTAGTGAGGATAGAACAGATTGGTAGAGAGGAAAACAGTAGAGCAAACGAACTCGCAGGCCTCGCCTCAATGGCAGACACCTCCATTCCCCATCCACTACTAATCGACTACCTGCCTAGACCAAGCATTGAAGATCCAGAAGCTGAAGAAGTATATTGTGTAGAGCTAGGTCCTTCATGGATGGATCCCATTATACTATTCCTAAAGGACGGCACCCTCCCAGAGAAGAAGAAAGAAGCCAACAGAATAAGAGCAAAATCACAGCGGTTTTAGCTCTCTCCATCTTTGGCATTGTACAAGAAGTCGTTCACAGGACCTTACTTAAAGTGTGTCCACCCCAGCAAGGTGGAAGCATTCCTGTTCGAAATACATGATGGGGTATGTGGCAGCCATCAAGGAGGAAGATCATTGGCATACCGAGCTATTTCACAAGGATACTGGTGGCCATACATGCAAGCAGATTCAGAGAAGTATGTCAAAAAATGCGAAAAGTGTCAGAAGTTTGCGCATCAAATACACCAACCTGCCAGAGAACTCCTACCTTTGACTAGTCCATGGCCTTTCGCAATGTGGGGCTTAGACATAGTAGGTCCACTTCCAACAGCACCAGGTAACAGGAAGTTCTTCCTTGCGGCAACAGACTACTTCACAAAGTGGGTGGAAGCAGAAGCCTTGGCGTCGATCAAGGAAAAAGATGTGAAGAAGTTTGTCTGGCAGAACATCATTACTCGCTTTGGCATACCAAAAGCTCTGATCTCAGACAATGGCACTCAGTTCGACGGCAGAATTTTCAGAAGCTTTTGCGAAGAATACAAGATAGAATTCTACAATTCCACACCGGCGTATCCCCAAGCAAACGGTCAAGCCGAGGCATCAAACAAGGTAGTGTTGGACGGATTGAAGAAAAGGTTGGAAAAAGCCAAAGGCAAATGGGCAGAAGAGCTCCCTCATGTTTTATGGGCTTATCGCACCACACCACGGCAGGTCAACAGGAGAAACTCCATTCTCCTTAGCCTATGGCATGGAAGCAGTCATTCCGTTAGAAGTCAGACTCCCCACAATTCGGAGCGAAAATTTTGATCCAGACTTAAATGGCGAAGCTATAGCATTGGAACTTGACCTTGCGGAAGAAAGAAGAGACAGAGCATTGGTTCACATCGCCTCCTACCAACAAGAACTATCTAGGAAGTATAACAAAACTGTGCATCCAAGGCAATTCAAGATCGGCGATTGGGTACTTCGCAAGGTTATGGGCAACACATTGGTCCCAGGAGATGGCAAGTTAGGTCCTAACTGGGAAGGTCCTTACAAAGTGGTCGGATTAGCAAGAAAAGGGGGCATACCACTTGGAAGATGAGGACGGCAAAGCAATTCCTAGGCCTTGGAACACTGCCAATCTTAAGTTATTTTACTTTTAGCTTTTTCTTTTCTCTCTTTAAGTATATGTAATTTTTCACTTCATCAATAAAACAAATCGATTCTTTTTTAGCATATTTGTTTTTAGTAGAAAGTAACTTTTGTAAGTTTGTAGCATTGTAGACATAGTTGGCTGGATTAAACCAACTATAACACCTCCTAAGCCCAGGATAAGGATCCAGGCTGCAGGACGTTTGGTCGGAATAACCAAACACTATATTCTAGGTTGGCTGGAAAAACCAACCTAGAGGTTGGCTGGATTAAACCAACTCTTTGTACTCTTCAGCCGAAGTAAGTGTATGGCTGAAGAGTGGTTGGCTGGATTAAACCAACTCTTTGTACTCTTTAGCCGAAGTAAGTGTATGGCTGAAGAGTGGTTGGCTGGATTAAACCAACTCTTTGTACTCTTCAGCCGAAGTAAGTGTATGGCTAAAGAGTGGTTGGCTGGATTAAACCAACCCTTTGTACTCTTCAGCCGAAGTAAGCTATATCAGCTGAAGGCCCTGTTTGGTAGAGCTGTGGAAAACTGCTTATAACTTATGCCCAAACAGCTTATAGCTTATAACTTTCAGCTTAAGCTGATTTCCAGCTTATTCTTAAAGCATCTCCTGCCCCACTCAAAGAATAAGCTAATTTCTGACTTTCAAAAAGCTATAAGCTATAAGTTATAAGCTAAACCAAACACATCAAAATAGCTTAAATTAAGCTGAAAGCTGGAATAAGCTGATTATAAGCTGTGCCAAACAGGCCCGAAGAGTGGTTGGCTGGATTAAACCCTCTGTACTCTTTAGCCGAAGTAAGTTATCTCGGCTAAAAAGTAGGTTGGCTAGTAAGTTAGAGAGCTAACCGAGATCACAGTTGTACAAAAAAGTTCAAAATTCATTGCAAGTATTAGCATACATACACAGAACCGGAATAAGAGTTGAGGAAATTTTTCATTGAACCACAAAACAGAGAAGTACAATTTGGGGGGGGGCCCAGCCCGGTTACAAAGTTCAAAAAAAAAAAAAAATCAACCGAGAAGTGCATCAAGCTCGGCATCAAATTCTGCATCAGCAGTCGCCTAGAGTCCGGTGTTAGAGGGGAGCACGGTTTGAAGTGGGACTCCGGTGTCAGCCTGAACTTCGGTGTCAGTCGGCTGCAGCTCAAGAGTTGGATCCTCAATGACTGGCTCAGACCGAACTACCTTATCGTTCTGCTGCTCGTTGACAACCGGAGTGTGAGATGGCTCCTCATCTTCATCATCATCGTCATCATCATCACCGGACCCCTCAAGAAAGGCTTTTTGGAGTTCGGCCGCGTATTGTGTGAGCGAAGCTGGAATGGAGTACGGTGGAGCGTTGTAGACGTCGGTGTCAGACGTACAACCGAGCTTCTCCACCGCCGACCTCCAGCCGCACTTAAAAAAGAGATCTTTGGCTGCGTTGCATTGCAGGGTGTAGGCGTCTTCGGCTTCCTTGAAGCCCCGCTTCTCGGCCTTCTTCACCTCCCCCTTCCACTGGTTTATCTCGGCGTCTTTTTTCTTCTCAATTGCCGCCAAGATACGGAGGTATCTATCTTTTGCCTCAACGGCAACTTTTTTCTTTTCGGCCTCGACCGAATTGGCGATCTCGGTCAGCCGACCGTTCTCTTCCCGAAGCTCAGCCAATTGCTTCTTCGCCTCCTCCAGTTCGGCCGTCTTTAGTTCGGCCTCAGCCATGGCCTCTCTGGTACTCCTCCTAAGCTCCATGACCCTCCTGTGAGTGACTTGGTTTTTCTGGATGGCCTGCAAAGAAGGAATAACGTTAGCTGGACTCCAAGTTAAAAAAAAAAAAAAAGAAGAAATCTTACATGGAGGAATACTGCTTACCAGGATCATGGACTTAGTGGAGGACCGGATTGACTTTAGCTCGGTGTTGAGCTGTTTGTAGTGGTGCTCCATGTCTTTGGGGAGGCACACACTCTTGGCCAAGTTGAAGGCCATCTGATGATCCTTCTCTGAGACCACCGAATCAGATGCGGTGATGTCTCGGTCATTGAAGGTGAGTATGGGAGTCCACTTGGGAGAAGCGGTTCGGTCGGTGGGTTCCGGTTGGAGGCTCGGCTGAGGGCTTGGTGGAGGACTTGTTGGCAGGACGGTCTCGTCTTCATCAGCAAGACGTGGCTCGGTTTGGCTAGTCCGGGCACGTTTGCTTGGTCGTGATAAAGATGGCCGTTGAGATGGGAGTGCCACCACGGTCTCGGTGACACGGCCGATTCCCTGTACTTAGGCTGGGGTTGTTTCGGTTAGGAGGGCCTTCAATCTGTTCTTCTTAGCCATTTCTTGCTCGGCTGTGAGTGGAACAAGGTTGATCTGAGGCAAGTTTGGGTCCGGTTCGAGTGCGTCTTCAAGCAGGAAGTCGGTTACCCTCGCTTTTCGGTGGCCGGAGTAGCGGTATGTCGGTTCGAAGTCTAGCAATTTAGCCCAACTTCTTTCCCGAACCCGTAGTGCGGCACGCAGAACGCCTAGGTTGGGGTAGTTGTAAAGAGAGTGAAGATGAGCTGAATCTGCAAAATGAAAAACAAACTGTTAGTTCGGTTCAAGAGTGAAAAGCCGAGATAAAGAAAAGTGAGAAAGGCAACCGGAGTATGTATACCGGGTTCTCCTTTATTCCAATTTATTTTTCGGCCAGGAATCTAGGCTTGATGGTCTTCGAAGTTGCCAGACACCCAGAAGAAGTCATCATCATTTAGGTCTTTGTCCGGTGTGTCCTTAATTATTTTTTCTCGGCCTCGGCGTATTCTCAAATAATAACACTAGCCTTCATTCTTGGATCCTAATGAGTACTGATGGAGTATTTCGGCTAGGCCTAGGTTAAGACCGGTCTGGCGGTTTAGGGCGTCTATGCCCATTATTATGCGGTATGTGTTGGTGGAGAGTTGAGTTGGGCATAGTCTGGTTTGCCTAAGAAACTCACAGATTAAAGGCTGGACTGGGAATCGTAGTCCGGTCTCTATTATTGATTGAATGGTGAAAGGGACAAAGCCTGGGTTGCCCCATGGATCTACATCTGGTTCGGCTAGGGTGAGGTTTACATCGGTTGGTATGTTGTAATCCTTTCTGAATTCGGTTAAGCCGCCTGGGGTTTCTACCAAAAATCTGTACTTCCCCATTTATTGAATAACTTATAAATAATTTAATTCGGCTAGGGATTTGGACTCGGGAGCTCGGTTGAGCGCGCGGAGGAAGTATCTGGGCAACCTAAGTCTGCAAATTGGAAAAACAAGGTGTTAAGCACAGATCATCGACCGTGCTATAAAAAACAAAACAAGGAAATGAAGCCTTACTTCGGCTAGATGAATTACTGTGAGATCTACCTCGGTTTCAGAGAGGAGCATGTTATCTCAGTTTTGGCAAGTCGTTTGGTTAGTTCGGTTCTACTTTTTGTTTTGTTATTCCGGCTGAACGCCAAGGGGCAGCTTTCTGAGTTCGGTTTAGGAACTGGGAAAGCTGGCTTAGCCCCCAAGGCTTAGCCCGGTCGAGGCTATAGGAACTTCTAGCTCGGTACGTTTTCATTTCGGCTAGTATGGATCAGTTTATGGCCTTATGAAACTATTGTGATATGTTCGAGTTCTAGTTCGGTTTCAGTCTGCCTAGATTTTTATATACCGCAAGAACAGTATTCTAGTTCGGTTGAAGCATGTGCCAAGATCAAAAAGGTGTTCTATTTGCTAAATCAGTATGTGCAATATGTTCTTGTTAAGTTCTTCAGAAAAGTACAGATACGGTGGAAGAGAAACAAAGTGTTTTGCAAAAACACGTAACATAAACAGCTCTGGACTAAAACGAAAGCAAAAACAGAAAAACAAGAATAGATTCATGAACTTACCAAGAGGAAGAGGAGAAGAACTAGAAGATTGAAGCAAAAGGCAGCGAGGAAACGCAGCAATTCCTAGCTCAATGTAAAGGTACAGAGAGAGAGAGAAGGTGAACAGAGTAGCGTGATTCAAAAATGAAGGGTTTTTTTTGGTGTAAAGGGAGAATGAGCGGGAACTGTTCAAATGCACGAGGAACGAAGAACGGCGCGACAGCTGCAAAGAGCCAATAGAAGGCTGACACGTGTCATTGGAATATATAACGCTTCAGTTGCTGTGACTGAAGAGACGTTTGACCGGACGTGTATAGCTCGGCTTAAGCTTAACTCGGCTGGAGAAGCTAAAAGGGTATCAGCCCGACCGGAGTATTTAAAGGATTTGAGCCCGGCTGGATAAGCTCGAATTTTAGCTCGGTTATAAACAGATAATCCCAATCATGTTGAACAGATGGAATTAAGGGGCAATTGAGAGGGTAATTTATATTAATAAATTGGGCCGAGCTGGGTTTTGGGCCGAGGTAAGCCCAAGTTCGGAAGACAGTACATACACCGGTCGGAGAGGAGCATTATTGTTAGTTCGGTTGCTAACCAGGTATCCGTATCTCGGTCGCGGCAAGTGACAAGCTAATCCGATTCATGAGAAGACGGAAGTTAGGTCGGTCTAGGGGTACTTCGGGGAGATAGACCGGTCTTAGAGTGACACCGGTTCGGGTGTCTTAGTCCGGTTTAGGCAAGACACGGTTCGGTTTAACTCTCTTATGTTTAGCTCGGTTGTAGCATGATAAAGCCGAGGTGAGAGAATGGATTGTAAGGGCCGAACTAGAGGTTACTTTAGTTGTATTGAAGTTCGGCTGTGGTGAAACCATCTCACTTGGTTTAAGCAGTGAGGGGGGTGTTGGAGGATAAGCATTATCTTCCAGGAGTATGAGTCCTAGGAGGACTCTGCATGGAGGAGTTAGAGTTCTACTAGGATTGTGCCATGCGAAACCTATATAAGCTCACAAATATCGCCTTTGGAGAGGTAATGCAACTTTTGCTCCCTGAATACATAGAGCTTTTGCCTTCTTGTCTTACTTACTGACTTAGGCATCGGAGAGGTTTCCGGCACACACCCGCCGGCCAGCTCACGTTTGTGTTTTCAGGTGATAGAGCGACGTCGTACAGAGGAAGGCAGACTTGATCAATAGGATTATACGAGAAGGTATATTTCTTTCCCGTACAAAAACAATGTTGTTTTGTGTGTAAAACAACGTTGTTTTACAGAATTTGGGCTATTTGAACCACAGAATTCGGGCCACCAAACATTATTCGGGTGTAAAATATAGGTATTTCTTAGATAACTGTGCAGGGTGATCTCTTCTTTTTTATCGCAAGCATATCCGAGATTTTACATCAACTAATTTTTAAATACATCGTGAAGGATACGTTATGTATTTTATTCTAAACTCTCTATTATTTTCTCCTTCAAGCATAGTTCTAACTTGATAACCCTTGAAAAAAGCATCCATGGGTGTTCTCTTGGGCCTGTTTAATTCTGTGTTTGTCTAAAAAAATGACACTGATATTAATAGTCGGATAAGATTAAAAATATCCTTAAGTGAGGAAACTAGCGGTCCAATATTTGGTGAGGTGATATTCAAATCCAATTCTAGGGTTGGAGGTGAAATGAATCTTTTATCTCTTATTTTACAAAAACAATAAAATTACCTTTTTAATGAGAAATTTTATATAGTAGTGTTTTGAAAAGTTGATAAAAAATTAATTTTTTTGACTTTTTTAGTTTATTTTGTCTTTTTGTGAATAAAAAATGTAAGAGATGATGTGATTCAAAATAAGTAAAAAGTTAAAAATTAACTTTTTATTTGGTTGCCAAAGCACCCCATAATTTGATATATTCTCGACTAACCAGTATGATTATAACATCTCCATTCCATGGTTGTGAAGGAGAATTTCCATTACATTAATATTTTAAATTTAGAAAAAACCATTATAAGCTCTTGAATAATACAATAGAGATCTTTCATTATAACTTTAGAATGGAGAGAGTTACAATCCATCATAATACTATACAAACAAATACAATTTAGTTTATACCTCTATTTAATTAATACCAAATACTAATAATTTTCTCAGCCAATCCCATGATACTACTAATCTTTTCTAATTTAATCTGACAAATAAACAGAGCCTTAAAGGATTTAATTGTAAGATCTTGCAAGGAGGAAAACCAACCCATTGTCTCAAAAGCCCTATCCATCTTCATCTCTACCGAACCATAAATCATCAATCTAAAATCATTGACCTCCTAATGAGTGAAGAATAACATATACGTATCAATTAATATATTAATTAGTGTACTAACAGATGATATAGTATGGGTATTTAGGAAGTTATTATTTTAGTTTTTGACTATTTTAGTAAGCTAAAATTTTTGTATTTGAAAAGATGATTAGATTTTTTTGTAGTTGAATATGATATCTGTGAAAAAAAAAGTGAAATGATTATGAGTTTGATGTGACATTTTATCTTATTAATTAGTTTAGTTTATTTTGTCTTTTTGTAGATTTTAGCCTAAAAAAGACTAAATTTTTTTTTGCCAAACACACCATACAACATATAAGAGTTTTAGAGATCAAATTTTTTGGTCTCTAAAAGTGAAAATTTTGTTGCAAAAGATATTTAGGGACCAATTCTATCATCATGAGGATATTCACTAAAAGGTCGTCCCGAAAAGTCAAAAATAAAGCTTTTAGCGACCAAATTTTGAAAATATCACTAATAAATACACTTTTAGGGACAAAAGAATTTGGTCTCAAAATGATTTATTTTTTTAGACAAAAAAATTTAGTCTCAAAAAGATAATGTTTGGTTTGGTTTTGGGAGAGTAGTTTTTAAAAATTGTTTTGGAGAGAGAGTTTAGAAATTTTTTTGGTTTGTTTGATTGTTTATTTTGAAAGTAGTTTTGGAGTTTGAGAGTTTATAATGATTTGATATTTTGTTATAATTGAGTAAATGTATATGAGAGAAAAAGTGATTGAAAAAGAGAAAGAAGAGAAAAAAAGTGATTGATTGATAGGTAAGAGAGAGAAAGTGATTTTGGAAATTGTTTTAGAAAATTTACAAACTAAACAAATTTTTTAAAATTTTTTTCTCAAAATCACTCTACAAATCCAAATGAAACATACCCAATAATTCATCACGAATGTCCAATTTTCGTTGCTAAAACTTGTCGCAAATAAAAATATTTGTTCCTTAAAAAAAAAATTTATTCTTAAATTTTGGTCTCTAAAACCTTTATTTTTTTGTAGTACATAAGTTTAAAGGTTTTTGGTCTTTATAATTTATATAATGAGTAAGATTATAGTATTGAAATAACAATGTTATAACATATATTAATATACTAATTGATACGTGTAGTACTACTGTAGTGAGAATTTTCACCAACATAATCATGTTACATTAACATTAATTTATGAAATTTTGTAATTTCGCTTTCCACACCCATACTTTTTGTGAGTCCAAACAACGTATATGATTGCATTCTACAAACCTGATCAAGCTGTAAGACTTGTCTTCAAGCTTTAGTAGTCACCATCATATAGAAAATGCATGGTTCATCAATTTCCGCTTGGCTCTTCCATCACCTCAGCCACTAAGGTTAATGCCAACACACACACAAACGCACATGCAAAAATGCTAAGGAATATTGAATTTTGGAGTTTATAAAAATAAAAAATAAATAAAATAAAATTCACAAACACCCACACACTTGCACATTAACTCACACGCAAGTGGAAGCGTGCTAGTATTCTATGAAATTTGTTATTTCCAAATCTTAGACATAATGAAAACATAGTTCAACAAACCATCAAAAGGTCATGCCGTTGACTTTTGATAAATGATAGTTCACAAAAATAAAATACAAAAAATATACATATATCTACTAAAATTCATTTTAAATGTTATATAAAGCATATTTAAAATAAATTTAAATCATACAATTCACTTTCTGTGCATTTTTAATATTTTAATTTTATACATGTGGCTTTGCTGATTGGCTTGGGACTCATTCAATTGTCAAGGTAAGAGAAGTGATATATATATATATATATATCAATTAATTGGTGTTTCTACTCTTGATATTCATCAATAAAATTCTTTTTTTTACTGATAAAAAAATATACATCAATTAATTGAATTTTCAGTCTTATATATATAAGAACTATGGACCTTATAAGAGTCTATTAGAGGTGTCTACATTCTACAACGCCTCTCATATATATATATATTTGGTGGAATTTATTATAAGTTAAAAAATAATAATTACAAAATAAAACCAACGGTATTTCTCTCCTACCTTTTTTTTTTTTTTTGATAACTTGTTATCCGGCTCATTAAACCGACTAATCCAGGAGACCAATCCCTCTGTCTACTAGGTCCCGATTAAAGTCAAGGCGAAGCATATTTCTGTGAAAAATGCTAGTTGCCATCACATTTTAAAAACATATATATCATTTATATAAAATGGCCCCCAACATAAAAATATATATCTCATTTTTCTTTAATTTGCCTTCTCCTTTTATTTTGCACCAAAAACACTTCTTCATCCTATTAAAGATTGCTTCTATGGTATTTAATTTTTTCTCTATGTATATATATAATTTATATATTACATTATATACATGTGTATTTGTATATATGATGAAACAATTTTATTCATCTTTTGGCCTCTTTAATGATGCAATCCTAATTCCGTTCCTACGCACCACCAAACCCTAAGCCTTGACCGTCAGGCCAACCTCTTGAAATTTATTTCTCTCTCACCTTATAAATAATTAACTTATTTAAGTTAAATTTTCTAAATAAATTATAAATAAAAATTACATCAAACATTCAACACAAACAATAAAAAATAATAATAATAATAAAATAAAAAAAAATACTCCCTCCGTTCCAAAATATTAGTCCCTTATTCCATTTTTTATTGTCCCAAAATATTAGTCCCTCTTCAAAAATCAAGTACAAAAATAATATAAATTTCTTAGTTTGCCCTTCTTTTAAATTCACAAATAATATAAAAAGTACAATTATGACATTGATATTCTCAAAAAAAATGTACTATGAAAGGGTAATTTTGAAAAATTAACTTTTTAAAAATGCAATAATTGTACAATTAAAACAAGTTAAATTCTTAAAAAAAAATTATTATTTTAAAACGGAGGGAGTAAAAACTATTAAGTTAAATGAAATGAGCTGCATATTGGACTGGAGCTTCCAATCAATGGAAGAGAAGTCAACGACCAGAAGAATACCCTGGACAAGTTATGGTTCATATATTATTTAATCACATTCTCTGGATTAATCAAGAGTTTGCCCATGCTACCATCATCATTATAATATTAATTCTATATGTATTCATAAAGGAACTCAATCATCACCACAATCTTCTTCTCAAAAACAAAAACAAAAAACAAAGCCTCCGTTTGGGAAGTAATTTAATTTTTTGGCTTTTTAACTTTTTTGCTTATTTTAGTCTGGGCTAAAAAACTTGGTTTGGGAAGGATTTTTTAGTTTTTTTGACTTTTTTTGTGAGAGAAGAGTGTAATGATTATGGGTTGGATGTGATATTTTGTTTGTTGTGACTAAAATAGCCTATTTTGTTTTTTGTGATTAAAATAACCCAAACTTCCTTGCCAAACTAAATATATATATTTACAAAAAATGCATACACATATGGACACATAATAAACATTTATCTTTTAAGTAGAAGTAAGGGCAGGACGAGCCAGTTAATAGGTTGTTGAAATTAAATTTAAAATTTTAATAAATTTTAGAACATATTTAATTTTTAACAAGTTAAACAGTTAGTTCAAATAATAGATTGTTTATCTACGATGAATAGTTCAATCTCAAATAAATTTTAACAAATCAAACACCAGCCAAACTTTACTCTGGTGAACCATTCATCAATAGTGGTGGTTCTCCACATTACCAATTGATGCATACAAAATCTATTTAAAAATAAAAATATACATATACATATAAATAAATTAAAAATGAAAGATCACCTACAATTCATGTCCATCTTTTTGCCAGCCTTGCAAATTGTGTTTACTTGCATTTTTTGGCACCGTCACATGAATGGATCACAAATCAAATGATCACAATTTCCCCAAATTTGATGGTGGGCCAGGGCTTTAAAAATTGGGGTCCATTGATAGATTTATCATGAGCCGTTTGATTAGGTAAAGATCAAGAGGTTGTGTAGGAGATAAGATCCCAGCACGTGTGAGCGGGCAACTGTCGGGATTCGGGGATTACGAGGACAGATACACTCACATATACCTATAACCGTTAATATTATTTTTTTTATAAGAATTACTGGTAAGTGATTGAAAAGATTTTAAAATTGAAATCAGGTTATAGTATTTCCTAAAAATTAAAATCAATCAACACCAAATTTGAAAGAACCATGAATAGTCATAATCCCATAATGTATAATCAATTTATCTTTACATTTGTGCTTTTTAATTGAGTCAATAAATAGTATATTTTGTATAATATACACTACATTTAACACTTAAGTTGTGAAATATACAACTAAAATAATGGGCACATTTTACTTTACTCTCTAAACTATTTGTTGTTGTCACGTTACTCTCTGGACCAAAAAAATAATATATTTTATCTTTTCAATCTTTTGATTTATTTTAATCTCAATCTTTTGTAAATATTTTGTAATGGAAAGTGATATGCAAATTGTAAATGTTAATTTTATGACCGCAATACTCATTCAATAACTAATTTATTCACATATAATATATCGTCTCCTCCCCATAAAAAATTATGTGTGAATATGCAAATGTCACCGTAAACCCGGAATTGGGGTCACTGCTGTGCCAAAGGCACAGCAGTGACTGTTGTGCCTTATTTTGTGGTACATTATGGTTTTATTTTTATAATCTGAACCGTTCATATTGTAAGGTTTGTTGAGTACTTCATGTCTACCAAAAATCATATTAATCGAATACCAATAACTATATGATTGCTAACCAAAAAAATAAACAAGAAGTTAATCTTTTGAAAAATAGTATAAAAATATGCAATTCGATCATATAGTTATTGATATCCGATTAACATGATTTTTGGTAGGCTTGAAGTACTCAACAAATCCTACAAAACAAACGGTTCAGATCATAAAAATAAACTCATAATGCATCTCAAAATGAGGCACAACAGTCACTGCTGTGCCCTTGGCACAGCAGTGACCCCAAGTCCCCGTAAACCCTCAAATAATATAATTTTAATAGTTTTACATTGGTGTGAGATAAATATAGGAGATGGAAAAGCTGCATACATAGCGGTGAGATTTTAAATTTGATATCACACAAGATAAGATCTTAGGGTGAGTTTGGGATGATTGATTTTAGCTAAAATTTCAAAAAAATCATATGAAAAATGTCCACCAAAGAAAAGCATTCATTCTCTATTTTTTGCACGTTTTTCTTAAAAAATCAAAATTCATTCTCAAACATACATATTGGCTTTGTTTGGTTTGATTTTCAAAAAAACAAAAAATTCTAAAAAACAAAAAATTATTTTGATAAAATAAATAAATAAATAAATAATATTTATCCCTTTTATATAGTTTTATCATTCCAGAAGGAAGAAACAATTTTAAAAAATTAAAAATATCTTTTTGATATTTATTTTATTAAACTAGTTTCTATTTTTATTTTTTTAATTCTAAAAATAATTTCAGAGAATCAAACCAAACATGATTTTTAATTTTTGTTCACCTCATATTTTAATCAAAAAATACTAAAAAAACTACTTTCCTAGACCAACCCTTAAATCTCAATACAGTTTTAACACTAAATTGGTAATTTCCAATTCATAACTTGTATACATTTGATTTTGATTATTCTTCATTTTCTTAAAGAAAAAATGACAATAGTTGCTAACAATTTTTGTTTTAAAAAAAAAAAAAAAAAAATTCTCAAATTGTATTTAAAAATCTTTGCACTGACTCAACATTAATTCTTGAGAAGTAATGGCTGGCGTAAGCGTGCGAGAGCTGTCAGACACGTCCGTGGGTCGCTGAAAGCTGAAGCATTATTGGGCCCCCACCTCCATAATACGACAAACGACTCAAGCGTGTGACTAGCCCAACCAAAAGCCCAGCCCAACTACACCACCTCCTCGGCTCGGCTCACATGGCCCATCCCATCCTCAACACTTCCTTCATATCCCTCCTTCATTTATATCCCTCTCATTGCCTACCTCTCTACAAACAACCTCTCTCTCTCTCTCTCTCTCTCTCTCTCTCATCAACCGTTTTTGAAACTTTTGAAACTCTTTCTATAGAGCTCAAACTTGGGGTTATTTGATAATGGGTTGTAATGGATGCAAAGATGAGTCTAGGGTAAAAATGCAAATTAGAAGAGAGAGGAGGAGGAGGAGGATGGCGGCGGCGGCGGCACGGGGATCGGTGCAGAGGAGAGTGAAGAAGCTGCAGAGGTTGATACCGGGCGGCCGAGGGTTGAAGCCGGACCGGCTTCTTCTTAGGACAGCTGATTACATCTTGCATTTGAGGTTGCAAGTTAATGTGTTGCAAACTCTATCTGATATTTACAAGCCATGACAACACTCCTAGTAATCTTTTCTTTTTCTTTTTGCACCTTTTTCCACTATATATTTAGAATTTTATTGTTTTCCATAGTCTCTATATGACTATGGCTGTGGTATTTATCAAAATGTACGTCCTTTTTCTTTTCTTTTTTTCTCTGTAAGGTCTGTAAGAGCCATAATGGTATCATAACTCTTCATTAATGGTCTATGTTTAGTATTTTTTTTCTTCTAGAAGTGTATTATTTCTTCCTTATTTTCCCTTTCTTATTATTTCTTTTTCTTTTTTTTTTCCCTTCTCTATTTTGATTAAGATGACTATCATTATGTGTTCTTACATTATTATTGTGCAAAAAGTTGATATTAGGGTTTTACATTGCTTTAATTCAAGATCTTTTTAGTTTTAATCTTATATTTATGCATAATTAAATTAACGTGTTATGATCTTAACTTGTTTCACATTGGTAAAAGTGATAGTTTGGAAGCCGGTTTCGAATGCTAACTTCTACCCAAGTGACTTGTTTCATTTGGTATCAAAGTCATCCTGAATCGAAAGAAATGCAATTTTGTTGTCCGAGCGGCAAAGGAGGGGATTATGTATAGACTAGAATAAGATAGTTCTAACATGTTAAATGAAGTTGTTAGAAGAAAATTTACTACCATCATAGTGGTTGGGTAAGCACTTCCTTCTTCTCTTTTTATTTTATTTTAATGAAGCATTTCTGAATTCAAGAAGGAATCTTAATTTGTTATATTTTTAACATAAAAAAATAACTGAAATTATAGAAGTGGAAAAGAAGAAGTTTTAAATGTGAACCATGATGAGAGTGCATTGCAGAAATGAACATGGCCATTAATGAAGAATCAAAAGGGCTTTTGTTGGTTCCATTGTTTCTAAAATTCTTTAAAAGGTTTTTTAGAACAGAAATTACAGGTAATGTATCATGGTGGTGTAACAATGAGCACAAATTAATACTTCAGTAATTTTGAAATGTACATAAAATTAAGCACAAATCATAATTTTTTTTTTTTTTTTTTTTGTTTTGTCCGATAACTGCATCTTTAATGAGTGGCTCATAATTAAGAAACTAGATCCCCACCCCTCTATAAAAAATACAAAAAATATTATAAAAAAAAATCTTATTTTGTGTAGTTTATTGAGTTGTTTATAACCTTTTTATTTTTAAGAATCTGTCTTTCTCTTAGTGTATTTAGTCTAATTTCTACCTATAAATTATGAGATATAAATAATTTAAATAAGTTTTAAAAATTAATCATCTAAAAATTTTTAATTTTTGTTTTTTTATTATCAACTTTCAACTTGAAAAAAGTTACTGCAAATAAGCTCTAAATCTGTCACTTAGCACTTGCTAAGTATCTAATTAATGAGAAATTGTTTTTTTCTTTTTTCCTTTTTCTCTATTTTGCACAGAAATGCATTTAATAGTACTTTGAGAGAAACTCAACTGGAGTTGATTAATGGTGCTCTCTCTCTCTCTCTCTCAAAGTTGTCTTCATATGGAAAATTCCTTCTTCAATTATGATGCAGTGTTGGATGAATAATGAGGAAGAATGAGTAAGGTGAGAGCATCATTTTTTTTTTTTTTTTTGGATCGGGAAAGAAAATTTTTATTGATGAAAGCAACCAAAAAAGATAGACTACATCAATAAAGAGGAACTTGGAGCTAGCACAAAGCTCCAAGCGCCAGTTTGTGAGAAACCAACAAAAAGAGAACAAAAGAAGCAGAAGAAAAAAAACAAACAAGTGAGAGCATCATGAAGATAAAACTTATTTACAAACAAGTGAGGTGTAAATTTTTAGTGTTAAAAACACATCAAAAACTTGTACCTACAAAATTTCACTCGTTTGTAATTTCTGCTCCATTTCCCACTTGCATGAAATTCTTTCTAAAGTTTATTACAATGTGACTTCTAATTTAAACTGGATCGGGGCAAATTAATTATTCCTAATGAAAGAAATGTAAAATCCAAAAAATACAAATCCAAGAAATATCTATAAATTGAAATGTTTGGTATTTAGGGGTGCTCGCGATTCAGTTTTGGATAGTTCGGTTTGCGGTTTGGATCCACCCGCATATGTGTAGTTTGGGAAAATTTGAACCCACAATCGGCCACAGTATGGGTTGCGGTTTGTGCAAATAGGGTTCGCGGATGTGCGGACTATTGCGGACAGTTTGCAAATTGGACTTTTTTATTTAAAAATTTATTTTTGGACCCCTTTTTTTTTTTCCCTTTTTTGTAAGTTTTTGTTTTGAGCCCTTTTTTCCTTATTTTCTAAAATGCTCAACATTAATAATTAATGAATTAAAATTTATAAAATTAAAAACAACAAAATCAATTCTTAACACAAATAAATCATTCAAAATCCTAAACTTTTAAATAAAATCATAAACTAACGCAAGCGCATCTTTTAAAATCCTAAACTAAATCATCAAAATCATTCACTACTCAACAATACAATTAAAATAAAATCATTCAAAATCTTAAACTTACCTAAAGTAATTCTTCATTAACTTTTACATTCATTCAAAATGCAATAATAAAATATCAATAAATTGTTGTCAAACTTAATCCAATTCAAACCCATTAAATAAAATAAAAACATTTACAAACTCGCAAACTCCATCATAAAAAATAATATATATTAAAAACAAAAAAAGTCTAAGTGCGGGCGGGTTCTTGCGGGTGCGGGTAAAACCCACAACCCCCCCAATAATGTCATATTCCAAACCACATCCGCCTGCATTGTGTCTGCAAAACCGCCTATTTGTATGCGGATCAGTTCGGATTGGGCGAGTTAGGCTGTTCGAATACCTCTATGCCTAGCCCTATTGGTTTTGATTTAAATTTTATACAATATAATGTGTTGTGGATCATACACTAAGACTATATTTAGATCAAGAATTTCAATAAGAATTAGTGTTGAGAAATAAAAAGGAAAACGAAAAGTGAAAAAAAAAATGTTTATATTTCCTTAACTTTTCACTTCTTTTTTTCATTTGTTTCACAAATTTCTTTTTTTAATTTTTTATCCAATTACAGTCTAAATAAATCTGATCTACATAGATTTTCATGTACACTTCTGTGAGTACATCGAATTATTTATTTACAATTTGCAATAAGGACCGTTATATGGTACCAAATGAATTATTAATAGAATTTTCATCTTTTAATTAAATTCACACAACAAAATACACCGTAAAAGATGAAGTTTGTGGTTGGTTACTCATCAACTTAGTATAGTACTAGCAAATAATTAGGCCCGTAAGTGTTAACATTGTTGGAATAATCTTGAGTACTTTGATACTTGTGGTACTATCCCTTTTTTATTGGTTGTACTTTGAATTTTATCAATAAAGTTAATATTACTTGCTGATCAAAAACTAAAATAAAAGATGAAAAAAACTTGAGAAATTCTCATCTTTCGATGCAATAAATTTCGTGTTTATAGGGATCAACTTAATTAATTACTAATTAGATTTCTACCCAACTTGGACCTATTAATTATGTTCTTTAATACACAACCCCCTTCACACAAACAAACAAAAAAAATTATGTAACAAGTATTTCATATAGCCAATATGGTATATCCTTCTATTCACTATTTATTATGTAATAAATGTGTGACCTAAGAAATCAATTTTCCCTTAGCCCAAGGTGTTGATCATTCGGTCATATCAAACTTTAGCTTCACTTTTTACCACATTACAAATAATGAATGAAAAAATATATCGCATCAACTCAATCACATAACATACGTGTTACACAAAATATTTTGTTGCTTTCACGTCAGCTTAATCACATAGCATACATATGTTGGATAAAATATTTTGTGTTGTTTCTTCTTGTTAGAACTTTCTCAGAAGGCATAGTTAATATTTCCAATCTATTTTGATGCTTCCATAAACCCAATTCTACTGTCACTAACAACTCAATGGTAAAGCTGAATTTGACAAAAACCTAGATAATATATTTGTGTGTTCAACTGAAACTGTAAACTTACAAATTGTTCTCGTTTACTTTATTTTATTTTATTTTTTTCTAATAAGTCTTCACTAAGAAGACCTAAAAGAAGGAAACAAAAATATAATCTTATATAAATTGGGGGTGCTACTAAATACACCAATCAAAGTTGAGATGATTTTACTAGCTATGATACATTTTGCACTCGCCCTCTCTTTGTTGATGTTTATCTTTGTATCTTTTATTTCAATTTTTATCAATAAAGATTTTTTGCTGCTAAAAAAAAAAAAAATAGACCAATCAAAGTTCTCTCTACGCCAATTAATGTGAGACCACAATTTTTAATGCATATGGGAGGGAGGGAGGTGAGTGTATGACCTCCAATACGGACTATATTAATTAGTCAAAACTCATACATCTCAATAAAAATTGAAAAGTGAGTCTAATTAAAATAATGACTTTCCTTATAAGTTTCAGGTTTCAATTTACTAAAAATAAATAAACAAAATTTGTCATCATTTTTAAGTGCCATTACATTTTTTGGATAAATTACACTCACCACTTTTAAAGAATGAAAAAAAAAAAATTACAGTTAACACCACAATTTTAACATAATTGCTCTGTGATTTCTTAAAATATAAATCTCACATCACTTTGGCTCTTGGTTATCCGTTGCCTTTCATTATCAATAAACTTGTTTGGTTTCATAACTCAAGATTCACTTTTCAGATAACTGAAATTTTTTATTTTCTGTATGTTTTTGTTTTTATTGAATTTTTTAAATATTTTAAGTAATTTTTTAATATTTTTTAATATTTTTAGATACACCTAACATAAATATACTCAAAAAATATAATATTTGTAAAAAAAATATTTAAAAAATTCATTAAATACCTAAAATATAAATAAAAAAAAGCAAAAATTTAGTATATTTTTCATATTCTTGTGTATTATTGATTTTTTAAAATATTTTTTTACAAATATTTTATTTTTTAAATACATCTAAGTAAGGTGCATATAAAAAAGTAAAAAAATTGCTTAAAATTTTAAAAATATTCACGAAAAGAAGAAAAAACACGAAAAATAAAAAACTCAATTTCTAAAAAATTGAATTCAAAAAATTAAAATCAAACACAGTGAATATTTTTTTTTTAATATTAGAGGGACTAACGTGTAGGTCGTAATAGGTGGACTTATTGTACAATAGGTTCTATGAGAATTAATAGCATTTTTCATCAAACACTTTAAAAATATCAATAATTGTTAATTTTCAGCGACAGTTTAAAAATTGTCACAAAAAAGTCACTAATTATAAGTTCTAATGATAGTTTAAAAAAAGTTACTAATTATAAGTTTTAGCCATAATTTATAAAAATTGTGACAAAAAATCAACTTATTGTCAATTTTCAGTGATATATGTAAAAAATTGTCACAAAAAATTATTTTTAGTGACTGTTTTACTAGGACTTGTTTCCAATAGGCTTTGATGGGAATCTAACTGTTAAGAGTTATTAATAATTTACCATATATATTACACACCGTTGAATTAATGAGGGTAGTTAGGTAAATTAACCAGGTAAGAGATAGTGTAATTAGGTCATTTGAAATCAATATACATTTTAAACACAACATAACTAAGTGTAATATAGCAATTTCATCACATCCATTAACACTTTTAAAATTACCAGTATTGTAAGAGAGGTCAATATAATTCCTTAAAGCTGTGAGAAAAAAAAAGGAAAAAAAAATGTGAGATCTCAGACTGGCTATACTTTTTCATTACTTGAGGGATGTCAATATAATTTATTTATTTATTTTTTTTGGTAAATTACATATAACTCATAATAGTTAGACTTAATTCATATCAAATCCTATTGAAAATTAGTTTTAGTAAAATCGTCGCTACAAATAATTTTTTGTAACGATTTTTGCATATATCGCCAAAAATTAACAATTTGTTACCTCACAATTTTTATAGATTATAACTAAAACTTACAAGTAGTGATATTTTTATGTGACGAATTTTTTAAATTATCGCTGAAAGTTGAAAATTAGCGACTTTTTTAATCGATTTTTTTAAACTGCCGCTAAAACTTATAATTAGTGACATTTTTTGTGATAATTTTCAAATTGTCGTTGAAAATTAACAAGTAGTGATGTTTTTAATAGTGTTTGATGAAAAATATCATTAATTATCATAGGATTCATTGGATAATGAGTCTACCAATTAGGATCTACACGTAATTTTTTTATTTTTTATTTTATTTATTTTATTTATTTTTTTATTTTTTTTGGTCTTTCACCTTTTCTAATAAAAAGCCAAATTTAAGGTCACTATTTTGTCACAAAACTCAGAGCTTGAAGTTTCCTTTCCCCACAATAGTTTATCGGTTTGTATCAAACAAGCAATCTTTTGAGACAAAACCATGCCAATGTCAAAAGCTAAATGACATAAAAAGCCATGGCCTACAATCCAGGCTTCATTTGCAGCCAAATATGCACTGCATGTTTGATATATATATATATATATATATCTATGTTTCTGCCAATTTATTGAGTGTGCCCACAGGATTAGCTGGCCTTGTATACGTATCTACATGTTGATTATACGGTAAAATGCATTTTTAATCCCAAAAACAAAAAAAGATTTGTGTTATTTTGAGGTAGTTCTATGAGAGAAATAGAAAAGTTAATTTTTTTCAAAGGATTTTGTTGGGAAAATTAAGCAAAATGCAAAAAAGGAAAATCAATATGAAAAAATTCTTTGTATGCCTTTTGTTATTCGATTCCTTAAATTGCAATCATGGATGGCAAAGTCTTAAACTACCTGTGAATAAAATCAATATGTATTAGATTAAAATTTTGGAATCGTTAAGACTATGAAAATTAATACAGACGATTTTCTTTTCAACTCTTAAATGAATTTTCAACAATAGTTACATATGGTATTAAAATTATTGGAGCAAGCTCAAAAAACATTATTATGGTACAAATTGTGTCTACTTTAGTTTCAAAAACTGAAACTTGATTTCCTCAACCTTGTCATATTCAATTTCTCTATCTTTCATCTTGTCCAAACCTCATCTCAAAGCAAAAGAACTGCTCCAAATGCTTAAAGACAAAGCAAAAGAACTGCTCCAAATGCTTAAAGACAAAATAATAATAACAATAATAATAATAATGAAGCGCTAGATATCTCTTCAATTCTTTAGGAGCTGTATAAGATCAAGAGAAATGTCCGAATCCCTTACAATTCAATGTAACAAATGAACATGTGCACCTTTTGAAAATAGGACATGAATCTTGCAAGTGGATGATGACATGCAAAGTAGCTAACTTATGCAAAAAGCCAAAAAGGTGGGCATACCCTCTAAAAATGGATTAAACATAGTAGAGATTTCACTACAAAATTAAGTTTGTCTTTTAGCTTCACTTATATTCGTGTGTGTTTTAATTTCAAATTTGAAATCTGATCTTTACCTATAAGAGGGTATATAGACCATTAGACTGTATCTTGTAAATGCAGAGTCAAAAACCAAGTCTTATTTAACAATATTCAACTCTTTTTTTTCTTGTAATCTATCAGCTATATTTAATTTTCTAGAGATCTAACAATAATAATAATAATATAAGTAAAGTAATATTCACTAAGTGAAGAATTATGTTTACTGTTTGCTAGTTGAAAGGCTTGATTATTAATCACAGAAAACGAAACAACCATGGCATCCATATCAAAAGCAAACAACCAACAAATATAAATTTTTGTCCAACTAATTAAAGCACAAAATTTATTTTCTTATGATTGCAATATTAAGGTCAAGTTTGGCATAATCTAAATAATACAAAAAGTTAAAAAGTCACTATCTTATTTAAGTCACATCATCTTATTTAAATCACATCACCTCTCTAACACATCACATCAAACCCAACCCAAACCCAACCCATATAGGCCAATAAGTCAAAAAGTGCACTTTTTTAGAACATCCCAAACCAACCCTAAAACTATTGTGCTAATAGTTGTATTAATGGATCTGTCAACTGCTGAAGCCATGACAGCTTGAGAGAAAATATTTTCTCATCATTGCCTATCTTTCTCTTTTTTCGTTCATAAATTCTACCTCTTGTGTTTGACCCATAAAACAAAAATGAAAAATGAAAAAAAAAAAAAAAACAAGAGTGCAAAATCATGCATTTTCTGCAATTGTGTACAAAGTCAATTTGAAAATTACAATTCAAATTTCATGCATATATTACATTTTTGCCATATAATTTGAATATATAACAAAAATAAAGGTATTGAGTTCAAAAATTGCCGACTTTTACCAACAAGAGAGCTCCTCAAGTTCCCAATATGTACCTTAAAGATAAAATTTAATTTTCGTATACCAAATATCTAATCATAATGTACACAAACCACCGTCAAACCAAAGAAAATAAGTTGCAAGATGAAGCATCGGATGTATCACATGCTCAAAATCACCCAAAATCCTAACGGCTACAAGCCACATTGCCCACCAAACAATAGAATCAAAATAAAAAAGATTGCTGCACTAACGCTACAGACAGGGAGAAGACACTTCTCCTGGAAAAATAAAGAGCTCATACATCATCATCTTTCACAACTTTGAGGGCCAATCAACCTCACAATTCACTAGGGAAATTCTTGATTTGTCCTTCCTCCGAAACATCTTTGTTATTCGTCTTGTAACCTAACCGTATGCGCATGACAAGGGATTTCTGAAAATTAAAACAAAAAAATAATAAGAATAATTATACAGTATACAAACCAAACCAAACTAAGCCTTGTGCCCCAGTCGAGTGGGGTTGATTATATGAATCTTTCTCGCTATTCAACTCTATCAAGGGATATATGCTCAGTTAAATCATCATGTTCATAAGAGATCTGACTGAAATTTTTATGTGCTGGCTGTGAGGCTACCTAAGACAACCAAAGACATTTACTTTCTATACACAAATCCTGACCTTATCATTATCAATCAGTGAAGTAAGCTGAGCTTCTAACAAGTGCTGAAAATCTTATGGCCAGAAACTCGTTTTATCAAGTTTATAAAATATTTGTGAAAGAAAAAACCAATGAAGAAGGCCAGTGGTGGCATCACATCAAAAGAATGAAAGCACTTCTAAGAAGCAATTAAGTTTATATACAATAGCATATGATGACAAAAATCTGTTCAAGAGAAATGCATAAAGGTGAGGAATTGTAAAACCTACCTTGCCATGTTGGCTGTTCGTAACTCGCATATTTTGTGTAATTAACCCATCACCACTTGCAGGCAGAGTATTACTGCTAGCTGGATCTAATTGCAGTTGAAGAAACTGTTGATTGAAAACATCAGAAAATAACACAACAGCATGTTGATTCAAACTTTTCTTTTTTTAATTTTTCTCTTTATGGAACATGTGGACTAGACTTGTTACTATGCCAATTGAATGACAAAATAGAAAACACTAAAGGAGCACATACTAAATTGAAAGTCTACTTATTGAAGCTTAGGTAACCAGCTTAGGGTATGATAGAATATCATCCCTTATTTATAAAATGAAGATTTAGGGTTTACAATTACAAGATGAACCCTGAGGGCATAGAATGATTACAAACCCTAATACAACTTTCGGCTATTATAATATGGTAACACTTTCGGCTAATATAATAACTCAGATAATAATATAATATGCTAACACTCCCCCTCAAGCTGGTGCAAAGATATCTCTCATGCCCAACTTGCCTAATATGTTATGAAATGGTTTATTCCCAACTCTCTTGGTGAGAATGTCAGCAAGTTGTTCACCAGATTGGACAAAAGGAGTACAAATGGCACCACTAGTGAGTTTCTCCTTAATGAAGTGGCGATCAATCTCAACATGTTTTGTTCTGTCATGTTGAACTGGATTGTGAGCGAGGTTGATGGCAGCCTTATTATCACAGTATAACCTCATGGAGTCCGTCTGATCAATACCTAGATCACTCAACAATAACTTGATCCATAAAAGTTCACACACACCTTGTGCCATAGCTCTAAACTCAGCTTCTGCACTTGACCTGGCAACCACATTCTGTTTCTTACTCCTCCAAGTAACTAGGTTGCCTCCAACAAAGGTGCAATACCCTGAAGTCGATCTCCTATCAGTTACTGATCCAGCCCAGTCAACATCTGTAAAGGCTTCCACACGAAGATGATCATACTTTGAAAAATAAAGACCCTTACCAGGAACAAACTTCAAATACCTCAAGATTCTCATGACAGCCTCAAAGTGAATCTGATGAGGAGCATGCATAAACTGACTAACCACACTGACAGCAACAGCAATATCAGGACGGGAGTGAGATAGGTAAATGAGCTTACCCACTAATCGCTGATAGCTCCCCCTATCAACAGCTTCTCCTCCTTCATCATCCCCTAATTTCTGATTGGGTTCCAGTGGAGTGGCACATGCCTTGCAGCCAAGCATCCTAGTTTCCTTCAACAGGTCAAGCACATATTTTCTCTATGAGATAAATATCCCATCCTTAGAACGAGCAACTTCAATTCCCAGGAAATACTTCAAGCTTCCCAAGTCTTTGATTTCAAACTCACTAGCTAAATATTTCTTCAACAGAGGTATTTCCCCACTATCATTGCCCGTAAGAACTATGTCATCTACATAAACAATAAGTGTTGTAGTCTTACCACATGAGGAATGTTTTACAAACAAAGTGTGATCTGCCTGACTCTGTTTGAAGCCATATTTAAACATAGCCTGAGTGAATCTCTCAAACCAAGCCCTTGGAGACTGTTTAAGACCATATAATGACTTCCGAAGCTTGCATACTTTGCCTTCAGTCTGATGATCCTCAAAACCAGGAGGAATGTCCATATATGCCTCTTCTTCGAGGTCACCATGGAGAAAGGCATTCTTGACATCAAACTGATAAAGCGGCCAATCTAGATTAGCTGCTAGAGAGAGAAGTACTCTGACTGAATTCATCTTAGCCACGGGTGCGAAGGTCTCCTGATAATCAATGCCATATGTCTGAGTAAACCCTTTTGCCACAAGTCTTGCCTTGTAACGCTCAATGGACCCATCTGCTTTGTGTTTCACAGTATATACCCATTTACATCCCACAGGTCGTTTGCCCGTAGGTAACTCAATCAATTCCCAAGTGCCATTCTTCCTAAGTGCTTTCATTTCCTCAATCATGGCTAGTTTCCACTCAGAGATAGCAAGGGCATCCTGAAAATGGTTAGGAATGCTAACAGAGGAAATATTAGACATAAACGCTCTATATGAGGATGACAAATGAGAGTAGGACACAAAATGTGAGATAGGATGTTGGGTACAAGATCTCACACCTTTCCTCTTGGCAATAGGAACATCAAGATCAATGGACTCAAGAGATTCAAAGTTACCTAGACTCTCATCAGAAGCAGGAGATGGTAGTGGAGGAGCAGAAGTGGTCCCTTGTATCCAGTTAACTTGTTGTCTGTCTATGTCCCGGACATAAACATGCCCGTCCTTGTCCTTGGTGACATTGGGTTCTATAGTCCCAGTAGAAGAGGGTGGTGCAAGAACAACTGGGTCCACCATAGGAATCACAGGAGAAGAGGGTGGTGCAAGAACAACTGGGTCCCCCGGAAATGAGGACGGTGATACCGGAGAGAACAAGAAATAGGACTGGGACTCAAAGAAAGTAACATCCATGGACACAAACTACTTACGAGAAGGAGGGTGATAACATTTATACCCCTTTTGAGTAGGAGAGTAACCAAGGAAAACACACTTAAGGGAGCAAGGGTCCAACTTACCACGAGAAGGAGAGTGATTATGAACAAAACAGATACAACCAAAAATTTTGGGGGGAATAGAAAACAAGGACTGAGAACCTAAGAGGACGTGAAGAGGAGCTTGTTTTTGCAAGACCTGGGTAGGGAGACGATTAATAAAATGGGCAGCAGTGAGAACAGCGTCGCCCTAATAGGACCGAGGCACACTCATAAAAAAACACATGCACCGAGCCATGTCAAGAAGATGCCGATTCTTGCGTTCCGCCACCCATTTTGTTGAGGGGTATTGGTGCAAGAGGTCTCATGGATAATGCCATGAGAAGAGAAATATTGTCCTAACCCAAAATCTATGTATTCCCCGCCATTATCAGAACGAAAGAGTTTGACAGTGGCCCCAAACTGAGTACAAATCATCTTATGAAAATTGCAAAACACAGAGAAAACCTCACTCTTATCTTTCATGAGATACACCCAAGTAGCACGAGAAAAATCATCAATAAATGTAACAAACCATCGATGACCTTTCACAGACATAACACGAGAGGGACCCCAAACATCAGAATGTATTAATGAAAAAGGAACTAAACTTTTATTCAAACTGGGAGCAAAAGAAGCTCTGTGTTGTTTTCCAAGTTGACAAGACTCACAAAAAAAGTCAGACACATGATGATTTGCGAAACCAGATGGAAATAAATGCTTAAGTAAAGAAAAGGAAGGATGCCCAAGACGTCGATGCCACAGCCATAAATCAGTGGGGGTAGTAGAAGACGTGGTGGAAGAATAAGCAAGTTTGTCCGGTTGATCCATGAAGTAGAGACCATTTTTTGCACTACCACTGTCAATCGTCCTCCTCGTGATAAGGTCCTGAAAAAGACAATCAGGGAAAAACGTCACACTACAATTCAAATCCTGGGTAAGACGACTCAAGGATAACAGATTAACAGAAAAATTGGGAACATGGAGAACAAAAGATAGATGTATGGTAGGAGTGACCTGGACTAAACCTTTTCCAGAAATAGAAGAAACAGTACCATCTGCAATCCTAACTTTATCCTGACCTGAAGAGGGCTTATAGACAGAGAAAAGATCAGAGGAGCCAGACATATGATCGGAGGCCCCGGAATCAATAATCCAAGGCAAATACTTATGACACAGGAAAACACATGGAAAAGAGGCTAAATTACCTGAGCGGGCAAAGGACGAGGAAGCTGTACTGAGAGCAGTAGAAGACCGGCGGTCCAACAATTGGCGCAAAACATCCTCCAGCTCAGTATCAGAAGCTTGGACAACAGAAGCAGAATTAGAATCAAGTGTATCAACGACACTAGACTGATGAACCCGAGAATAGGAACCACGTCCTCTAGACTGGCCTGACCGACCTCCTCGAGAACCAGACCGATCACCTCGTCCCCCGGATGAAGGCCCATGAAGCTTCCAACATGTCTCACGAGCAAGGTTTTGAAAAGCGGTTGCGGTCACCGTAACGGTGGCGGTGGCGCGGTTGCGGTTGCGGGGTGTAAAGGCCGTCGCATAACGGTTGCGGTAACCGGAACTGTGAATTTTTTTATTTTTCGCACAATTTGAAAAAAAAACTTACCGATACGCATATTTTTTTTCCATGATCATATTTATTGGGTTTAAAATAAATATTGATCAATTTTTGTAAATTTTTAAATATGATCAAATCTATTTCATATTTTTAAATCACTATAAATCGAGTTTTTTATATTTTATTTTAATAATTAATGACTTTATATTATACAAAAAATCAATTACTAACTATTATATGTAAGATAAACAATGACAAAAGTAAAAGAATAAATAAGAGCCTAAATTTATATATATTCATATTTTAACCAAGCCAAATAGATAATTACCACACTTATTATTATTATTTTCAAATAATATATAGATAGACGCACACAAACAAAATGGTTGAGTGATAGCAGCTGAACATAATAGCATAAGTCTTACAACTTCAACAAATCAATAACATGTTTTTCATCTTTCCTCTTCTCTCTTTCTATCTCTTGTTCCTCCATCTGCTCTCTTCATCTTCCCTCTTCTCTCTATCCCTCTTCTCCTCATTTTCAGCTTTTTTTTTGTGTTTTTTTCGAAAGAAACAGTTCAGAACCGTTACGTAACGGTGCGTAACAGGCCGTTACGACACCGTTACTACCGCTACGGCCAAGGTTCTGAAAAGCGGTTGCGGTTACCGTAACGGTGGCGGTGACGCGGTTGCGATTGCGGGGTGTAAAGGTCGTAGTGTAACGGTTGCGGTAACCGGAACCGTGAATTTTTTTATTTTTCATACAATTTGAAAAAAACTCACTGATACGCATATTTTTTTTCCATGATCATATTTATTGGGTTAAAAATAAATATTGATCAATTTTTGTAAATTTTTAAGTATGATCCAATATATTTCATATTTTTAAATCACTATAAACTGAGTTTTTTACATTTTATTTTAATAATTAATGACTTTATATTTTACAAAAAATTAATCACTAACTATTATATATAAGATAAATAATGACAAAAGTAAGAGAATAAATAAGAACCTAAATATATATATATATATACATATTTTAATCAAGCCAAATAGATAATGACCACACTTATTATTATTATTATTTTCAAACAATATATAGATAGACACATGCAAACAAAATGGTTTAGTGATAGCAGCTGAATAGAATAGCATAGGTCTTATAGTTTCAACAAATCAATAACATGTTTATCTTTCCTCTTCTCTCTCTCTCTATCTCTTGCTCCTCTATTTTTTCTCTTTATCTTCCCTTTTCTCTCTATCCCTCTTCTCCCATTTTCAGCTTTTTTTTGTGTGTTTTTTCGAACAAAACAGTTTGAAACCGTTACGTAACAGGCCGTTACGGCTGTTATAGCACCGTTACGACCGCTACGGCAGCCGCAACGGCCGACACACCTGTGAATCTCAATCACACTGCAAAAGCGGCCGTAACGGGTGGCGGTAACCGCCAAAACCGTTACGTAACGGCGTTACGTAACGGTTGCGGCCGCTTTTTAAAACCTTGGCTACGGCAGTCGCTATGGCCGACACACCTGTGAATCTCAATCACACTGCAAAAGCGGCCGTAACGGGTGGCGGTAACCACCAAAATCGTTACGTAACAGCGTTACGTAATGGTTGCGGCCGCTTTTTAAAACCTTGGCCACAGCATCCCAAACATCCTGGGCAGTCTCCATAGATAAGTAGCTCTCACCAATTTCAGGAACCATCGAATGAATAAGCCAACCCATAATCAAAGAGTTGGTAATCTCCCATTGGTCATAACCCGAGTCAGTGGTACTAGGTGCCTGTATTCTGCCATCAACATATCCCATCGTCCCTCGGCTCTTCAAAAATATAGTCAAACTTTGAGACCATGCTAGGTAGTTCAGACCATTAAATAGAGAGGTGGTGATTTTCAAACTAGGGTTGGGGTTCTCAGTCATGGTAGTAAGTATAATGAGACTCTCACTCCTCGGTGTTTGAGAAGTATGGGACACACTGGTGGAATCTGCCATGGATACAATACTACCGAACCCTCAACAAAACTAGTGACAATCACAAACCCGGAAGGCGGTGGTACAAGAATAGGCACAATGACCACTATAAAGACATAACAAAATTAAGGACAAAATTAAGGAACCATAAAGTTTTTTTTTTTTTTTTTTTTTGTGTTTTAGTATTTATTTATGTCTTTATATATGTTGTATACACGACATTGACATTGTGGGATGAGATACGGGTACACTACATAAGCTATACCAAACAGAGATGAGAGTATACCAGAGAGAAGGAGATCGACGCAGACCGTCGAAGATGACGAAGAGCGACGCAGATCGAGATCGACGAGGAGGAGGTGATCGACGCAGACCGACGAAGATGACGAGCTGAGGTGATCGACGACGAACAACGAGGTGAGGAAGTCGAAGCAGAGATCGACCGACAGAGGAGGTCGACTGAGAGACGAAGCAGAGCTTGACGCAGACTAACCCAGGTAAGTTCGAACCCTAACCCTAGAGGTGAAGCTCTGATACCATGAAGTTTGGGTAACCAGTTTAGGGTATGATAGAATATCACCCCTTATTTATAAAATGAAGATTTAGGATTTACAATTACAAGATGAGCCTTGAGGGCTTAGAATGATTACAGACCCTAATACAACTTTCGGCTATTATAATATGCTAACACTTTCGGCTAATATAATAACTCAGATAATAATATAATATGCTAACACTTATGAGTTGAAATTTAAAGTGTAAAAGGAAGTTCAGATGATGGCTTTCATATGGGCTAACCTTCGGAACAGCTGCCTGGAAAATAAAATCTGTATAGACATTAGGCGATTTGTTTATAAAATTTGCCTCAATAAGTGTTGTTTGTGGGTTTCCAGGAGGCTTTGAGATGTTGAACATTATCTTCAAGGAGTTGCTCTTGAATGCAACTATTGATGGAGAAGCAGGTCCAGTGTCTTCTGTTTATTGAGAAAAAGGTTATCGATATTTTAAGAATAAAATATAACTACTAGCAAAATTCAAGTATGAGTAGAGGCTATACCAAGTTTCTCAGGGATGGGAGCAAAGCCATCCAACAAATCCATCATAGAACCACCTGCAGGAGAAGAGGCTTGCGCAGAAGGTGATGACAGACTCACTAATGCACCATCATCAGAAGTACCGTTACCGTGATTACAGGATAAAATGTCCGATGTAGATGAGCTGCTTTGAGCTGGAGTCCCAATTGACAAAAGATCCAATAAAACATCTGTGCCACTTTTTTGAGCATTACCGGTACCTAGCAATGAAGAAAGAAAACAACTTAATATGCACTGTTGAAGAATGCATTGATAGAGTTATTGACAAGAAATCTAAGAAAAAAGAAAAACAAAAATGAAAACAAAAATATTACATGAAACTTAAGTGAAACTTTCATGGACAAAGACACGTGATGCGACATGGACACAACACAGACACACCGACAAGAAAATAAAAATAGAAAAATGTAAGAGGCGACACGTGGGGAACACATGTAAAATATATAATTTTATATATTTATTATATGGAAATATAAGCATATTATGTTATATATATGAATATTTAATTCAATGATAAGAATTTACATTCTAAAGAAGGAGAATAGATATAAATTTTTTTTTTTTTTCTTTTATCATTGAATTTCAAGTTATTTTATTCAAACTTGTAATGTGTCTAAAAGTGATAGACATGTGTTTCCCAAGTGTGTTAAGCATGTCAATCACCCAAATTCAACTTATCACCAATTCTTAATGGCAAATGTTTGATTAATGAGTTCATCTCATAATAACACACGTCAAAGCAATAAAAAATAGAAGAATCAGATTTTTTTTAAAGATGCCATGATTTTAAGGAAGGCTAAGTCTTTCCATAATGTAGTATTAAAACATAGAACAAATTATTAAAGCTAACATATTTTGGAAACAAAAGTAGTAGACAAAAAGTAAGTTCCACTGGTATTCATAAAATTGTTATACCTTGTGCATCCCAAAACTAACCTGGTTGTGATGAAGCTGGTGATAAGTCAACACCAAGAAGATCGTGAAGAAAATTGCCATCGGAAGAGCTAGGTGCTGGTGCATCATCTGAACTTAGATCTAGTAAATCAACAAGAGGGGCAGTTGTTGATTTTGTAACTCCATTTGGAAGATTAAGTGAAGCTCCAGTCGAAGTTGAAACAGTTCTTGGCAAAAAACCAACCCTCTTTACACTGTAAGTCGCCTCATCTAGAACTGGCATCCTTTCAAGAAGGACAGACCTGCACACACTCAGCCAGCTTCTCTGTAAGATACAGAAGGGAACTAAATTCATAAACTATCAAAAAAAAAAGAGGAAAAGTAAAAGATTAAAAGCTAGTCATTTTAGTAATGTAAATGAAAGCATACGTGATATTCTGATGCTTCTCGATGATTGAACAAAATTCAATCGATCTCTGCTGCAGTTCAAGCACAAAGCTTCCTTTATATTGAACAATTATATCCTTTATCCTCCTAGAGAGAATATTTAATGTACAATCATATCTCAATTCATAAAAAGCCATGAAAATACTAAGAGAAAGATTACACAATGGATTAAAAATACCAAACTGAAAGAAAGAAAGAAATTATAGTGGTAGTAAAAAGTTTTAACACACATTAATTCTTTTGGGTGGCAAAATAGAAGACATTATAATAAATGAAGTTTTCAAAAAGTGAAATAGAGCTGATATAAGCAGAAATTGTACAACATCAAATCAAACCTTTTTTTTCTTGAATACGAAAAACAGAGACCCAAAAAAGTGACTTCTTATTGTACCAATCTTGTCAGATAGAAAAATAGAAAATAGTCTTTCCTCAACAGAATATGGATGTTCATTAAATTTCCTCCGTTTAGAACAAACAGTAATGATGGTTAGAAGGCCCTGAATAAATAGAATCGCAAAGAGTTTTGCTTAATTAATAAGGATTCACTTTTACAGAAGAATTACATTAACTCAGATGATTCACACCTGGAAATTTTCGAATATGTTAAAGCCCTTAATTTTGAAGAGTTAGTTTCTAATTATTACCCGTGAAAATTTTTTAGTGATATACTCTTAAAAGTGAGCTAAACTAGTATAAGTTTGTTAATAAATACAAATGGAGTAGGTGAAGAGCAATCTAGGAAACGAAATGCGGAGCCTATTTAAACAAAAAGGAAAAACTGGACTTATTAGACTCAGGATGATATTTCAAGAAGAGAAGTCAAAGCCTTTTCATAGAGAAAGAACTGACAAAAACTTACGAACAATAGAGAAGTATTACAAAAGGAACTTTTAGCTGCTCAGCAGCCAACTATATTTACAAACTATGACAGATAAAGCCTAAATAAGAGAATGGTAAACAATGACATACAGGAATTATAGATCCAAATTGAATTACATGACCAAAAATAAACCAAAGAGCTCTTGATATTCTATCTCATGTCTGGCATTTTCTAAAACTTCACAAATTCTGGGGATATATGAAAAGTCACAAGTAATATATACATATGGAAAATTGCACAGAATAGATACACGAATAAGAAAGGAAAGAATATAAAACATACTGTGAACAAGCAGCAAAGCGACAAGACAACTTTAACAAAGCAATCAAACACATCGCTCGAGTGGTGAGATCCAAGCTATGGCACTTTATAGCTATCTCTATGACATCCACTGCATCAGACTCTGATACCTGCAAAGAACATCTAGGTTCTTCAAAAGAAAGAAAAATACAGATGCGACAAAGAAAATACAACAAAACTAATAACACAAGCTAACCAGTCAAAGCATTGAGATTTTGCTAAGAAACAATTCCATTATCATGCCACAAATTATTGGATTGATTTGACATTGGAAACAACATACTTGTCAACTATCAACATGTTGTCTTAGTCAGCTCCTTTGTCATACACAAAGGAGATGGCACTGTGGAACGAGGATAGAGTGATTCAAGAGAAATTCTCAATAAATTCTCATCCAGAACCCATGCATTACTTACGAACAATACCAGGAGCAAGAACCATTCAAAGTCACTTGAATTAATGTTTGATTGTCAAACAATTTCAGGAGAAATTAATAAAAACTATTTCATCATGATGTCTCCCCAAGTCATGTCACATGCTTGCAGAGCCTCCCATCAAACAATCAAAGAAATGTAGTAAACAAGGCAAAAGATACAAATGGAACTAAGGAATCATCAAAAAAGCACCAAGAAATAAGAGCTAAGAAGTAGCAGCATGTGATGGAGGATGGTTGGCACACATGACAACCAGAGGATCAACATTGAAGATGAGACTTTAATAAGAGGATGCAATGACATTTGAAGATGTTCAAGGGGAGCGAATCTTACTAATTGAAGATCACAATTGAAGATGTTCTATGTTCAACTGTTCAAGATGACAAGAGGATGCAATGACAATTGAAGAAATTTGAATGGCTAGCAGAAGATGTTCTAATGGACCATAGGCTAAGGAAATGTAGTATTAAAGTGAGAGGTTTAAACAGCAATTACAACAAACAGAGAATGTTGCATAGCTTGTGACATATATAAAGAGAGCAAACCTTTGGAATATGTTCATATTATAAGGAGATGCAAGTACTGCATTCACACCTTACCTCTTTAAGACTAGTTCTCCAATATCATTCCTCATTATTTGTGGTCTCCTAGAGCAGTCACCCTTGTTTGAATTCATCAATACATTCACATTCTTATAATTACTCAATTAATTAGATTTTTTTTTTTTTTTTCATTTTTCGATTAGATTCCTAATCAATATTATGATAAGGTCTATTGTGGCAAGCAGGAATTCATGTCTTAGAATTCTTATAACAAACAACACAGCATGACAGTCAAAACACAAACGAAGGCTAATCTTTGCAGGATGGTAGGAGCATAAATTTATGCCACACCAGAAGACAATGAATAGGACAAAATTTAAGGCATATGCTAAAGTACTTTATTGTAATAGAAAATCACAAAGAAAGTGAAGATAAGGTTTGCCTTGTGCTTCTGATCATCAACCAAATCTCCAACAGGACTAGGGAAAATGAAGATAAGGTTTGCCTTGTGCTTCTGATCATCAACCAAATCTCCAACAGGACTAGGGAAAATAATGAAAACAAAGCTCGAAATTTTCATTATAAGTCAATAGGAAAAGTCTAACCCTCCCAACATGTTTGCAGTAACTCTTACGACAAATTTCAAATGGATACTTCTTAACTCAGTTAAAGAACTCATAACCAAAATGTTTAGGTTGTAGAATCCAAATGAGGAAAAAAATAAATAAATAATTTAACAGGTAGCAAGGAGTTGTACGTTCAACATGTTACTACATTTTTGTTTCTGATCAAATGACTCAGAACACATCAGACAGAACCAGAAAATGTGACAGAAATGTATATTCAATTTCATGCAATATGCTAACTGTAGACACAAATTTTAAAACATGAAGTGTTTCAACACATTTCAAAATTTTATGTTACAAATGTCCACTGTTTAGTTTTTAGACTAAACAGTGTTGATTATTTGAATAGCAAGTTCCTATTTCCGATCTGTATTTCAGATCGTTAATTACACATTTTATAAATGAAACCTCCGATTAATGAAGAACAAAATAAACAACAAAAGACAATTTAAGAAAAATAAATAAATATTTTATTGAAATTGTTATGGGTTTTGAACCCTCGAATACAAAGTACAATTCTTGGGTTTGGAACCCTTTACCTATTCATCGCCATTCTGCGTTTGTAGCGTAGGCTCTTGAGTTCTCTAGGCTTCTTTTCTTCTAGTTCTTGATTTCTTTCTCTCTCTCTCTCTCTCTGATATTCTCACTTTTGATTTTTTGATCCTTGGTCTTGTGTGATGGTCCTCATATTTATAGAAGGCCATCTAGGTGATAAGAATGCTTCATCCTCAATTTGAATTTCAAATTGAATGATAGCGCTATTTGAATTTTGAATGAAAGCGATGATTAATCGTATATCTGATTAACCGGATTGATCTTTGGAGTTTCATCCTGTGTGGTGTCCTTGCTGTAGGCTCTACAAGTGTCGTCTTTCGTAGGCTCCACATGTCACTTGAGCATCTTGAATAACGTCATTGAGATACGACGTTGTTTTATTTATGTACTTCAACAGATCATATTGATCCTTTTTAGGAAGTGATTACCGACAACATTCCTATCATAGGCTCTATGTGTGTCATTGACTGTATTTGAATTTTAAACATAAATTTGGTTGAAATTTAAGTGCCAACACTAACCAATCGGTTACTAGAAGCTATCAACATTTCATGTTTTCCCAATTATCTAATCATCAAAAAATAGCTTAATATTAGTTCCTATAAATTAATCATATTAGTCGTTTACAAATTCCAATCCAAATTTTGAAGATTGTATTGTGAAAAGGTTTTACAATTGAAAACTTCACATAATGCATGCCTATCGCTGACTTGTTATAGCATATGATACAATCAGATTAAATGAGAACCAATCACAAAGAGATCCAAGTCGAGAAAAATTTGTAGAAGCAAACTTACAGTCATTGGTTCTTCTATATCAAGCATTCCAGCATTATTAACCAACATTTCACCATATTCTCCAATGCACCAAACTGCCACTCGGACAAGACTTTCCTGATGAAAATAGCAAAATCATTTTTCACTAATTACTCAAGATGATAGAACTTCCATAACAAATCTTATCCTAAGAAAGAAAAAAAGCGAAGTACCTGTTCACCTGATGTTTGGACTGCTCTGTATAGAAACCGTACTGTATATCCATGGAGGTTCGAAGCATTGCTTATCACAACAATAAGGGCATGCCAAACTTCATCCTTTACAAAATTTCCTGCCTACTAATAATAGTGTTAGGATCAGAATTTTACCAAATGTGCCATTACCTACATCAAAGAAAGCTAAAAGAAAGATTTAAAAAACAAAATAAAAAATTGTCATACCGACACTTTCCAGGCATGGCATGAGAGAATTTTCAGATAAGAAAGAAAACTATTGAGCAGCAGCAGCAGCACAACTGGTGAGTTGTAGCATTATATGCGAGCAACAGTACAAATCCGCAGGTTCAATGTGAACACATACAGAAATTAAAAAAAAAAAATGCTTGGATCTACAAGATGACATGAACAATTTCAAAAGACATGATCATTGACAATGGCATATACTCTCATACACAGGGTGGTGGTTGTTCAGAAGGGTTGGAATGTACAGTGATTGATGATGCCGGTGGGTTTCAAGGTGCAGTGGATGAAGGAAACTCTGGAGAAATCTTACACTTACTAGAGAAAGGGTGGTAATTTGTCTTTGGGTAGGTTGAGTAGGAGATCTCAGTGGGTGAGTGTAGATGCCTACAAATATACTTTTTCACACAAAAAATGTACCAGATTAGCAATTTCATGCATACCTCAGAGAGAACCTTAATCATCTGATCAACGTACCAAATCTTTTCCGCGGAAAACCTACAGCAGAAAATGAAAATAAAACAGACTAAACTTTAAAAAAAAAAATTGCAAGACCGGGGGGGGGGGGTTGTTGGGGAAGGCAAACCAGTGCACAACGTTCCTACTAAAGTGGGCTCTAAGGAGGGCAATATATGTTCAGTATACTCTAATGACTTATCATCTCAACCAACCATATTGCAATGCCTTAGATTACAATTGATGCTGTTGCCAAAATACATATTTACAAAAACAAACACTCTGCCATGTGTCATAAAAGAAGGGAAGCTAGATCTATAGTGATGATAAGGAAGAGCAAAAGGAAAAGAATATCATCTGAAAAAAGTAAAAGGCAATACCAATAATCTAAATTCCTACAGAGTATGAAATTGCCTTGTTTGCAGGGTCTTTTGTGTTCAGATGATTGGATAGATACATATTAAGAGTCCATTATATGGCATTTATTCATAACCACTCTGCAAATTCAAATTCTCAACAAGGAGACTTCAAATTTTAAATTAAATATTTATCTACTTACTTTTCGACAATGGAACAAATTTTGGCTGTAAGATCTCCTTTGAACTCTTGATCACTCACTTCCAGACATTCAATAAGATCTTTTGTCAAAGGCTTTACATTGCTTTCATTCACAAGAAGAAACACAAGTTCGAGGGCCCTTTTACGAATAGTAGCATCCGAATCCTAAAAAATGAATAAGAAAAGGTATGAGCTTCTTGGTTTTACCCATAAGAAGATATGCATCCTGTTAATAAGAATACACCAGAGAGAGACAACATATATGCATCAAATTTACAGCCCGAACTCCACATTGGATATCGCTTAAAATCATTAGTTTAACCTTTTTGATTTCTAATGAAATAGCATATAAACAAATGCCAAAATGTTTGCCAAGTTAATGAATTCCCAAAAGCTAAAGTCGCATATCAAGCTATCCAACACACCACTCACATGCGACCCCAGCTTGCATGTGGAGAAGAGAACAAACTGAACTGCATAGAGTGCATGATAAAAATAAAATAAAAAGAATTCATGAGACTAGAACCCAAGGCCTCTTAGAATCAAAACTTTGATACGATGTTAAAGACCAAAGAGAGAAAAGAAGATGAGAAGAAGAGTATGTAGTACCCTAGGCATTACCCTTTCCTTTTTTCTTTTTTCTTTTTTTATTTTGATCTGCAAAAGTCAATTGTTAGTTATTAGATTAGCTCCTAGGGGGAGTTAAATCCCCAACCTCTCCCTTGCAAGCACCTAAGTGTTGCCTCCATGCCACAAGGCCATGAGCCCCTTTTCATGGTATTTGAGTGTTTTCATTTTTCTTTAAATTTCGTAGGTCCATCCCTGCTTCATTGTCAATGTAATTATGTGTTTATGGGTTGACATGAGGTGTTGTATGAAGATATCCCCAAGTAAATGCAGAAGGAATTTTATAGGTAAAATGTAAATTTTCTTAGTTACTAAATGATTATGTTAATCATGTTTAATCAAAAATTAATTAAGGAATTGAATATATTTAAGTGTAGGTCCCACTAAGTTTAGATATTGTTTGGTTTCAACTTCCACCTTAAATTAATATTAATTGTATGTGTAAATTTGTAGTCTTCCCAAACATGGCATAAGAGGTGATGAGACAACATTAAGTCACTTAATGAAGCAATTCGTCAAACCTTAACGACTTGGATTAAGCTTCATGGATAAGGTCAAACCACAAGAAGACACCTCATGCTTGGTAGAGTTAGTGGGAAAATCCAACATCCACCATCCACACCTCCTGCTTGAATTCCTCATGCTTGGATTGTAAAGGAAAAAATTGCAGAAGAGAAAATTAAGACAAGCCTCCCATTCTGCTCCCCCAAATTCTATTTGAGAGAGGGTTAAAAAGTGAGAAAGAGTATAGGGAGAGAGATAAGAAGAAGAAACAAATGAATAAAATAAAGAAAATTCAAGAAAAAATTGGAAAAGATTGTTTACAAGGTAAGAAATTATTTTTCTACGTTCTTTTCAGGTTCTCCATCTAATCTTCATTTACATGAAAATTCACTAGCACCACACAGACGGCATAGAATAGTTGATTTGGGCCTAAATCTGGTATATAAATGAAAAAGAATCAACTTAAAGAAACTTAAATTGAGCTGTGTATTTGAGATTTGAAACTCGAGACTAGTAGTTTGAGAACTTCGGACCTAGAAAAAGATTGCACTCGATAATTTGAAATCTTAAATACCTGGACTTGTGTTTTGGAGCCTTTTGGATTTGTAACTTTTGGGTTAGGTTATGGATTTCTGGACTGAGAAACCCAGTTTCAAGTCTGCGGACATTGCTTTTAGCATTCAGTGTGACAACTGGACGTGACCACAGATGTCCGGTGTGACATCCAAATCTCCACAGCTGACATCGTGGGATAACAGTATTTGGTGTCTCCCAATTTAGACGTCCTATGACCCTTGGCAAGCGTCCACTAGGTTGCAGAGCAGGTAACTACTATCTGGATCTCTCACTCCGGATGTCCAAAAGTGATGGCGGAAGCCTGGTTCTGGCCATTCTTCCAGCACTGTTGCACACTCTTTCCCTAGCTTGAGTTGGACCTGGACCACTACTTTAGACATTGTGAAGAGACCAATAAGACTTGACTTCATGCACATGATACATAAAGGCATATGAGTAATAGAACTAATCAAAATATGTGCGTCTTGACTATAGGATCCACAAAAAATAGACACGCCAAAAATAGGGATTGAGGTGAACAACTAGATATTGGAGCATCATGTTTATGAAACTGACATGCTTACAAAACTGTATCTACTTATATGTTGAAATGGGAATTGCCTCCTCTTAGGTTCATATTTGTACTTGAATTCCATAGACACTTGCTTTGAAACCTATATTATATGCTGGAAAGTCTCCGAACACCAGAGAACTACAAGCTCAACCAGCTTGACTATGTGATATTAGAGACATCTCACTCCGCTTAGACACTTATGTGGCCCTTCACTAGTCACCTTGCATGACCCTCTGTGAGGAGTCCGGGTTGACACAAATCTTCCCTCCATTACAGCTGTGATGAGCATATTATCTTAACATATTGTGTATGGCAAACTCAACTTCTAAATTTTGAGATTTGTGTATGTTGCTCAATGAGATCATCTTGATCACATGATATGTATGTGATAATTTAAAACTTGTTCTTGCTTGCTTTCAAATATCTTATAATGCTATCCATGGATAAAATTTGCTCCAGTATCATGTTATTCATGGTTCTTATGTTACATTAGTAATTAACAAAAAATAAAACCAATTTAAGTGTAAATATGCATTTTCCTAAATTCAATTGAAGTGTAAATATTCTTTTTCCTAAATTTTCTCGGGAACAAGGTTAAATAAAAATATGTTCCATCTTTTTTATGCCTGGACAGCATGTAGGGTTTTGACTTTAAAACCTTATAAAGCCACACCCAGTATGAAAATTTAACAAAATATATATATTGATGGGTTATCACATAATTTTAGGAGAGTCCCTTTGATAAACCGGGTATAGGGTTTTTTAAAAGTCAGTTGAGCCATGTTCTCCCCCCTCTTGGCCCTCGTGTCCCCCTGCCACCAGGTGTAGAAATGATAACAACTAAGAATGCATACAACTGGAGATCTTTAGACTGTTAAATGAGCTAGATATCAAGCCTTCCTATACAATACCTTCACACATTCCAAGATTGTTGCTCGATGCCTCTGCACCGCTTGTGTATCTACTGTAGCTTTCATCAGCATGTTCAGAGCAACATATCTGACAGAAAAGTTGAGAATCAACTGTGTCAGATTCAATACAAACTAACCAGTATGAAATAGCCAGAAAACAACCATAAGGGCACATCTAGATTACATGAAATAAAAGAATAGAAGTACAGAATACAAAGATTGAAACAATTGCAAAGGTCAATGTAGAAGGGACCACGTCACTACTATTTGGTTCCCAAAAGATCCCAGCGAACAATAGAAAACATAAAGGTATCAGTAGTCACTTTAGGAGGCTGTGAAAAGTCCATGCACTGAAATAATCAAACTTAAACAAAATTGCGCTTCTGTTTAACAAATTATGTAAGCCAATGCTCAGATTTTTATCAACCATGGAGACATTAGCCAATACCCAGTGATGTTTCTACTATTCAGTATGCTAGATAGGTAGACTGGGTACAAACTAAACTCCAGATTTCATTTTACACAAATTGGCTTTAATCTCGAATCCGCATTTTTATGCTTTTCAACTCGAGCTTCTGTAGATCAACCAAGCCACGGCCCCTCGGATATAAAATTTTTCTAACCAATCTTTAACAAAAGTCCATTTTGCATTAATGCAAACGGTAGCTACACATCAAGTATACATTTTGTGGTTTCTCAAAGACCAGATATCAATCACAAAGATCATGCCCTAGAATAAGATAGGACTAGCGCAAAATGAACAAAGAATTACCTGATATTGTTGTCACGGTTTGACAGAAATTTTCCCAAGATAGTGACAGCAAGCACCCGCAAACCGCCACTATCTTCAATGCTCATGATAGTTTCGACACATTCATACAGAATGGCATTTCCGGCATTTTTGTTTGACTCAGTTTTTGTCGCAACCTGGGGATGGAATACAGAATGTCACGAGTATCATTAGGATTTGTCTTATGAACACATTGCATTCTCTAAACATTCATATTCAAGAACTTTCAGCACTAAGTTCCATCAGTCAAGAATTATAAAGAGCAATCATAATAAAATATGCTTATTCACTTAAACATTGATAAAAGGAATAATGAAAACAATGCTACATATATATAACTGATTAGAGCATGCACCATCAGAACAAAAAGATAGTATTCATTAATCGAACGGAGACTTGGAGCCAAGGTTCTGAAAAGCGGTTGCGGTCGCCGTAACGGTGGCGGTGGTGCGGTTGCGGTTGCGGGGTGTAAAGGCCGTAGCGTAACGGTTGCGGTAACCGGAACCGTGAATTTTTTTATTTTTCGCACAATTTGAAAAAAACTTACCGATACGCACATTTTTTTTCCATGATCATATTTATTGAGTTTTAAAATAAATATTGATAAATTTTTATAAATTTTTAAGTTTGATCTAATATATTTCATGTTTTTAAATCACTATAAACTGAGTTTTTTACATTTTATTTTAATAATAAATGACTTTATATTATACAAAAAAATCAATCACTAACTATTATATATAAGATAAACAATAATAAAAGTAAGAAAATAAATAAAAGCCTAAATATATATATATATATATATTAATCAAGCCAAATAGATAATGACCACACTTATTATTATTTTCAAACAATATATAGATAGACACACACAAACAAAATGGTTGAGTGATAGCAGCTGAATAGAATAGTATAGGCAAGGTTCTGAAAAGCGGTTGCGGTCGCCGTAACGATGGCGGTGGTGCGGTTGCGGTTGCGGGGTGTAAAGGCCGTAGCGTAACGGTTGCGGTAACCGGAACCGTGAATTTTTTTATTTTTCGCACAATTTGAAAAAAACTTACCGATACGCACATTTTTTTTCCATGATCATATTTATTGGGTTTTAAAATAAATATTGATAAATTTTTATAAATTTTTAAGTTTGATCTAATATATTTCATGTTTTTAAATCACTATAAACTGAGTTTTTTACATTTTATTTTAATAATAAATGACTTTATATTATACAAAAAAATCAATCACTAACTATTATATATAAGATAAATAATAACAAAAGTAAGAAAATAAATAAAAGCCTAAATATATATATATATATATATATTAATCAAGCCAAATAGATAATGACCACACTTATTATTATTTTCAAACAATATATAGATAGACACACACAAACAAAATGGTTGAGTGATAGTAGCTGAATAGAATAGTATAGGTCTTACAACTTCAACAAATCAATAATATGTTTTTCATCTTCCCTATTCTCTCTCTCTCTATCTCTTGTTCCTCCATCTTCCCTCTTCTCTCTCTATCTCTCTTCCCCTATTTTCAATTTTTTTTTTTTTTTTTTTGTGTTTTTTTCGAAAGAAGCAATTTGGAACCATTACGTAACGGTGCGTAACAGGCCGTTACAACCGTTACGGCACCGTTACGACCGCTATAGCAGCCGTTACGGCCGATACACCTGTGAATCTCAATCACACTGCAAAAGCGGCCGTAACGGGTGACGGTAACTACCACAACCGTTACGTAATGGCGTTACGTAACGGTTACGGCCGCTTTTTAAAACCTTGAGTATAGGTTTTACAACTTCAACAAATCAATAATATGTTTTTCATCTTCCCTATTCTCTCTCTCTCTATCTCTTGTTCCTCCATCTTCCCTCTTCTCTCTCTATCTCTCTTCCCCTATTTTCAATTTTTTTTTTTTTTTTTGTTTTTTTTCGAAAGAAGCAATTTGGAACCGTTACGTAACGGTGCGTAACAGGCCGTTACAACCGTTACGGCACCGTTACGACCGCTATAGCAGCCGTTACGGCCGATACACCTATGAATCTCAATCACACTGCAAAAGCGGCCGTAACGGGTGGCGGTAACTACCACAACCGTTACGTAACGGCGTTACGTAACGGTTGCGGCCGCTTTTTAAAACCTTGCTTGGAGCATAAAAACGTAGTATGCAAGACTGCAAAGCATTTAAGGAGATTGTGGAACAAGGTGATTTTTACTATTGAGTATGTGAGAGCAATGAGCATTTTAAAAAACACATGTATACAGGAGCACAACACAATACAGAAGATTGCCAAGGTAGTTTTTCTCATTAAGTACATACTAATTGCAGATCAAGGTATTAGGCAGATGAGGGAACATTGAATGCAGGTAATAATTTGGACAGTTACAAAATCAGAGAATATGAAGAGAAATAAGAAACAAGAAAAGAAAATATTAAAAAAAGTAATCTAGATTTCATTCACTGAACATGACATGGAAGCAAATTGCCACCTCAGTTGGAAAAGAATTTTAGGTTAAATAATAATAATCGTAATTACAACAATAATAATAAATAATAAAATAGTTTGAACAGACTGCCAATAATTTAATTTACATTTTTCAACAAACATTACGTGAATGATAGCAGGAGATAAAGTAGGACAAAGCAGCTGACCTGAGCAAGGATGTCATTCATCCGTTCACTAGCATCTGCATCTCCTTGGCCTAATATTCGCAAAAACTTGAGCAATCTGATATGGAGAAAAGGATCTGCAATCCCAGAGACGTCATATTCAGGTGCATATGGACTGCTCACAATGTCCTTTAGGGCTTTGACCACACTCTCTGTGCATTTCTACAATCATATAGAAGTGTAAATCTTGTGCATTAAAAATCTGACCAGAGAATTGGAACTTGGCAACCTTGTTTTTTCTCTCCCTTTAAAATGCACTAAAACAGTATAGTCAAATTATTTCTACAAACAAACTTGCCTTTGTGACTGTTTATCCACTATCAAAATTAAGTCAATGACTCTGCTGACACAAAAAATTACCTTCTTTCATGGCAAAGAGATTTCCTAATAAACTTTACCGAGAATCCCGCAATAATACTTATAATGCTGTTATAATTTATAAAGTAGTTTTAGAGCCATTAATAACCAAAATTCCTATCTTTAACGCGGGGAACCTGGTCCAAGAGTATAGGCAGTCAAATAAGTAAGTAAATCCAGATACTGTCCATCACCTGTAATAGACAAACAAGGAATTCCAAAAAAAAAAATCTTCCTCAATAATTATAAGCCTCAGAACAATTTTAAGCCTTGGTATCACAATTCCTTATCGGGATTCCAATTTTGATGCCTCATACAGATGGGTAGGCTACAGTTCCCTTTTGCACTCATGATTTTTTTTTTTTTTTTTTGATAAATAAATGAACTTTATTAAAAGGCATCAAGGCGATGCAAAGAATACAAGGAGCTAACAAAACAAAAGTAGCCTAAAAACCAGAACTACACAAAATATGAATAAAAGCAAGCAAAAGAGCTATGAAGACAAATCCTCTACAAATTCAACAAAGGACAAAACAGCCGGGTCCACAGTCAGCGTTAACCAACTATGCACCACAAGGAGCAAACGCCTCTCTAACCAAATCACCGAACGCAACTCCCCCAAAAAAACCCGCCGATTACGTTCCAACCACAGTAGCCACATAAGACAATGGCCAGCCAAGTTCCAAGCCTTCCGCCTTCTCTTCCCAACCCTCCCCCCAACCCAGCTTTGTAACACAGCCCTTACAGTCCCTGGCTGAACCCAATCCAAGCCAAAGAGAGTGACGATAGACATCCAAAGGCGTGAAGCAACCGGACAGCAAGTAAGCAAATGATCCACATCTCATTAGTCACAATTTTATCAAAATGTGTAGCAGTTTGATTTCAAATAACAACACCGAACTGTATGAAAAAACAAAAAAGGTAAAATAAAAAGTACATATGCATTGATGACCCAACCCAATAAGTGCCTTCATAGCACATCAGCATGTGCCAAGACATCAATCAAGGCTAGTTTAAAAAGAAAAAAGCAATTGAAAACCTAAGCTACATTGAACTGCCATCTTGTGTGGATATCTGATGCGTTTGCCATTGAAGTTGCTCAATATCTTCTTTAAACAATAATGGATGCTCCAATACTTTATATGCACTAGAATAAGGGTTCTCATAGGCAACAAGTCAACAAGTGAGAAGCTTACATAGAGAACTACCCCTCGCAGTAGTCCAACATTTGGAGTTTTAACCATGAAGCAGAGAAGGATATATTCATTACTGTTGTATTCCAATAGTTAGAACATGGCCTCACAAGTGTATGTTGCTGAGAAAACAACTTCCTAGACATATGCATTAACAAATGAAAAGATACCAAATATAATAGCAGGAGTACAGCAAACAAAAATCTAAAATTTCCAGCAATCACATCAAAAGTTAGAATGGCATTGTAAGCAGCACTTTGCTGCCTGTCCAAGAGGAGGTACAAAGGAACAAACATTGAAGCCCTAGTTGGAGCTATAACAAAGGTGGGGTGGCAGCCTAACCATGGCATCTCAGGATTGGCCAAAAAAAAAAAGATGCTAAGTTGTAGTTTATATTAACCTCATCAGTAGTGGGTAATCAATCTTTGACGAAAAAATGAGTTTGTTAACCAGGTCACAAAACAACCTTAACTCTAAATCTCAATTCAAAGGTTCAATCACATGGAGATGTAAGTTCTAGCGAACATGGTACAAAATATATATTGATTTGTTTCCAGCATGGACCATAAACAAAAAGAAGAACAGCATTTTATAATTATCTTGTTAGTTTCATTAATACTAGACAAACAAAGACTCGTGTAAAGCTCATAAGGCATAAGTATGCTCGCCTTATTTTAGTTATATAGACAACATATTGGTTCGGTGTTGGCTGTGTTGCAGAGTTGGTCTGGGGGGAGGGTTGGGAAGAGGCGTCATAAGGAATGGTTGCTTGCGGGGCATTGTTTGATGTGGTTGATAGGGTTGGAGCGAAATAGGCGTATTTTTCATGGTGTGTCTCGGCCGGTCCCGTGATTGGAGCGGCGGTTGCTCACTGTGCTTCATAGTTGGGTTACGGTTACGGTAGATCCGGATGTGTTAGCTTTTGTTGATTTTGTAGATGCTTTGATTAGTTAGGCTTTGGGCTGTTCTAGGCTTCATTTTTGTATTATTTGCATCATCTTGATGCTTTTCTAATAAAATTTGTTTATTTATCGAAAAATGAAAAAACATATTGCCATGATCAAGTTACCTTTCTAAAACATTCAAGAGCTTCTGAACTGACTTTACATAGATCTGTGCAGAGCTGGAGTCCGGTTATTAAAACTCCGTGGTGCTTTTCCTTAAGTAAAGCAGCAGCAGGGTTTATAAAAATTTCTGCCAGGTCCGGGACTTTCTTTATAATCCTTATAGAGCACAATGCTGCCTGCATTACACAGAAAACAAGTAAACACAGTTACAAGAAATATCAAAGATAGGCCCGTGACCTGATAGTTGACAATGAAAAAGCATTAAATCATCAAGCATTACATAATTTCCTACAGTCAACTCTACTAATTATGTAAAGAAACTCAAGCTTCCAAATTGCAATCTTTTAACTTCACTTTCACCAAAGAAAACAGCCAAAGCAGAGCATATTGCAAAGAAAAAGAAACAGAATCAAGACTCTAACAGAAGAAAGAAGTTCAAAATTATCAACCATCCTATCCTGAATCACTTCCAAAGGCGGGACTCTGGTGATAAAAGAAATGAGCATTACAGCAGTTGTAAAGAAAGCAAATTGCACCAGCGTCTGCATTTAGTTGCCCAGCATGAAAACTCATATCACCATAACATTTATTAGTGAGGGGAGCATCCCTTGGTGAAGTAGCTGTCACCAATGGACCAAACATTATAACAGTAATAAGAACAACAAAATAACAACATTAAAATAAAAAATAAAACCTCATATCACCAGGACATTTATTAGCAAAGGGAGCAATAACCCCATCTCCCGGTTGTGTAGATATCTATCACCAATGGACAACAACACAATAAATAAAAAGAACAATACAAAAAATAAAAATAAAAAAACAAGCATACCCCCCATCCCCCGGTTGTGGAGCTATAACCACTGGACCGGAAAAAAAAAAAAAAAGAGAACAATACCAAAAAACAACAAAAACAAAACAAACAAGCATACTGTATACAATTAATAGGACGACAAAAAACAACCATTCTTTTTTTATAATTAAGCAAAATTTAGATTAAAGAAAGTGCCATGGGGACACCATTCAAGTACAAAAGCAAAACAAAACAAAAAGAAACCTACATCCTAATCATCCATAGACAGACACCTTAAAGACCATTAAAAAAATGCCTAACCAAAAATCCATACAATACCAACATCAAGCCCCTCCTCTACTTCCCTCCACTCCAACTCCCTTTATCTCTACCATCATAATAAATGCTGCTAACCAGATTCCTTAATTCCCTTCCATTTCTAACTTTGCTTCCCCAGCTCGTCTTTGCAGACATTCCATCCATCCATGGCCTCTTTTTTGTTTCCATTGTTGCTAACAGTTTCAAAGCTTCATTCTCAAAACCCTCATAGAGAAGCCCATAAAATTTGCTCAGAATTCCAAAATTAGAAGGGCAAGCACCTCTATCTTCCACCTATCTGAAGACTATTCCTTCCTGAACCACCAAGTCCTTACTCAATTCAACCTTATCAACTATGTCATGTCTAACCACAATCAACATAGCCCCACAATCCAATGATTGACCTCATTTTCATCAACCTAGCTTTCACAATCTCACCCTAAAGTGCCCAACCTCTAAATCCCAAACTCACTTTTGAAACCAGACTTTCATCCATTTCCTCTTGACCTGCACAAGTGACATGGCGGTTCCTCTAAGTGGTTACAAACAATTTGAAGAGAAGGGCTTTAAAAATTAGGCCCAAAAGAGGAGCTCACAACTTGGGCCAAATTAGGCCGTCGAGCCGAGTCGAGTCAAGCTTTTGAGTGTTCAAGTTAGTTTACTAAGAATTAGTCAAGCTCAAGTTTGAGCCAAACTCAAGTCGAGATTAAATAATTTAGCTCAAGTTTGGCTCGTTAAATATTTGAGAAACTCAAGCCAACTTGTTTACATAAACGAGCCGAATTCGAATTCAAGTTCAAGCCTTAAAAAAAAAAATTCAAAAAAAAAAAAAAAAAAAAAAACTTAAATTAATTTTAAGTATTAAGATAAAAATAAAATAAAAATTTATGAGCAAAATATATAAGAATACTTATATTAATATTAAATTTACAACAAATATAAATAGAAAAATAAAATAAATTAATGAAAATTTATTTGATATATTATAAAAATAAATATTAATTTATTTTTTTTATGTTTACAAGCTTTTATCGAGCTAAGCATAGAGCTACTTTCCGTTTTCCAAGGGATTGAAACGAAATACTAGTGGAATAATGAAATTCTAGTGTTTCCATTGGAACGCAGCAGAACATAGCTAAACACACCGTACTATCTAAGTAAATTTGTAGACTTTATTTTGTTGGGACCTTAACACACTTTTAGAATAATTTACACTAGTGCTTAACAAAATTTAGTTATTTGAAATTGAAAATACTTGAAATTTTTGGTTCATAACAACATTGGTTTTTTTATTTTACATTTGTTCTTGTATGGGAATGAGTAATGAGTAAAGTAATAAAGTATTTATATTAAAATAAAAGTAAACAACATACAAATTTGTTCTTGTATGTGAATGAGTATATAAATCTCAATATGTTTACTTAATCAATCCAATTATTAGACTTCTATATATTATTTCAATTTACATTTTCAAAAATTTCTATATATTTTCAAATTCTTTATCTTGCTTCTAAAATGTTTTTGAAATGTTTACAAAAAGTTTCCATTTCTGTGCTAAATGAAACAATAACCTAAAATGAAATCTTGATCTTTGATCACTCCTCCCATCATTCCTAGCCAAAATCTTGTGAGACTCTTCCTTTGGAGAAATGAGATATAGAAATAGATCCCTACTCAACTCCATAACCTTCACCCCTACTATATTACCCCTAGGCAACAATAAACCTCGGCTTGAATTCTCCCCTTCTCCAGCACCAATAAACCCCCAAACCCCAAGGAAGTCGATTGTCTCTAAGAATGAAACAAGAGAAGAAAAAAAAGTCAAATGTAAATTCATTGTTCTTTTGTTAGAAAGAATAAGTTTTTAATGGAATTGACCTTTTGAAATAAGATAATCTCATCCAAGATGATAAAAAATTTGATGTTCAGGAAAGATTAAGTCTTAAATGGAAATTACCTTTTGAAATAAGATGATCTCATCCAAGACCATAAAAAATTTGGATGTTATCAAAGACGATAAAAAATTTTGATTAATAAAATAAATAAACTTCAAAATTTATTATGTTTGCTACATTAACACTATGTTTGGTTCAAGGATTTGGATAGGGATTCGGAAAAGGAGAGGGAAAGGAAAAAGATAGGTGAAATGTAAATGAATTCACGCACTTTTTCCTTTTCCCTTTTCAAATCTCTTCCCAAATCCATGAACCAAACATAGCCTAAAAGGGAAAATGCTAGGAATGTGAATATTTTTGGGTTCCAAAAAAAGGTAGCCATAGGTAGAATAAAGGTGCAACTCTTTTCCTTGAAAGCAATCAAAAGGGAATTACAATATTTCCATCGTGCTAATTGAGTCAAATAGTTGCATCTTCTGAATTAATTTGTGCAGTTTCAAAATACAAACACCAAATTCCTCTTTGTTCTCATGTACAAGTGTTTCTCCCAAAGGCACAAGGTGAGCTCCCATTAAATTGTCTTCAGGCAAAGTTCATAAGAAGAATGCTAGAATAATTGTAATTATTTCTAATCATCAGAAAATTTTCAAGTGCTCCTACCATGACCCTTCCGCAATGAAATCCAAATGTGTAAATTCAATTTATGCATTTGTGGAGCTAATAAAGTTCTTGACAAATGGCTATAAAAGGATCCCATTATAGAAACTTACTTTCTTCCGAATATTTGGATCTCGAAATTGCAGCAATCTTTCAACTTCAGGTGCAAGATCACGAGCCATTTCCGCAGAACATATATTCCCCAAAGCACAAAGAGCTAGTCCAACGATATACTGGTTGAAGTGATTAAGATCTCTGTGCATAAGTCAAGGTTTTGGAGGGGTGTACTTAAAAACCCGTAAGGATGGTAATTGATGATAAATTTATTCACCATAAATAGACAGGGACAAGAAACCAAATAATTAAGTCACACAATAAAAAAGTAGAACACGCATAGACTGGATACTGCTTCAATGAGTTTGTGACCAACATCAGTACTTCTTGCCTTTCATCAAGAAGCAACATAAGGCCAAGGTATCCTATCCTCTTCTCTGGAAATCCAGTAGATGCAATTAACTTCAGGCATTCCATTTGACCAAAATGTGTGGGGTAACCAAGCATGTGAATGAACATGAGCTTCGCAATATTACGATGACTATAATCTTGATCATTATCATCAACTGCTGCACGAATTGCAGCACACTCTTTTCTTACAACAGCTCGCTCCTCTGCTGCAGTTTTGCAATCTCGTATAGCCCGAATCATGTCCCTGGATTGGAACAGTAAGCACCTCCAACATGATTAAATTAACAGTTTCAAACTAATGATATAGCAGCAATACACAACACCGATAAAAATATATATATATTAAAATAAGAAATAAATAAATAAAAACACAACCTCAGCAAAATTTGATTTACACATTAGCAATCGAATTAATTGCCTGGAGATAAATGCCAATGTGAGAAGAACAACCTGATATTAAAAGGAAATTATATTTTTTTCAAATCTGTAAGGAGACATTGTATGTAATAAGAATTAAAAAATTGTAAAGAAGAGAAAGCAAAATCGAGAATAACAAGCTTCCAAATCAACAATAACAAGCTTCTTTAATTAATTTAATATGCCAACTTTTACCCTTATTCTTGGAATGGCTTTTCGCTGGGCGATGTAGTGCCTGTTTGGCAGAACTTAATTTCAGCTTTCAACTTAATTTAAGCTATTTTGATGTGTTTGGTTTAGCTTATAGATTATAACTTATAGCTTTTTGGAAGTCAAAAATCAGCTTATTCTTTGAGTGGGGCAAGAGATGCTTTTTTGGAAGTCAGAAATCAGCTTATTCTCTGAGTTATAAGCTATAAGCTGTTTAGGCATAAGCTATAAGCACTTTCTCACAGCTCTACCAAACAGGGCCGTAATCATATCAAACCTGACTTACTATAATTGATAAATTCTTGTGCTATGTGGGGTGTAGAGAGATAGCGGTGTAAGTTTTCTTAATGAAACTGTATATTCAATTGTATATAAAACAGAAGAATACATTGGTTTATATAGCAAGTTAACCCTAGAACTAAAAAGGGAAACAAAAACCCTAATATATACAAAATATATAAACTACCATATATACATGAAATGTAATAAGCTCACACCCCCGCTTAAACTCGAGGTGTTTTACCAGAAAACACTGAGAGTTTGCCAAAAAGAAGCCAAAACCAAGCAGTGGTGTAAGTCTTGGTAAAGAAGTTAGCAAGTTCCAAAACCGAAGAGACGAAAGGAAGCAAGATAAAGCCAGACCGCAGATGGTGACAGACACAGTGGCAATCAATCTTAATGTGCTTTGTCCGCTCATGGAAGACAGTGTTGTGGGCAATCTAAATAGCATTCTTAACGTCCATTTGATAGAGAGGCCAATGTCGAATAGCAGCAACAGAAATTAAGGTACGGACAATAGTCATCTTGGCAACAAAGGCAAAGGTAGGGATGTTCAAAAATCCGTTCAAACCGGTAATCCGGACAGAACCAGACCAAATCGTACAGTTTGGTTCGGTTCTATTAAGAATTGGTTCGATTTCGGTTTAAGAAATATGAGAACTGTAAAAACGGTTCAGCTAATGGATTTTATGAAAAAATCACGATTCGAAGAAACCGAACCGAACCAAACCGAACCGAATTTTAAAAGATATATATATAATATCAAGTTTTGTTTTTATTAATTGGTTTTTTGTAATTTTAATGATATTAGGATGATATAGATATATAATGTTGAGTAATGCCTTAATATTATTAGTTTTTATCATGAGTTAAATGTAATTAGTTTTGAGTAATTATTTTGCTAATATTAACAATTTATTCTTGTAAATAGAAATTTTTGGAACCGTGAACTAAACCGAAACCGAACCATTATTTCGGTTTGATTCTGGTCCGGTTTTACAAGTGTAATGGTCTGGTCTGGTTCTCAAAATCACAGAACCGTTAGGATCGGTTCGGTTCTTGGATTTTCTCAGAACCGAACCAATCCGGACCGTATACAGGGCAAAGGTCTCCTCATAATCAACACCATACTCCTGCGAGAAACCCTTGGCAACCAAGTGAGCTTTGTATCGCTCGAGAGAACCATCAGAATGAGTCTGGACTTTATAGACCCATTTGCAACTAACCAGATTCTTACCAGTAGGCAACGGAACCAATGCCCAAGTGTTAGTCTTCTGTAAGACAAACAACTCCTCATCCATAGCTCGAACCCAAGTGGGATCCTGACAGGCCTCCTTGTAAGACTGAGGTTCTAAAAAAAAATGAATAGTAGACAAAAAAGTACGATAGGAAACAGAAAAACATGTATTAGACCAACCCAATCTATTTGGAGGATGACGCTCTCGAGTAGGATGTTGGTGTGCAGCAGGATCAGAGTCGTCAAAAGCAGGAGGATCAACAGTAAAGGCAGAGACAACTGGGGGAGGGAGAGCCTGGTGACGAGAACAAACTAACAACGAAGGAAGAGAATAAGCAGGATGGGGAGAAGGAGGAGAAGAGGGAACAAGTTCATGGGGAACAGTAGAGACATACTCATCAGGAGGGACCTCAGAAGGAAATGGAACAATGTGAACCAAATTCTCTTTGGAAACCGGAGCAGTGATAGAAGGAAACTGAAAATAAGGCAGACATTCGAGAAAAGAAACATGACGGGAGACATAAAGACAATGGGAAACAGGGTTGTAACACTGATAGATAGCCTTTCTGAGTAAGACTATAACCCAAAAATACACATGGGACAAACCGGGAACTAAGTTTGGTCCGATCTTTGCAGAGAAGGACAAAACAGGAAAACCCAAACACACGAAAGAGGGAGTAATTAGAAATTTGGGAGAACAAGGCCTCATATGAAGACTAACCAAAAAGAAGGAGAGTAGGCATGCGGTTGAGAAGAAAAGCAGCAGTAAGAACTGCCTCCTCCTAAAACGGAGCCAAAACTAAGGCAGAGAGAAGAAAAGACCCAGTTGTCTCAAGGAGATGACGGTGTTTACACTCAGTTCGACCATTTTGGTCAAGTGTATCTGTACAGGAAGTTTGGTGAATAGTACCCAAATTGGCCAAATACTCACAAAACTCATTTTTAAAATATTCCCCACCCAAGTAAGACTGTAACACTTTAATGCTAGACCTAAACTGAGTAGTAATCATAGACTGAAAGGTACGGTATAGTTGATAGAAATCGGACTTATGCCTTATAAGATAAACCCAAGTGTAATGGGTGCAGTCATCAACAAATGACACATAGTATGCAGAACCCCCTTTAGTGAGAATAGGAGAAGGGCCCCAAACATCAATATAAACTAAAAAAAACGGTGTATCAAAGATAAAAGTACTTTTACGAAAAGGTAAGGCTGTCATTTTGGCAAGTTTACACCCTCGACATTCACTAAGTTCACTAGGAGAAACTTTACCCAATATACCTGACTGAGCTAAAGACTATAAGCGGTCAGCAGACAAGTGCCCTAATCTAGAATGCCACAAGTAGAAAGGACTAGACAGAGATTCTAACTGAAAAGAGGAAAAAACAATTGGAGAGGTTGTCATAGGCAGATGTAAGCTTTCCACCACATAAAGGTCTCCAACTCTACGACTCGTCCCAATCTGCGACTTGAACATCCGATCTTGCACAGAATAGATAGAAGAAGAAAAGATAACATCAAAACCGGAGGCATCAAGCTAACTGATAGATAATAAATTGACAGATAATTAAGGAACGTAAAGGACAGATGGAATAGAGACAACAGATATAACAGACAGTAAAATAGACCCAACAAATATAATAGATATACCAGACCCATTAGCAGCATTAACAGTAATAGGAGAGGAAGGGGGAGTACAATTTTGAAGTAAGAAAAGATGGGGAGTCATATGATGAGAGGCACCAGAGTCAAGAATCCAGACAACGAAGAGATACTTGAAAAAGTCCCAAACAAACCTCAATGAGAAGAGGAAACAATGGAGGCAGAAGGAAATGGCTAAGAGGTAGACAGTGTATGCTGAAACTGACTAATCTGAGCACTTAAGGAAGCCAAGTCAGGATCAAGAGCTGGAGCAGATACAGTAGAACCGGCGGGAGCCTGAAAATTACTTGGAGAAGAAGGGTAAAACTAGGTCCAAAACTGCTGAGAAGACGAGCCAGACATACATCCCTTCTTGGGACATTGATACTTCCAATGGCCCCTCTGATGGCAGAAGGCACACTCATCTAATGCCAATGGCCCCTTCTTGTTTACGAATACACTCATAATATTGGAAGTCAAATGGGTCCAACCAAAACCAGAGATAGAAACTGTGGTCAAAACGTAATAAAGAAGAAACTCGAAACCATGGTCAAACTGTAATAAGAGATATTTCAGAACACCCAAGCAAACAGTACCAAATGGGACAAATATACACATTGGGTCAGATACGATCAAACCTGAATCAAGTTCCAAAATAGTGAAACAGCGATCCCGATGGGTCGAACTGAGAGAAGAGGCGAGTCACTTTGGTCAAACCCTTCGGCGTAAGAGGCGATTGCGCAAACGATGACCTACGAATGAAACCAATGATCGAAGATCAGCAATCACGAACAGATGATGAACCCAACCACGTCAAAGGCAACCAACGATGGACAAGAGAAAGAGATATATGTCGCGAGGTCTAGGATGAACAACGAACCAGAGAGGGTCGAAGCAAATGACTGAAAACGACAGAATGACCAGACGAACCAGAGAGGCAGCTGAAGCAGACAAACCAGAGAATCGTGATCTTGGGAGTGTAATTCGAACTCAGATGATTCGCAACTTGATAGGTTGCGATTCAAGCTCAAATGGGTTGCACAAATTCAAAAAAGAAGAACCAAAGAACTCAAACGAACCAGAAAAGATTTGAGGGAGGCTAGGGTTTCAGACCTTGCTCTAATACCATATAAGTTTTCTTAATGAAACTGTATATTCAATTGTATATAAAACAGAAGAATACATTGGTTTATATAGCAAGCTAACCCTAGAACTGAAAAAAGAAACAAAAACCCTAATATATACAAAATATATAAACTACCATATATGCATGAAACGTAATATGCTCACAGGTGAACCCTCTCATTATTGTTTAGAAAATTTGCAAATTAGACTTAACCTCTATCAGGCTAGTCTGTTTGCTATATTAATAAGATGAATAGGGATTTAAAAACATGTGGTCCTCACATGTCTCCCCTCATCCCCATGTCCATTGTTTGGTGTAACAAAGATAATCATAGGATCAACTCTTATCTCCCAAGTTAGTTCATCACTCCTCTCCAGATTGTCCTTCCTTCTCGTCCAATAGTAAAAAATAATCATGTCTCATTATCCTACCCTAACTAAACATAATATAACTAATCTGATGGTACATAAAATCTCATCCATTATTCTATGGTATTACTTACCTCCTCTTATCCTATGATATTCAATCCCCTCCAAAATAATACAAAAATCAAACATAGACTATAGGTTAAGAGTACCAAACCAAACCAAGCCTTATGTTCCCATCAAGTGGGATCGGCTACATGAATCATTTTTCACCATTCAGCTCTACCAAGGCCTATGTGCTCAATTAAATCAAATAAATCATATATTTTTTCATTGTTGCATCCCAGTCAGCTTAGGTCTTCAACTCCCCTAACATCTCCATTTATGGTAACCATGTCACTCTTCCTTATCATTGCATCTATAAGTCTTCAGTGTACGTGTCCCAATCACTATCCATCTCATATCAGTCAATAATAATAATAATAATAATAATAATAAAGGATCCTTTCAAGTTGGAATATGCTATTTCATGATAGTGATTTCATCAGCAAGTTGAATGAGTGGCAATGTTCAATCCATTTCTCGCAAGTCCATGACTTTGTTTTGGGCAAAAAGCTGGAGGATTAAAAGGGGATTTTGAAGTTCAAAGCAGTGAGATGAAGAGAAGAAAAGAAAATGTTGCATGAGGGAGAAAAAAAAACATTTTTCATGGAAAGATATCACTTACCTGCAAAATGAGATATATCTGACTCTTGATAGATGGAAATTGAAAATGAAGACAAGACAAAAAGGTTTACTGGGACAAAGCCCAACTAAGGGAGATGAAAGCATCATATTATTTCATTACATGCCAAATGCAAGAAGGATATATCATGCCAAGTACTAACCAACTATATATCGCAACTCATTCTCATTTAATAATTTTTTATTTTATTTTATTTTTTTGATAACCATTCTCATTTAATAATTTTACTATATACAAAATGGAGGCAGATTGCCCAGTACATAACCTAGACGCAAGAGCGTTGTTTGGGTTCTTGAGGCCCATCACAGGTTCTGTTTCAATAATTTGAACCTTCATTTTGTCAAGCACTTCAAGTATTTTATCCACACAAAAAATTAAGTCGATCTGATAATCGTAACCTATTTATTTTATCGTGTTTATCACCAAAAAAATGAATCGTTTATTTTAAAAAATACAATTGTCGTCTACTTTTTTGTTGACAAACGCGACAAATTAAATACGCTACAATTATCGGATTTACCTTTTTTTGTGGATAAAATATACGAAATTTCCAACAAAATGAACAGTTCTGATAATCGAAAGGCGACCTGTGGTGTGGCCAAACAGCGTCCTCTAGTCTAGACTGGAGGGAACTCACCTCCATACAAAATAGTCTTAGGCATATGAGTAAATCTAAAAATGTTATGTTAGAACTTATGAGACTTAAAACCGAACTGCCGAGTATTGCAAAAATGGCAGTTAAGAATGAGGAACCTTCCACTATATCACTTTAAAGCACCCTTTCAAAGCTAACTCTGTGAAGAGCCAATCGTGAAAAATAATTTTTGCAACTTGTTACAGGCAGGGATTCTAAACTTAAGTTGGCATGCTTCATCTAGTTTCCTCAATTCTCTCCCTCATTCATTTCATGTTTGCTAGGAGGCCTATGAAAAATCAAAACAATTTTTATATGCATGCCAACCTCCAAGGCATACAAAACACATGCCAATATTAGCTGAATATGACCTTTGCCTTAACATGTACATGGGTTCGTTTGGCAAGAACTTTTTTAGTTGGCTTTTTTTACTTTTTTAGCCTTGGACTTTTTTTGTGTGCTTGGTTTTCTTGTTTGGCTTTTTTGCATTGGAAATGATATTCCCAAAGTGAAATGACAAAATTGCCCTCCACTTGGATATGATGTTTTTTTGTTTATATATGGGGCAATTTGGTAATTTTGCATCCCAACTCAAGTGTTTTGGCATTTTATGATTTTGTAGCTTTTTTTTGTCCATATGTGATTATTTAGCCCCACAACAAATGCCAAACAGGGGCTAAGTTACATACTAAATAGCTAAAGAACAAGAGACAGTGTTAAGTTAGTACATTGAAAGAAATGACAACGGGGAGATTCGGAACTTTTCCTCATCTATAAAATAATCAAATCAGGTCGTTCAGTCTCTAAGGCAACTAGCTAAAGTTTGTAATATCAAATGAAATGAAACAAGAAGAAGAAAAAAAAAAGAATATACACAAAATTAGGGATATCAAGTAGAAAAACCCAACACCTTTTCTGTCCGCATCAGTACTAGATCTGATGCTACCCAATTAAGGACTACATATAGCAGATACACTAGTCGATACTAAATATTCTTACTTGTGTTGTTACTGTTATGCGTACGTACCATAATGTCTAGTTGTGGCCATTGTCAGTAACTTTGTTTTTGTTGTTTCCTTGTTTTGGCAATTTTATTTCAAAAGTTGTATATTTCTTATGAGCATAGCAAGAAGAATAAAAACACATTTCCACTACAAAATGAAATTGCAATTTGCAACCCAAACTTTAAAACACAAAATATATATATAGGGAAAGGCTACATGGGCACCCCTTTTTGGGTGTATGTGTGTGCACCTTATGCAAAAAGCATAACTTTTATCACAAAAATATAACTTTTTGCTTCTCACAAAATATGTAACTTTTATCACAAAAAGTATAACTTTAGTTATACATAACTTTTTAGCTGCACATCATAACTTCATCATTCATAACTTTCATCACAAAAATTGGAACTTTCATCATAAAAAAATTCATAACTTTTATTACAAAAATCATAACTTTTCTTAAAATGATCAAGTGCACATTGTAGCATTTCCCATATATATATATATACACAAATAACCAATTGAATGCACAAACCCCCCAAAAGATTGAGACATAAAAAAAATTAAAATTCATATTTTTGCAATAATACACTATAATCTCGCACGTTATGCTAATTCCTTACAACAAATGCATTCCAAGTTTCCTCCCCATACAATTACACAAACGCGCACACGTTTAAATCTATTTTTGGACATAATGTCTTCAATTTCAACAATTCTAATATCAAAACCCATCAATTCCATTAGTTTTCTACCTAAATTCGAAATTTCACCTACTTCGATCACGAAATGACACCATAACTCAAAATTTTCATACTTGTTCTCATGCATATATGTATAAACAACAATGTGGAGCAAGATTTGTGCTAACCTTAGTCGCGTAACGGACGAGAAGGGATTCATGATTGGGTCTGTTTTGAAGGTTCGTGTTACCTCAATCAGATCCAATTGTGAAGACGAACAATCAAAAAAACTCAATCAATCACAGGTGATATACAATGTCTATGTATATAATAAAGATCTGAAGTATTGAATTGAAGAATTCGATTGGGAATTGCAGATAGATTTGGATCTGCGAAGACAGAGAGATAAATTACTACTACGTAACTTTGCCTTTGTAAAATATTGAAACAAGCACTTATGTTTTGCTTTTAGAAAAAATTTAAAATTAATTTGGTGAAAAAATATATATATATATATATATTATTTTTATATAATTTTATTGATTGGGAGGATAAAAATAATTTTTAAAAAATTTAAAAGTATAATGTTTGATATTTATTTTTTTTAAATTAATTTTTATTTTTTTTTAAATACTTTTGGAAAATCAAACCAATAACTACTTATTGTGGTTGTGATCAAGTGCTTGTTTGGTATGTATTAAAAAAAAATTTTTTTTTTGTATACATACGTTTATTTGGGTCACATCAATCAATATTTATTAATATCTTCTCTTTACTTTTTTACCCAATTTCTTTATTTTTTTATATTTTTTTTTATAAAAAATTAAAAAATACACTTATTTAAAATATCTCAAACATCTACAAATAATGATGGGTTGAGAAATGGGATTGGCTTCTCCTAAGATGAGAATTTCAACTCTATTTGTGTTGTTTGGATTCATAGGACCCACAACAGGTCTTATTTGGATGATTCAAATAGTTCATTTTGTAAAAAATTTTATGTTTATCATTCATAAAAAAATTTAATTAATTAGATAATCGTAATAACTTTTTATTTTATCACATTTATTACTAAAAAAATGAACGGTTTTGTGTGTGTTGTTTTCTGACCACATTGCCAAACAGATACTCAGCTGGAGAACACCAGCAGAATAGATTGCATCCGAACAACCTGTCACAAAAAGATAAGATTCTAGCGGTGGTTCATCCACCTGGGGGCACTCCAATGATCAAGTCAGTTATCTCTCAAAGATAGTAAAAGTACTCAACTCACTATTCAAAATGCAAGAAGCGTACCTTAGACCCATGAGCATATCTTACTTTTATAATCAATACTAACATAATCCCTGTAGAAACCTAGCTTCTCTTGGACTCTGGCTCAATGCCTATCTTGGACTCTCCAATAGATAAAGATAAACTTCCTAAGAGCTTTATCCTTATCCTGGCTGAGGTCCTCTCCCATTCTAAGACTCTTATCCCTTATCCACTCATCTCCTCGGCCTAGCCGATATTACCTCGACGTCAAGTCAAGGACATGTGGCACCTCGGCTGGCACTTCGGCGCCACCTTGACTACGTGTTGCTATCCAAAAAATATGTCCCCACAACTGCCCCCTAGGTTCTATTACTTTGGCATCCTGAGGTGATGGAACCTATATCATTTGAACCCTCAGCACGTCGGCTAAGCTTGCTCTATCCTTCATTATCGAGGTTATCACACATCGGCTCCATATGACCAAAACCTGCAGTCTGTTTGCATCAATGCCTTAGAACCAGGAACCGAGTTTTTTCAAGTTTCTTTAACCGAGATCGTCCCCCTAGCCGAGGTCTTTGCTTCATTAAATCAAGAACTCTAAGAGTTTCTACACGCGTATGAGCTGTCACGCACTGCAACTCAACCGTTTTTGCCACGCGTCTCGTCCCTATTAAACCGTACCTGACACGCGCCATCAAGTCGCGTCGTATTTGCGTGTGCCACCTGACAGACACATCGTCCTAGGCACACTAATTACGTTTTTGCAGCCTTTTCGTGTTTTGATCAAAAACACTTCCTTCTCTCTTCGCCGTTTCATTTTCGTATCTTCGTCTTCGCTCAAGTTCTCTCTCTCTACTTTCCCAAATCCTCCATTGTTTCAAGCTCTCAAGCTCTGCAACCACTTCGTTCACCTCCTCCAGCGAAGCTTTTGCTGCTTTTCTCTATTTGCTGCCATCGTCTAACCCCGGCATACTTCACACCGGCTTCATTTTCTTCGGTGAGTAACTATTTTCCTCATTCTTTAGTTTCATACTTTGTTGCCTCTGTTTATTCGTCATGATGAATACATTCATATTCTCCTGTCTTTGTCTGTATTTCAAATTTCACCCTTCGTATGCTTAAACACGTTCTGTTTCATCTATTTCTGGGTATACACACACACTCACATGTTGTTCACACTTTTGATGTTCTTGATTTTTGCTTTCTGGGTTCTGAACCAAATACAAATATTTGGTATTCTGCCACTGTCTTTGGCTTTGTATATCTATATTTTTTTTTTTTTTGAAAAATGTTCTTGAATTCTTGTGTTGTCTTCTTGAGTCTGAATCATGTTCTTGTTTCTGTTTTCTTGTTGCATTTTGCCAGATTCTTGCCTCCAATTTCCTGTTTCCACATAGATTTTAGGCTTAGGTTTTGATAGAAGCCAATATCCCTAGGAAAATTGGAACAAATTTCCCTAGATCTTTAAAAAGCCCTAGCCCCTGCTTCTGCTCTGAGTTTAAGCCGAGGTTCCTTAAACCTTAACAAAACCACTTCTTTCTGAAATCCAACACCTTCCTTACTTAGCCGACGTTATGGGTATGTTCAGGTGGAGGGTAGACACCCTAACTAAGCTAGAATACTTTAGGCAGGAGTTTGCCATCCCTACCGACGTTCATCTCAGGTTGGCTTGGGAGGAGGACTTCATCATGTCCAAAGACGACTCTATGCCCTTCCCAGTAGTAGCCTTCATAGAGTGTGGAGTTAGGTTCCCTCTTGACATCCTCTTCCGAGAAGTCCTTCACTATTATAAACTTAACCCAATGCAATTAGCCATTAACTCTTATAGAGTCATCAACGGCATCATTGCCTTAGCTAGCCGAGAAAATGCTAGGGTAACTCTAGCCGACATCCAGTAATGCTATACCATGTGTGGCCTTTAGTCAAAAAAAGGCTACATTTACTACCTTAAGCCGAGGTCGACGAAATACAAACTTATCGCTGACCTCCCTGATTCCAACAAGGGCGTCGGAGACGATTATTTCATCGTCTCTAGCAACTGGGAGTTCCCTTCAAATGATGACCTTCACATCTACCCTTTAAGCTATACATTGTTCAAAGAAAGAGACGGTAAGAGCCAAGTGTCTCTCCCTCATTGGTGTATAAATGATAACGAGGGGTTGAATTGAGAGTGAGAGAGAGATAGAGCAAACCAAAGAGAGTAAAAGATGTGAGGCGAAGAGACTGTTTCTCTCAGTGTGAGCGAGGGAGACGGGTGAGTGGGTGAGTGAGGAGAGTGTGAGCTCATCTATTGTAATCTTTTTATAATCTCTCCATTGTTATAGTGATAACCGGTTCCTCTTCCGTGGACGTAGGCATTGAGACCGAACCACGTTAAATATGGTGTCTCCTTGAGTGTGGATGTGTTTTACTGCTTAGTGTATGATTACTGGAAGGTCTTGGGCGGGATCCCAGATCCCCAACAAGTGGTATTAGAGCCTCGTCGGTCGTTTTCAGAACAAAAACAATGTGTTGTTCAAAACTGCCAAGAAATCAAGTTGCTCAAAATCAGGTTTTGAGCATACCAGGAGTAAGGTCTCGACGAGAGGAGTCCAAAAATGCAAAGCAAAGACCTAGAGGACACCGGATGCGCCCTCACGCGCCACCTAAAGATGGCGCGTGAATCCCAGTCTCTGCACGCACCGTGAACTCAGCCAGCACGTCTGCATAGTCGCGTGCACGCGCCACACGCGCGGCAGAGGAGGAAGACAATACACGTGGCCCCACGTCATCGACACGTGGAATCACGTCAACTGGAGACGGCCACGTGGCAGCCTAGTCAGCGTCGCGTCATCTGCCACGTCAGCATACGGAGAAGCGATCCAGTTGTGCGCGACTGAGGTGCAGCCACAGGAGAAAGGATCCAGTGCTTCGCGGCTAAGGTGTAGCTACAGATCTAAGGCGTCCAAAATGTTTTGGCTTGATCTAAGCCATTCGGAGTCCGTTTCTAACAATCCAATAGTGCTTTCCAACTATTTGGAGTATTTTAGACACATCCGTACAGTCGGATTTTGGAATCAGAATTTCTATAAAAAGAAATAAGATCAAAGTGGCAGACGGCGTTAGGTGCAGTGGATGGAATATTCTGTTAGAACACGGAGTATTCCCTGAACTTCTGAAAATTGTAATTTGACCCAGAATTTTTAGAAAATTGTGGTGTGGCCCAACTTTCGGGGATGTTTTTTCAGTGTGGTCGTCGGAAGTGCAGTATAGCGATCCTTGTCTTGACCCGTCTCTTGTGGTGTTCCAGACTCGAGTTTGTATGGTTTGGATGGTGGTTCATGTCTTGTTTCCTTGGTCTTCCCCTTATTGTTGATTATTGGGTTGTAGTTGGGTATTTGGAACAAGTTAGTTGTTTGTTTTTCCAAACTCAAGTTGCCCAGAATTTTGGTTCTCCGCTCGAGCGGGCATTCTTGCGCTCGAGCGGGCTTCACAAATTTTGCTCCACGCTCGAGCGGGCATTCGGGCGCTCGAGCGGGGACTGTGTCTACAAAAATATTGAGAGAGTGTATTTCACGCTCGAGCGGGAGTCTGTGTCTGACGCTCGAGTGGGGCTTTCCATGCTCAAGCGGATCGCGTTTTTATCAGCTCGCGAAAGTGACATTTCAGATTACTTTTTGCAAACCTCTCTCTCTTTAAAAGTCTCCAAGATACAGATCTAGAGCCTCTCTCTCTAGAAACCATCTTCTCTCTTTGATTTCTCCAAATCCATTGGGATTTTGTCCATAGTTCTTTCGTCAAAGTTGTGTAACTTCTCAAGGGCTTCGTGGTGTGCGGTGGAGATTGAGTTTCATCATCATTGATTTTGGGGGTTTCAACTCTTTTCTTCTTCTCTCTTGAGATAAGGAATTTCTACACTATAATATGGTTTTTAGCTTAGTTATTTGCTATTGTGTATAGATGATGAGATTTGGTTGTGGTTTGGACAAATCTAGGATTTGAGTATGAAGTGAAAAGAGGGGTATTTGATGAATATGAGGTAAATGAGTATGATGCTTGAATATAAGATCATGTTGTGCCAAAATAGTTGATTTTTGTGTTTGGATTGATATTTGGAAAGATGGAGATTTTGCCCTAATTTTGGTTAAATTATTATTTTGTATAAATAATTGGGATTAACATTGAAAATGTGAAATTAGAAGGTTATGGTTATAAATGGTGATATTGGATATGTATTATCTCACCTGTGGAAGTTTTGAATAAACTATCTATTTCATATTGAACATTTCTTTTGAAATGATTGCATTAGGCTATTGGTGGAGGATAGCTATAATTGTTATAGAAATTACATGATGATTAGGCGATTTAATGCTAATCCATTGTTTGTGTCATTGAATACGACCATGTTATAAATACATTGTATATGTATATTTATTGGGAGGAGAAAGGGGATGTACTCCATATGTGATTATGTTTATAAATACATTGCATATGTATATTTGTTTGGGAGGAGAAAGGGGATGGACTCCATTTAAAGCAAGTTGGCCAGAGTGTCCTGGATGAAAGACCCGAAATTTCATATATAAATGGGTGTCGATTCATTCGGACGAAATATCCGTTAAATGGCAAGTTTGAAGTGTTTATGTGTGTTTTGCATAGTTGGAAAAACCATTGAGTTGTAGTCTCATTTTGGTTGTTGAAGGACAATGAATTTAACTCATGAATTGAGTAGCATATATGAACTGGAAATGAATCAAAGGAAAATAGAACGAGGTTAGGTCTTAGTGGCATATGAATATGCAGGCCTTGTGGATGTTTTAGTATCGGTATTGTTTATGCATGTAGTATTTATACTTTTGTTAAACCTCATATATTGTGTTAGATTATTTCTATTGGGCTGTTGGCTCACCCTATATGGGAATATCATTTTCAGGTGCAGGTGAAATGTTTCCTCAAAGGCAATAATAGCATGGATGAACTTTCAGGAAGCAAAAGCTTCTTAATTATACCTTATGTGTACATGTTTGTTATTTGTAAAGCCAAGGGCTTAAGATGTATTGAGCGAGACTCAATTTGTGTAACCAAGCAATGACTTGGAAAGATGTAAGCCTATATGGCATTTAACTGGTTGTTAAACAGTGAACTCTGATATATGAAATTATGTTGTTTCTCATATTTATTCCGCATATGAGTTATCTTTATTATATTATTTTGGGGGCGTTACAACTTGGTATCAGAGCGTACCGGGTTTGAATACTTTGGGTACGTGGGAAGTGGTTAGTACCACAATAGGTTTGTCTCGCTTGATTGAGACGTTAGCATGTATTGTATGCTTATGTGATAACATGCTTATGTGCTTATGTGAGTATGGGATTTGGTTCCTAAGATGTTGATTGAGTCTATGGTTTTCTGGAAGTCCTATTGGAAGAGCACTTGATCACTGCCATTTCTAATTGGAACTCTAGCAACGCCGTGGGACGGTCATTATCTGAGAATAAAATTCGTATGTGTTTTTGTGACTATGTGCTTACATGGAATGATTTATTGTTGTCCAATGTATTAGGACACAAGTGAGTTAGCGTCGTCACATTTGTGAATGTGTTAATCTCCTGCTGTTACCTTTATTAGGATGTCTGGACGTGGACGTGGTGGTGGTAGACGTGGTAGACCTATAAGGCATGAAATGCCGATACCATATGACATTCCGGCACAGAAGAAAGGAATTGGTCAAGCTAATGTGGATAAACCAGTTGGTCATCAAGCCATGGGTGCCTTAGCCCGTGAAATGGCCGGAGCATTGAGGGAATCTATGGACATTCTCAGGGTTGAGAATCAGGTCCAAGCCCAAGTAGCTGAAGCAGGGCCACCATTTTTGAAGAGGGAGTTCTTCCGGTTGAATGCAGATAAGTTTGTGGGTCATCCCAGGGAGCCACTGAAGGCAGATGAGTAGCTAGAACAGCTAGTGAAGACATTCGAGATGCTTGGCATCAAGGATGATCAGTTGAAAGTGACCTTGGCGTCTTTCCAGTTGAAGGGGGATGCGGGTCAATGGTGGAAGTATGTGCGTGGGCGCATTGGAGGAACTTGGGAGGCTTTTGTTGAGGCTTTCCAGGATAAATTTCTACCTCCCACGGTTAGGGAGAAGTTGAGAGATCAATTCTCTAAATTGTTGCAGTTGAACACGCCAGTGGCTGAGTTTGAGGCAACCTTTACTAGTCTGTCGAGGTTTGCACCTGAGTTGGTGGCGACTGAGAAGCACCGTTGTTTGAAGTTTGAAAAGAGGTTAAGGACCGGGTTAATGTATAAAGTTGTCGGTTCCATGACTAGAGATTATGGGCGCCTTGTGCAGTCTGTAGCCCACCTTGAAACTATTATGCAGGTAGAAGATGAAAGGATGAGGGGCTCTAGAAGGAGTTAGGATAGTCAAGGAGGCAGTAAGAGGCAGAGGGGTTCCTACCCTTAGCAGTCCCAGGGAACTCAGTCGAGGTCCACTTTTCCAATACCGAGTCCAGGTTCTAGGAGAGGTAGGCAGGGAGATTTTACTTGCTTTAAGTATGGTCAGTTGGGCCACAAGTCTCCAGCTTGTCCTCAGAAAGGAGGAGGACAACGAGCAGCATCATCTTCGGCTCGTTTTCAAAGCCAGAGTCAGGGAAGAGGCCAGCCGCTCACTTGTTATTAGTGTGGGCAGGTGGGGCACCTGAAGAGGTTTTGCCTACAATTGGGTGGTACACCTGGTGCGTCTGGTTCGAGACAGACACAGAGTTACCAGCCGACACAGTCAGCACAGGCCTCGAGGGCCAATTAAGGAGCCTCTTCGGCTCAATCTGTGCATCAGGCTTATGCTCCGAGGGATGAGCAGGTTGAGCAGAGGCCTACTAGACGTATGTACACAGTTGTAGGGCCAGATCTTGTACCTGATCCTTCTGTAGTGAAAGGTACCTTTTTGTTTTGCAATTCAGTTGCTAATGTGTTGATTGATACGGGTACATCCCATTCTTTTATTTCGTATGCGTTTGCATCAGTTTTGGGTTTGGAGTTGGCACAGTTAGCATCTCCTATTTGTGTAAAGTCACCTATTGGTGGTCAGATTGTCTTGGCACAGGGATGTCGGGGTTGTGACATCGAGGTTACTGGTCGTCGATTACCTTTTGCATTTGTATTGATTGACATGCTTTGTTTTGATGTCATATTGGGTATGGACTGGTTATTGTCATACCGGGCTGTTATAGATTGCTACCGTCAGAAGGTTACTGTATGTACCTTGAGCGGTGATTGCTTTCATTTCTTGGGGGACCGGGTGGATAGAGTCTTATCACCGGTATATGATCTGCGTGGGCGAAGTGAACTTAGTTATCTCCTTGCTAGCTTTTTGAGTAGTGAGTGTGATGAAATTTGGGTTGAATTGCCGAGGGTAGTTTGTGAATACGTGGATGTTTTTCCCGAGGATCTTGTCAATTTACCGTCTCACCGAGAGATCGAGTTCTCTATTGATTTAGAGCATGACAGTTAAGGACATCCCAGCAGGGGATATAGGACATCCAATCAGGGGGTGTCGGATATCTTGGTTGCGCAAGTTTAAGCATGGCAAGTGAAGACATCCAAGACAGGACGCGTGGAAGAGATCTGTGGGAGATAGGAGCAGAGGCTCTCTCCAAATCAGAGAGTGGTGTGAGTTGAGTTGAGGATGTAGGATTCCTTCCTCCTCTTGTATCTCTGGTGTGTTATCTCTAGCTTCAAGGGATGCAAGCATCTCAGTGAGAAGATGCAAACTATGTTAAAATTTGGGCGTGACAAGATTAGCAACAGTGTGTGCAGTAGATCACCTCACATGGGTTGAGGGGGTGATTTGTTGGATATCAACCCATTCTAGCCCACTATGGGAAGATAATGGAGGCTCACCAACTCCAACCCACTAGAGAGTGGAAGGAGTAGGTGGTGACCAATGCGGCTCTCCCTCATTGGTGTATAAATGATAAGAAGGGGTTGAATTGAGAGTGAGAGAAAGATAGAGCAAACCAAAGAGAGTGAAAGATGTAAGGCGGAGAGACCATTTCTCTCGGTGTGAGCGAAAGAGACGGGTGAGTGGGTGAGTGAGGAGAGTATGAGTTCCTCCTCTATTGTAATCTTTCTGTAATCTCTCCATTGTTATAGTAATAACCGGTTCCTCTCCCGTGGACGTAGGCATTGAGACTGAACCATGTTAAATATGGTGTCTCATTGACTGTGGGTGTGTTTACTGCATGGTGTATGATTGCTGGAAGGTCTTGGGCGGGATCCCAGATCCCCAACAGGTGATGCTATTGAGGATAATCTTCGAGTAAAATGTCCTTCGGCTTACCTAGTTCATTTAGGAAATAGGATTTTCTATTATGTCTCAACTGGCAGCCCTCTGGACCCTAAAAACCTTGACCACTTATACTTTGGAGATACTGAAAAGCGTAAAGTTAGCATCATTACCTTTAAGGTTCTCAGGGAAACCTATACTGAATATTCTAATGAAGGAGACAAAACTTTCGTCCAGTCAAATTGTTGCGCACCGCACAATTTGTTGCCAGAAGCAAATATGGTGCCATTGTTGATAGTGGTTTTCTTCTAGGCTACTTTTTCATTTCCACTGTAAGCCCCTTTTTCTTCTTTTAACTCCATTCTTGTTTAACATGCACAATTTGCTCCCTTCTATGCTTTTTCCTTGGTAAAGGAAAAAAAATGATTTTTGTTTACTTTTATTTATTTGTTAAGGTTCAACTATACTTTGAGACACACTTGTAGTAGACATATGTGAAGAGGATTTCAGATATTGCGACCACTATAATGGTGCTACTCTTGATTTGTATGATCAAACAATAGAACTTAAGTTGGCATTATCCTCTAGACTCTGAGACGCAGTATTGGGTGTGGTATAAGGGTTGAGGCATGCAATTAAACATGTGCTGCCTAGTGCCTGCAGCTGTGACCAAGATTGAGAAAATCATATTTTTGTTCACTATTAAGTTCCAGTTCATTATTTCTGAACATGTTCCCTGCCTGAATAGATGGTAATAGGTGTTTTTTTATTTATATTTATATAGCCTATTCCCTATATTGACTTCCAATTTTATGCACAAGTATTATTTGTTCCTGGGTAAACAAGAAAATTATTGGCTAGATATACTTGCAGTGTTAAAAAATCTACGGCTATCTTGACTTGCAATGTTTTTTGTAATAATAAGCAGAGTAATACATAGGGGAGCCGAACTGCTCGAGATAAGCGTGAGCTTGGCTCGTTTAGGATTTGTTCAAGCTTGATTTAAAGGTAAAATGAGTCCATTTTAAGCTTAAAATCACCTTTCGTTTGGTAAGTGAGCCGAGCCTGAACATCCTGTTTTTTTGTGGCTCAATATAGTTTGCTCAATTAACTGGATTTCTAAATGATAAGGCTATATGTCACCTATAAATAACAATCCAATGGAATCTTTTACATCACTAGAATAGTGAAACCAAAGCAGGAATATAATAGAGGTATTCATACTAATATGAATCAAGGACGTTACTTTATAGCCATGCTTTTTTTTTTTTTTTTAGGCGGTCATATAGTTTGTTTGTATAAATTGAGCAGGATTAACTCTCTAGCAAGACATTAATACCCGTCATACAATTCTGGTTAAAGTTTTCTTTCGTATTGAAATAAGCCAAGACAAATTTACATTAGATTGCTATTTGTAATGCTGTTTGTAGTTTGTTCTAGCTAGTAAATATTAGTTTATATGATTGATAGTTGTTATTTTTTCAAGTTAACTTGACCATTTTTTGTTTACAAGATTTTTAGATGTCACTTTTTTTATTATACCTTTAAGCTGTTGTTGGTGGCTGGGTTACAACAAATTTTTTTATTCGATCTATTTCTCATGCGGTAAATAGGATTTTTTATTATGACTAGTAGAGAAACACGTGTGCTGCGTGTGGATTTAATTTAAGGATTGTTTGGGATGAACTATATAAGTGCACTTTTTGACTTTTTGTCTAAAAAAGTAGAGAAAAAAAATATAGTTGTTTGGGATAACTTTTTGATTTTTTACGAAAAAATATGTAGTAAAATATTGTATAAAATACTAAAATGACCGAACTACCCTTCTGTGAGGGTTAGTGCTTGTCAGTGATGGGACTTATATCAGTGCACTGTGTTGCACTGTGCTGAATTTTTATTTATTTTTTATTATTTATTATTTATTTTATTTTTTCACACGTGAGCTGGAATGGGACAAATAAGGGTAAAAAGTATCTTTTTGCCCTCTGACAAATCAGCCCAGTTTTCCCGCCAAAAAAAAAATGTGAATAGTATAAACTTTTTGACTTTTGTAGTGCCTTTTTGCCTTTTTTAGGTCTAACCAAACATGCACTTAGTAAGGAAATAATTTAATTAACATAGGAAGATTTAATATTCAAATAGTTTTGTTAATTTGGACAATTATGCATCTTAATTGCACTTTTAGAAATCATCAAAATTTTCTTTTGTATTGTTTGTTAACCTTATAACTGCAAGTAATGACACCAAGTGGATAGATTGTTAATGCCATAAATGGCTTTATGGCACTACAGATAATTTTTGACCATTTTAGAATTCCTTAAGCAGTATCAATTTTAGTTTCTCATACCCAACAAAAGTCCTTTTGTGAAGATTAGAAATAGACAGTAAAGGAGTGCATAATCCCACAACAGCAGAACGAGGTCACACATTGAGAAAATGAGACACTGACCATCTAAAGGTATCCCACTTAGGCCTTTGAACATAATCTAATACAATAAATGAATTCCTCAACAACCACAAAGAGGGTCAAGGTAATTAGGGTAGATGTTACTAACATAATCACACACCAATGCAGTCAAATGCCCTACAAAACCATAAATATGGCTATAAAACGAAACAGATTTTTCAGTCCAAGTATCCATCACAATCTCAAAAGCCCCAGGAAAGAAGCAATGGTGACTCCGTCCGATAACAATCAACTTTGAAAATATCCCAGCATCAGACCTGCAGATTTATAGCACCAATGAAAACCATTTGAGGAATAGCAATGACAATGGTTAGAATTAATAATAGAAGCTCAATCAACTAGCAGTGCTAAATTTGAAACATCATGTAATTGAATGGAAGAAGAATTTATAGTTTTCACAAAACTCCATCAGACAGCAACCAACTCAAAAAGTATCTTAACATCATTAGGCCTACAGATTTATAGCCCCACCAACGAAACCCATTAAGGAGTAACAACAACTACAACCTAACCAATTTTCTTAGCCAGTGGAAATAAAGTGTCCTCCCTCTCCCAGTTTTGATTGGGTATATCTCTCATCTATTGATCAAAATATGTAGGATCCAAAGAAGAATTTTTTCCATACACTTGATTGACCATCAAATGATATATATTCTAAAGTTGTTCCAACGTAATTGACAATTAACCAAATATGCATACTACAAAAGGTAAACATTAGTTTCATTGGTTTCATTGTCATTGTAAATACTTAATAGGCAGTCGAATTTTCACCTCTTGAAGAGACTAAAATCTTTACACATCTTAGGGCGAACAACAATAATGGTTTTTTTTTTTTCATTTTTTTTATATATTTTTTTAATTAGATGACTGCTAAAACTTAATTTGCAAACCAAGATGGGTCCCATTAAATGATTTTCTTTTATAAGAACCTTGTTAAGATTGACCATATAGTTTTAAGATATCCAAGTGATGCTTTGGATAAGAAAATGAGGTATGTATTAGTTTTTCTTTCTTGGTTGCCTTATCAATGTATATGTAATTCCACTACCCTTTTATTTTATTTTCCCTTGACAAATCCAAAATCCAAACACAACATTAGGTTCTAAAAATGTCTCTAATAAACTACTCCACATAGCATTGTTGCATTGCATCTGATATATTGTATTATTATTAGAGTTGTCTAATCATTTTTGGGTCATAGCTCATAGGTATCAAATTGGTAGGGTTTGCATAAAGGGTCCAGTGAAAAATGGGTTAGGTTTGTCATAAATAGTTGGTTAATTAAGCCACAAGGCATCATCTTTGAGAGCTTTTGAAACCAAGCCCTATTCAACATAGGTGTGGAGTTATTTTACAAGTACAGTCTTGTACCCCTCCATTCCATTTTATTTGTCCATCTTTTCATTTTGGGATGTCCCAAAAGATTGTCCACTTTGAAAAGTCAAAGCATAAAGTTTGTAAGTTTCAAAATTATCCCTTATAAATAGTTATTTATATATTTGAAAGTGGGAAAATAGTACCTTTGAATTTGAATTCCAATGCATTTTTTGCATGTCCTTTCAAAAAGTTAGAATTTCCAAAATGGACAAGCAAGTGGGATGGAGAGAGTAATATTGTCCCTTTTCCATTCCTTGCTTGAACCAAAAAAAAAACAACTCAGGTCTTTTTGGGGGGTGTGCAAATAGAAGCCTCTCTTGATGTCTTTCTTATTCTAATGTTGTCTATGATTATATTTATCTAATTAAATGACTCCTTGTGAGGTCTTGTGCTCTCTATTAATAAATTAGAACACTATTTGTAACGCAATTTGTTCTAGCTAGTAAATCTTGGTTTATATGATTGATAGATGTTATTTTTTCAAGTTTAACTTGATTTTATTTTTTTATTTTTTTTATACGGGATTTGCTGATGTCAATTTTTTGATGATTCTTGAGTCATTTATTCTTCAGTTGGTGGCTCTGTTACAACAATTTTCTTTTCTTTTCTTTTCAATCCATTTCTCATGCAAAAAGTATGATGTTTGATTTGACTAAAAAGAGAAACTAGTGTGTTGAATGTGGATTTAATTAAATATGGAGATAATTTAATCAAATTGGGAAGATTTAATATTCAAACAATTTGTTTGTTTGGATAACTATGCATTCTAGTAATTGTCGAATTTCTTTCGCATCATTTTCTAAGCTTATACTACAAGTAAAGACACCAAGAGTACAGATTGTTAATGCCACAAATGGCTTTAGGATTTAGTTTGTGGCTGGATTACAACAATTTTCTTTCTGTTAGATCCATATCTCATGCAGGAAAGAGGATGTTTGATTATGATATTAATTTGGTGTATAAGTATTTTCAATGTCTGATTTTGTGTTACTTTGCATGTAGTGTAGACCTTTTACTTTTTGTTTACTTTTCTTGATTCTAGTTGTTTGCGAATACTTTCAATGTCTAATTTTGTGTTACTTTGCTTGTGGTGTAGACCCTTTGCTTTTTATTTACTGTTCTTGATTCTAGTTGCTTGGACTTGCCTTGTTTAGATGCCATTGCATATAACATTTTTTAATATTGATGTTGCAGAGTGCCATCTAAATTGCAAGATTAGGTGGGGCGAGCATAGGTACGTCTGAAGTATAGCTGGTGCCATGGGTTTACATATGCCAGACCCATTTTGGAGAGAGTTAAATGGAAAATCAATTTTCCTGGTAATGTATTTATGATATATGCCTGTCACTATTTTCAAGAACTTTCATGATCAGGAAAGGATGGATATTCTTTTCTGCATGGACCACAAATGCAAGAACATTTGGTAGGCTCATTTGGTCATTTTCTTGCAAGAAATGTTTGAAGTTATTTGCTGCATACTTCATATCTTTTATTATCTATTGCTTATTTATTTTATTTTATTTTTATGTTTGTATTATGTTACTAGACATTGTAGTTTAGTAGTCATGTTTGATGGATGATGTTTATTGATGTTGCTGGTTGAGCACTGGCAACAAATTCCTCTCTTTTGTACCATTTGTCGCTTTTATCTCTGCTTATGGATTCTTATTTATGACTGGTTGTATGTTTATTAGTCTTGACATATGATGGTGGATTATTAACGGTTAGAGTTGTGTATCTGTCTTTGTCGTAGTCCTTTTGTTTCTGATGTTTGGTCAACTTGTATTTTACCAGTTCATATCTTAATTTGTTAATGACACCAAGCTTGGTTTGGTTAAAAATAAAATAAATTTAAAATGATAGGAAAATGAAAACAAAAATTATCTTTTTCATATGCGTTTGGTTGGGTAAAATATTTGTCCAAAATGTTGCAAGAAAATTATTTTTATTATTTAATAGCTCGAAAGTAAAAAGAATATTTCCTTTATTTGCCTAAACTAATCATATTTATTTGCTAACAAGGAAGAAGATAAATACAGGAAGAAAGTACATGTTTTTTTTCTTGGAGAATTTGATTATGCACACCCTATACCATATGTACATTTGGTTACATCATTTTTTTTTTTTAGTTATGACCTATTTTTTTCTTTAATTATGATATTATTTTGAAATATTTGGTTATGATTATTATTTTTTTTTTTTAAAGTTACAAGTTAGAAAGTATAGAGTTGTGCTATTTTCATTTGTAGTTATAAGGTATCTATGGTATACATCCCTCAAATGATGTGTACCAATGTCTTTCCCTTTTTTCCTTATCTGTTTTCCCTCTTTCTTACAAAATTCTCTCTCTTTCTCTCTCTCTCTCTCTCTCTCTCTATATATATATATATATATACGTATATATATATAATAGAATGGTTTCTGAAAATGTTCTAAATATACAAATAGTTAAAACAGTATGAATCGTTTCAATTAAAAATTTAACTACTAAGATTGCTTGATTAAAAATAAATTTTCTGCCCAAATAATTGTTAATTTTTATTTTATAATCCCACATCGAGAAAATAAAAAGTGAGTTGTTTCAGGTATATAAAATGAATTTTATAATCACATTTACTATTGTAGTGTTATACGTGTTTCAATTCAAGACATCTTAAATTTTTTTAAAAAATAAAATTTAAAAGTTTTAATTAATTAATATTTGTGTTAATTGGTCTTTTGACCTAGTTGATTAAGCTGAACCGTTTTCGGCTTCGTCAAGTTTCAACCCTTGTTCTTCTTTGTCCTTATCTTGGAGGTAGGGATTCTTAGACATTTTGTATGGTTTTTAACTTAGTCATTTGATTTGCTAAACAATATTGTGATTTTGGAGATCTGAACAAAAATCTAGGGTTTTGGCTTGAAATCAAAAGAGGGGTTTTCAAATAGATTCTTGAAAATAGTTGTGGGGTTGTAAGTATGACTGAGTTATGTCCAAATGGTGGTTTTCAATACTTGGAATTGATTTTTAAAGAAAAGGGTATTTTGTCCTAAAATCTTAGATACTTGATTTTGTAAAAAAGAAATAGAAATGGTGTTGGGTTTTGTGAAATTGGAATGATGATGATGATGATGGTGGAGTTGGATACGTATTATCACTCACATCTTGAAATTTTGAAAGTATATCTTTATTGGAAAATATTTGTTTAATTAGAGATATCTGTTTCGGGCTATCGGTAGAAGATAACTATGATTGTTGTAGAAATTGCATGAGAATTAGGTGAATTGAAACTAATTTCTCATTCATTTGCATTGAGTATTGTTGCATACTTAACACATTGAAAAATGTATATTGTTTTGAGAAAAATGGGTGAATACCTTGGTGAATCTGGGTAGGGGGTGTAGTTGTGGTATCATGTTGGCCTGTGTGTCCTTGGTGAAAGTCCATAAACCCGCGCAGTTAGGTGCCGATCCTTTCTGTAAGTGTAATGACCCAGAATTATTATTTTTCAAATAGTTAGAGCAAAATTTAATTGAAGAAATTTTCGGATTTGGAGTGCTGTATATATTCTGTGTGAAAACAGTTCGATATTGTATTTTTTTTAAAAATAGTTCCCAAACTCAGAAAATTATGAAATTTTTATATGTTGTTCACAATATGAGTCTAGCATGTTGGATAAAAATTTCATAATTAAATGATGAGTATTTATTTTATAGAAATTCGTAGATTGATTGATGTTTAGTTTAATTTATAGCAAAATTTTGTTATTTAATTTTGAATGTTTAGACCATGACTTGAGATAAAGTTTGTTGGGTCTACTTTGATATATAATTGAGTAATGTTTGATTTATGAGTGCGAATTTAATTTAAGACCCATGACTTAGATTCAATTTAATTTGAGTTTGTTTATGACTCATATTTAACTGTTTGGTCCTTTTTAATTATGTGATTGATAGTGACCATATTGGGAGTTGTGATTATTTATTATATATGGTTATAATATATATTTGAAAATTGAATTTATGGTGTGTACCATACAGAGAAATTATATATTTTGTAGTTGATGAAAATGTGTACATATTTTGTAGTGTACAAAATATTATATTTTGTGGTAAGAAAAATTATATCATTTTATAATTTATATTATAAAATTCTGAGATATTATTACTAAATTTTAAATGATACAATTGTTGAGGTGGGTGACAACCCACTGGGGGCTACCCTCCCCCTCCCCTTTTGGCTTGCTTGCTACTATTTCTCCTTCTACTTTCCATTTTTTTTTTTTTTTAGCAGAGAGCTGCGTCTCTCTCTCTTTCCTCTGCCTGTCTCTCTCTCTTTCCTTTGTTTGTCTCTCTCTGTCCTCCATTGTTGGCTCAACATTTGAGCTTTAAATGAGAGTCCTTAGAGTGAGATTTTGAAAAAGTTTTGTAAATGAAAGTTGGACAACTCGTCGTACTCTTCATAATGGTAGTGTCAGGTTCTTGATCGGGCGAGCTGTGCATTGTCAAATTTGTTTTTCTTCATATTTTGAGGTAGTGACTTTCTTCATATTATTACTTTCAAACTATGTTTGGGATATTTTGAGAAAATATATCATTATAAGAGGCATTGCATATATATATTTCTCAGAGTTTTGTTTGGTTAATTTTGGAAGAAAATTATGTTGAAATGTTAATAATGGTATTTTGAACTTGATTTGGGAAAATCATCTTGCATCGATAATTTTTGCAAAAAAAAAAAAAAAAAAAAAAAATCAAAATTTAATTTAAATAGTTGTATGGGTTGTATCTACATCATATTATGATTAAAAAATTTATTTTGAGAAATATAAAGTTGAAATATTTTTCATCTTTGATTTTGGAGTTTATTTTTGAGAAAAATAAATTAATGTTGATGAATATTGTGAAAATTGTTAAGTTGGAATTATAGAGTTGTTTTGGGATTAAAAACTCTGAAAATGTTATATTCATGATATTTTATGAAAGATGATATGTTGATAATTAAGTTTTGTTTATTTTTGTGAAAATGAAAATGTGAAATGTGGACTTTCAAACTCACAACGTTGAAAATGTTACTCTTGGGCATATTTCATATTTTTTATGTAAATATTATGTTGATTAGGTAATTTTAGAAAAAGTTGTGAAATTGTTATTGATAGAGAATTTGAGAAAAATATTACCTTTTTAAGTAGCTTGGCACGAAATATGGTTATGTTGAAATATGGTTATGTGAAGGATGAGACATGTGAAGTTATGTTTGGTATTATTGATTTGAAAAATTTTAAATATGATAAACTTACTAATTTAGTGAATTAAATTAGTTTGGTTAAAATTTTATATCCGTTATGATTAAAAGTGTGTTATTGAGATTATATCATAACTTTTACTATAATAGAATGGAAATGGTAATATTCAATAAGTATGAGATTTGATGAAAATCATGTTGGTTGTCTTGGTTGAAGTGGAACAAAGTTGATCAAAAGTTTTGTGTGAGTCAAAACAATTGAGAAATTGATTATTAGTTTTACTAGTTGGAGTATGCTAATATGTTATTTTTGTACCTCAAATTCATATATGAGATACTTGATTTGTAAATTGAGGGTTTTGTTAAATTGGGAGTTGATTACCTATAATCTTGCTATTAAATGTATTTTCTGTATATAAAATTGTATATGGGTATTTGAAAGTGAGAAAGCCCCAATTTGTAGAAGATCCTAAATGTTAATGTTTTGGGAGTTGTTGGATCATTTAGAAAAGATTATGTTTGGTTTTAAAATTGTTGAGTTTGATGGAAAACTATGTAAATTTTGAAAGTTTGGCTTTAAAAAGTGGAATATGGATTGTGTCCAAGTGTTGGGAATCATGGAGGATTCCAAGTTATGGTTGTATGTTATATTGTATATCCATATTGTTATCTTTTAATTAATGTATTAGAGATAACTGTTTTGGCTATCGGTGGAGGATCGTATTGATTGTTGTAGAAATTGCATGAGGATTAGGTAAATTGAAACTAATCTCTTATCAGTTGTCATTGAATATGATTGTGTTTTAATACATTGTATATGTATGATGCTTGGGAGGACAAAGGAGATGTACTCTATGTTTGGGAGAAGAAAGGGGATGGACTCCAGTAAATTAAGTTGGCTTGTGTGTACATGGTGAAAGTCCCGAAAATCACGCGTATACATGGGTACCAATTCCCGTAGACGAAATTTCCGTAAAATGGCAGATAGATGTGTTTGTATGATAGCTATATTGGTTAGAGATCCACTGAGTTGTATCCTCAGTTTGGTTGATTGAATGAAATGGACATGACTAATGAATTGAGATAAAATAAATTTGGATAAAAATTGAGCATAGCATCGCATTCGTTTTGAAAAGCATATCTTGGTGATATTGAAGTATGTTAATATATTTAAGTTAACAAGTGTGGTTAATTAATTAAATTTGGATTTAAGGAATTAGGTAATAAAGTCATAAGGTTATGGCATAGTATGACTTTATATATATATATATATATCTGTTTGGTATCACTATATCACTGGACCCGCATGTGTTTTAATGTTATAATATGAGATTCTTTGGTGAGCTAGTGGTTTATTCACCCCTACTTGTACATGTGTACAGGGAATGTTTTCGGACTTGAGGATCAAACAACAGGTTTTATCTTGGCATGGTTATAAAGTAGTGTTGAGCCGTAGTCTTTTATTATTATTATTATTATTATTATTATTATTATTTGTTTCTTTGGCTGAGTTCTATAATTTGTAAAGGACAACGCTCTCTTATTTATTGTAAGCCTCAGGGCATTTTTTTTTATTTGTATGTAAATAATACTGTTGTATAACGAGAGGAAACATATATATTTATTTATTCATCATTTCATCAAAGGATGAATTATCATTTGTAAATGGACTTAATTAATGAATATTGGTAATGTTATCCGAGTAATAAAATAAGTGGCGTGACAACTTAGTATTAGAGCGAATCGGATTTGAATACCTTGGCTCGTGGGAAGTGGTTTTGACCACAGTTGGGTTTAACGTGATTGTGAGTGACGTTTGCATTCTATGTGATAACATGCTTATATGCTAAGATGTTATATGTTTGTGTGAGCATGGGGTTGAGTCTTGAGGATATTGTGTTGGATTCAGAAATTTTCTTAGAAATATCATTGGAAATACGCTTAATCAACGTGATTTCTAATAGGAGGTCTAAAAGGATTTCTAGAATGACTAACAATCTTCGTAGGAACAACCCGTTATCTGTTATGTTATTATGTGATTCTATGATATTTGATATGCATATGTTGACTTTTGCATTGGAACATGAGAGTGTACCTCAGTGGGAGGTGTTGATACTAAATGTTATGAATGCTATACGTATGGCCTTGCATAATTGTAAAATTGTTCTATTCAGTTGATTATGTATGGAGTTATTCCCGAACCTTGGGTTGTATACCCTTGTGTGTATTTGAGAAGAGGCATGGCCTCGGCATGGTAAAGATTGTGAATGGTGGTAAGTGGTGTATTTCCCAAGAGAGATTGACTGTTTTGAGATTTGGTTGCAAAATCTATAAAGTGTAAACTATGTAAGGTTTAAAGATAAGATTTGAAATGGAAAATATTCAGAATTTTTGTTATTCTTATTTATTTATTTATATATTTCAGCTACTTGGGCTTGGACTTGATTCTCAGCTCGGAGAATGTCCATAGACTCCCTAAATGCTTCGGCTATTTCGCGGGCTAAGGCGCCTATGGCCTGTTGATTAACCGGTTCGGCCACATTGGCTTGACCAACTCCTTCTTCCTGTGCCGGAATATCATCCGGTAAAGGCACCTCATGCCTCCTAGGCCTACCACGCCTATTACTACCACGTCCACGTCCTGACATCCTAATAAAGGTAACAACAGGATTACCACATTTATAAACGTGCTAAATTTCCTAATAATAAATCACTCGCGGCCTAATACATTGGACAACAATAAATCACTTGCGGCCTAATACATTGGACAACAATAAATCACTCCACATAGACATGTAATCACATAAATACATATGAATTTTCTTCCTAGATAATGACCGTCCCACGGCGTTGCTAGAGTTCTAATTAGAAATAGCAGTGATCAAGTGCTCTTCTAATAGGACTTCCACAAACCCGTAGACTCAATCAACATCTTAGGAACTAAATTTCATACCTACATAATCACATAAGCATGTTATCACATAAGCATACAATACATGCTAACATCTCAATCAAGTGAGACAAACCCATTGTGGTACTAACCACTTCCCACGTACCCAAAGTATTCAAACCCGGTACGCTCTGATACCAAGTTGTAACGCCCCCAAAATAATACAATAAAGATAACTCATATGCGGAATAAATATGAGAAATAACATACTTTCATATATCAGAGTTCACTGTTTAATAACCAGTTAAATGCCATGTAGGCTTACATCTTTCCAAATCATTGCTTGGTAACACAAATTGAGTCTCGCTCATTACATCTTAAGCCCTTGGCTTTACAAATAACAAACATACACACATAAGGTATAATTAAGAAGCTCTTGCTTTCCGAAAGTCCATCCACGCTATTGCCTTGAAGGAAACATTTCACCTGCACCTGAAAATGATATTCCCGTATAGGGTAAGCCAATAGCCCAGTAGAAATAATCTAACACAATATATGAGGTTTAGCAAATGTATAAATACTACGTGCATAAACAATACCGATACTAAAACATCCACAAGGCCTGCATATTCATATACTACTAAGACCTAACCTCGTTCCATTTTCCTTCGATTCATTTTCAGTTTATATATGCTACTCAATTCATGAATTAAATTCATTATCTTTCAACAACCAAAATGAGACTACAACTCTGTCACGACCCAAACCCGCCCCTATGGGTTTAGTACCGTAACCGGCCAGTAATCCGAGATTACCGAAGGCTTACTTAACAGTAGAACAGTAAAACAGAGTACAGGGGCATGGCGGAAGCCAAAACAGTAAATAAACAATGTCCAATGAGCTGTGACAGTCTGTATGCAAAAGACTTTTCATATATATATACATAGACAGTGACAAAACAGCATGCACAATATTTACAAACATTCAGTACAAGGACTTAATCCCTACTAACAGTACAGTACAGTATCATCAGTCTATACAGTTATTACATAACATATACAGAGACAGACGGGGGAGATAAAAACACCCCTAAGCCATAGCTTGGCAGGCTCGGAATCTCGCAGTGAGACACAGTGGTTGGCTTGACAAAACTGGAGTTTACCCCGACGCTTCTAGCATTGGTCCGGTGCTTGTACACCTACATATATATATGAGTAGTGAGCTAAAGTCCAGTGAATAACATAATGCGTAAAGAGGTTTAGAATGAATGTCCTTACAGTAATGAAAACAGTTCATTAATTCAGTGTTTCAGTTGTTCAGTCATTCAGTCAAAATAGTCATATGTGGTACATCCATTAGCATAGCAGTACAGTAACAGTAGGTCTTAAAAGACCGAACAGTAAATGATGGCCATCAATCAGTAAACAGTAGTGGTTTCAACGAGGGAACCGACAGAGATCTCTGTAACAGTAACAGTCAGTAACAGTAGTTGCTAAGGATGCCACAATACAGTTCAGAATGTAGGACATACATTCATTCAGTTAACAGTAACAGTTCAGAAAACAGTACAGTTCAGTATTCAAAAGATAATCATTTTGAACATATCTTTATACAATTGTTACTCACAGAGTTCTGGGCTACGGTAAGCTAGAGCGTCTCCTCGGAAAGCCAACCCTCCACAGTTTACAGATTGAACACACACTAAGCTACACAGTTGGGAAAGATAATAACTTAATCCCTAATTTGCCTCGGTGTGTTCTACATCTATATCCTCATTAAGATGTCTTAAACTAGGCCTAAGAATGCCTAGGATGGGATGAGGATGCAAAGATGCATTCAGAAAACATTTTCAGAATTTTCAGTGAAACAGAATCCCGTTCGAGCGGATATGCAGATAAAGGTTCCCGCTCGAGCGTCACTTATTCCGCTCGAGCGTACTGTGAAACATGGCAAAAGTACTAGATACTCAAAAATCACGCTCGATGGGCGCTTGACACTTGCTCGAGCATAAGACACAAGGTCCCGCTCGAGCGTCAATTATTCCGCTTGAGTGGACTTCAAAACAGTGCAAAGTACTGGGAGCACGAATTTCCCGCTCGAGTGCCACTTTTCCCGCTCGAGCGGGAGTCCAAAATCTGGAATTTCCAAATTTGAACTTCCAAGCTCAAATCCAACTTCAAATGCATCAAATTCCATTCCTTTGGGCCCATTTCTTGGAAAACACTTGTAAATACATAGAATAGGATGATTCAAAGCTCAATTTGTAAAATCAAGGCCCAAGGGAAGATCAATTAAACTCATTTCAAACCAATTTTCATGGGCAATATTCAAATGTGACATGCAAGACTTTAAATCAATTCAAAACTTCAATACATGCTCCAATGAGCCAAATCCTTTCAAAACAAGATGAAAACATGGTCTATAACATAAACATGTACATGCATGCCAGATTTCCATGAAATCAAACCTCACAATGCAAAGATAAACACATGCATACATGATACTAACTTTAATCTAACACTACAAGACCAATTCTTGACTAGCTCATTAAACTATCATGAACTATGCTAGATAGGGCTTAAATATACAATTTAGAGGATGAAATTCATACCTAGGTTCCTCAATTACAAGTCTAGAGGCTCAAACAAGCAAGAACTCCTCTACTCTTCTAAATTTCCAAGCAATACCAAGCAAAAGTGAGATGAAATTAACTCTTCTAATCTCTCTCTCTCTCTATGGTCGGCAATAACAAGGAGAATGGCTGATAAAATGTTGTGTTTTGAGTGTGGTAAGGCTCAAAAAGGTTTTGGTAGCGGGCCACTAGTGTGGCATTTTGGTAAATAAGTCCAACAATGCAATTTAACTTATTTTAATCTAATTTAATCATACCAAATCAATTTTCAGATAATTACACCATAAAATCACATAAATTACGACGATCACAAACCACTAATCGATTTCTGATTCGGCCGTCGGTAAGGCTTTCAATTTGCAGTTCAAACATAAAGACATGAACAGATAATTTGGCAATCAACAGATAGAAAGTGCATTTAACTAGCATATACTCAATCAATTAGTTTCAGATTTCAGTCAGTCAGTTCAGTATTTCGATTACTTCAATTATCAATCATAATCAGTTTCGGTTTAACAGAAATCAGTAGTCATTCGGTAAGCAGTGGTGAGGGTTATTACAAACTCAATGGTTTTCCAATTATGCAAAACACACATAAACATTTCAAACTTGCCATTTTACGGATATTTCGTTCGAAGGAATCGGCACCCATTTATATATGAAATTTCGGGCCTTTTACCCAGGACACTCTGGCCAACTTGTTTTAAATGGAGTCCATCCCCTTTCTCCTCCCAAACAAATATATATATGCAATGTATTTATAAACATAATCATATATGGAGTACATCCCATTTCTCCTCCTAATAAACATACATATGTAATGTATTTATAACATGGTCATATTCAATGACACTAACAATAGATTAGCATTAAATCGCCTAATCCTCATGTAATTTCTATAACAATCATAGTTATTCTTCACCAATAGACCAATGCAATTATTTCAAAAGAGATATTCAATATCAAAATAGATAGTTTATTTAAAACTTCCATAGGCGAGATAATACATATCCAATATCACCATATATAATCACAACCTTCCAATTTCATATTTTCGATGTTAATCCCATTTATTTATGCAAAATAAAGATCGAATCAAATTAGGGAAAAAATCCCCCTTTTTCCAAATCTCAACCCAAACACCAAAAATAACTATTTTGGCACAACATGATCTTATATTCAAGCCTCATACTCATTTACCTCATTTTCATCAAAAACCCCTCTTTTTTATATAATCCCTAAATCTTATATTTGTCCAAACCACAACCAAATCTCATCATCTACACACGATAGCAAATAACTAAGCTAAAAATCATATTAGAGTGTAAAAAATTCCTACTTCAAGTTTAAAAAAGAAAAGAGTTGAAACCTCCAAAATCAACGACGATGAAACTCGATCTCCACCGCATACAACGAAGCCCTCGGAAAGTTACACAACTTTGACGAAGGAACTATGGCTGAAATCCCAATGGATTTGGAGAAATCAAAGAGAGAAGATGGTTTCTAGAGAAAGAGGCTCTAGATATGGATCTTGGAGACTTTTAGAGAGAGAGAGAGGTTTGCAAAAGTGATCTAAAATGTCACTTTCGCGAGCTGATAAAAACGCGGTCCACTCGAGCATGGAAAACCCCGCTCGAGCGTCAGACACAGACTCCCGCTCGAGCATGAAACCCTGGGCTCAAGCGTGAAGTATGCTCTCCCAGTATTTTTGCAAACATAGTCCCCGCTCGAGCACCCGAATTCCCGCTCGAGTGTGGAACAAGATTTGTGAAGCCCACTCGAGCGCAAGAATGCCCGCTCGAGCGGAGAACTGAAATTCTGGGCAACTTGAATTTGGAAAAATAAGCCACTAACCTGTTCCAAACACCTAACTACAACCCAATAATCAACAATAAGGAGAAGACCAAGGAAACAAGACGTGAACCACCATCCAAACCATACAAACCTGAGTCTGGAACACCACAAGAGATGGGTTAAAACCAGGATTGCTATAAATTGTTTTGGCCCGTGGGCAGTTTGGAATGGTAGTTGGTCTTATCTTTGTGTAATTTGGATAACTTCGAGAACTAGGCTCTATTTTCCTTGCAATTGGATGAGTTGGAATGAATTATAGGTTTGTTTGCTAAACCTTGGAGGGTGCTTCCTTGTGCTTAATGCATGGTATGTCCTAGAAGAGGAGTAGGATCTCTTGTTGGTTGGCCTGGGGAGTGGCAAATTTGTTCTAAATATCTCGCAAGTTGTGTTAGTCGAATCATGGTTGCATGCAGTGTGGACCTTGTGAGTCACCGCAATACTAATGTAGAGTTTGTGTTGCAACTCGGAGTAAAAGTTTTAGAAGTTGAATTGAATTAGCTTTTAGCTTGAGGGCCATGTATAATTTGGGTGTTTACCTAGTTGTGTTGAGTCTTGCTTAAACTTAAGGTATATTGTTGAAACCATTTTGTAAACTCCACATCGGAGTAGAACTTTTAATGTTGATTTGTAGTCTTTGTTGATGGAAATCCTAGGTCGTTGTCCAAATTGATTTTATTTCGTTTGGGTTATGGGGGTGTGGCATCACCCTAGTATTGGTAAAGTATTGTCTGTCTTGTGACGATTAACTGTTGCTATTCGAGTTGGTGGTTAGTGTTTTTAAAGAGGTATTGTTTTGTTTTGTTAAGGTCTCGGAGTAGTACTAGTTGCTTTGGCCTTAGGATGCATTGTACAATCTAGAGGCCCAATTTTGTCTTGTCTCCATATATATATAGATATCGAGCATAGATTAGAAGTTTCCATAGCGCGCTCTCTCTCTCTCTCTCTCTCTCTCAATGATCTTTGAATTTAATGATTAAAATATATATTTTTTCATTTATTTTAATTACTGAAAATAGATGAATAATTTAAATTAATAAAATTAAAATTTTATTTTATTAAAAAAACTCAAACCTTATTTTTATTTAGGAAAAATTAGTTAAACATCCCTTTCTAACTTTGTATAGTAGGAGAGTTCTAAGGCTTTTTTTTTATTATCTTAGGTCTCTCGATGAAATTTTTTTGTAATCATACCAAAAAATTTTCTTTGTGTCGGAGTCAAAATTTCTTTGAGTCAGAAAAAAATTTTCAGAGTTAAATTTTTTTCTATAAAAATGTTAAAAGATATTAATTACTATAAAAATATTATATATTTTTTCATCTTATAAAATTTTAATATCAAATATCTTTAAAAAAATTCTCTTTTTATTTATTTTTAACTCTCCTTTTTATTCGGTTTCGATCTCCCTGTCTCTTCCTCTGCTGCTCTGCCGCCGCTTCTGTGTTAGGAGATGTCTCTTTTTTTTTGGTTGTTGGCAGGTACCACAAAGAAGAAAAAAGATTTTTTTTTTTTTTTTCTTCTTTTTTTCTTCCTTTTTTCTTCCTCCATTGTCGAGTCTGCAAGCTCGGAGGGAGAGGGAGAGGGAGAGAAAGAGAGAAGGAAGAAGAGGGCTGCGACCTCGCCGCCCGCCGTCGGCCCAGCCCCGGTCGTCGCAGCCCAGCCCCGCGTCGCTGCCCAGCCCTGCCGTCGCAGCACCACCGCCGTTGCCTCCGGCCCCGCCCCCGCCACCTCCCACTGGTATGGCCCCCTCCAGTCCCTCCTTCCTCCTCCCCCTCCTCCCCCTCCCCCTCCCCCTCCTCCTCCTCCTCCTCCTCCTCCCTCCTCCCTTCTCCTTCTTCTTCTCCGTTCTTTGATCTGCAAAAAAAAAAAAAAAAATTCAAACGACGTCAAACGACGTCGTTTTCGATTCGGGGGGATTCGGGGGGGCCTCCATTCGAGCTACAAATCGCGGTTGAAGAAGAAAAAAGATTTGTAGCTCGAATCCCGTCTTCCCCGAATCCCCCGAAAGCCCAAAACGACGTCGTTTTGGGCTTTCGTTTTTTTTTTTTTTTTTTTTTTCTTTTTTTCTTCCTTTTTTCTTCCTCCATTGTCGAGTCTGCAAGCTCGGAGGGAGAGGGAGAGGGAGAGAAAGAGAGAAGGAAGAAGAGGGCTGCGACCTCGCCGCCCGCCGTCGGCCCAGCCCCGGTCGTCGCAGCCCAGCCCCGGTCGTCACAGCCCAGCCCCGCGTCGCTGCCCAGCCCTGCCGTCGCAGCACCACCGCCGTTGCCTCCGGCCCCGCCCCCGCCATCTCCCACTGGTATGGCCCCCTCCAGTCCCTCCTTCCTCCTCCCCCTCCCCTTCCCCCTCCCCTTCCCCCTCCCCCTCCTCCTCCTCCCTCCTCCCTCCTCCCTTCTCCTTCTTCTTCTCCGTTCTTTGATCTACAAAAAAAAAAAAAAAATTCAAACGACGTCAAACGACGTCGTTTTCGATTCGGGGGGATTCGGGGGGGCCTCCATTCGAGCTACAAATCGCGGTTGAAGAAGAAAAAAGATTTGTAGCTCGAATCCCGTCTTCCCCGAATCCCCCGAAAGCCCAAAACGACGTCGTTTTGGGCTTTCGTTTTTTTTTTCTTCTTTTTTTCTTTTTTTCTTCCTTTTTTCTTCCTCCATTGTCGAGTCTGCAAGCTCGGAGGGAGAGGGAGAGGGAGAGAAAGAGAGAAGGAAGAAGAGGGCTGCGACCTCGCCGCCCGCCGTCGGCCCAGCCCCGGTCGTCGCAGCCCAGCCCCAGTCGTCGCAGCCCAGCCCCGCGTCGCTGCCCAGCCCTGCCGTCGCAGCACCACCGCCGTTGCCTCCGGCCCCGCCCCCGCCACCTCCCACTGGTATGGCCCCCTCCAGTCCCTCCTTCCTCCTCCCCCTCCTCCCCCTCCCCCTCCCCCTCCCCCTCCTCCTCCCTCCTCCCTTCTCCTTCTTCTTCTCCGTTCTTTGATCTGCAAAAAAAAAAAAAAATTCAAACGACGTCAAACGACGTCGTTTTCGATTCGGGGGGATTCGGGGGAGCCTCCATTCGAGCTACAAATCGCGGTTGCACAAAGAAAGGAAGCTTCCCAACAAATAATAAAATACTGTAAAACAAATGTTTTACTCATTTGAGATCTTTGAAAGTGTTGTTTTAGGATTTGCTCTTTTTTATTTTTTATTTTTTTTATTTTATCGTCTTTCGTGAATTAATTTTTTTTTTTTTATTATGAAGTTTAGGGTTCTAGATTCAGATCAATAAGACAAGTCAAAAAATTATAATATTTTAAAAGAATTCTAATAAAAATTGAAAAAGTCAAAAATAAGCAAAAAATAGTAGATTTTTTTGGCTTATTTTGATTTTTAATTTTTTTTTTAAAAAAAATTCATAAAAATATACTTTTTAGATTCATCTTGACAACAAAGATCAGAAAAATAACAAAAATTGAAATATTTTTTTTTAAAAAAACTACTAAAAACAAAAAAAAAAAATTAAAAATGTGACTTTTTTAGGTATTGCCAAAAGGAATTTAAGAAGAAAACACTCAACAATTTGCTCAATAAGCATTCATTAACGATTTAGACATTGTTTGTCACTGATGTAGTCAATTCCTAAATGAGCCCTTAATAATATCAACAACAACAAAAAAATTTGATTTCAACAACATCTAACATGCTTTAATATAATTCGTTAAGTTTTTTAATATTTAATTTAACGGTGCACATTAACAAAATTTATTTATATGGACATTTTACAATATTTTAATTTAATATTTTTTTCACATATATATCAATGGTAAAGTACACCCCTTTTTTTTTTTTTGAAAAATTAGTAAAACATTCATCTCTAACTTTGTGTAGCAGAAGAGGTCTAAGATATCCTTTTTTTAGAATAATGACTTGGACCCCCTTTTTTTCCCATCCCCTTGACCTCCTCTTCACTTGATTGGCTACTTTTTTTTTTTCTTTTTTTTTTATTCCTTCTCCTCCAATTACCACCTGCCACGTGTCTGTGGGGGGGTGGTGATTGGAGGGGGTCTCAATCATCACCCTTTTTTTTTATTAGCTAAGGTCCCTCAATACCAGAGAAATTTCAAATTTTCTGTGTCATGGTTGAAATTTCTCTAAATCAAATTTTCTCTGTGAAAATATTAAGGAGATTCCAACTACTATGAAAATATTGTATGTCCTTTTATCTTATAAAATCTTAATATCAGGGATCTTAGAAAAAATTCTCTGTTTTTTTGAACTGATGTAAAGTAGGGGTGGGTGTGGAATGATTGCAGCCACAGAACCTCCAATCCGCCTGCCAAATTAGTAGATTGGAGAAAATCAATCTGCATCTGTCCACCAATCCGGTGGATGCGGATTGAGTAGATTGGCGGATGAATACGAATTGGTTTGGCGGTTTAAAAATTTGCAAATTTTCAACATAATTTAATTATGCCCTTCCAAAAAAAAAAAAAAACCTGGGCATAATATTCAATTGTGCACTTCTTAAAAAAAACTTGGACAATGCAATATTCACATCTATATCCAGTGGTTCCATAAACTGTAAACAACATGGGCAATGGGTAATGCAACTTATAAGTTCTATTCACATCTATGTGCATCCATCCAGTGGTTCAATAAACAACCTGGGCAGTGTGGGCAATGCAACTCATAAGTTCTATCCAATATTCAATAAACAACCTGGGCAGTGTAGGCAAACCAAGTCTTAAACTTAATATTCACATTCGTCATCTAAACCTGGGTAGTGGTCAATAAATAGTGCAATATTCAATGTAATGCAATATTCACAATGCATCCAATGTTCAATGAACAACCTGGCCAGTGGTCAATGCAATGCAATATTCACATCTATCATCTATGTTCCAGTAGGCAATGCGAAAAACATAAAACTCATAAAACATAAAACATAAGAAAAACATTGTGCATCCAAGTTACAGTCAGTCATCCAAAGCTCAAGTTACAGTCATCCAAAGCTCAAAAAAAAAACAAGTTATAATCATCCAAAATATTGTGCAATTGTGCATCCAAACAATACTATTACAGTCATTCAAAAAAAAAAAAAAAAAAGGTCATTCATTTCCTTGAGCCAAACCATGAGCCATCTAAACCTGCATAACAAAAAAAATGAAATTATTTAATAAGGAAAACACTAAAAAGTCATTCATATCTTCGCTTGAAGGATCCATGACCGAAAGATTATCAAATAAACTGCTTTTCCCTATAATTTCAAACAAGATGACAGATTTAACAGAATTTAGGGCTAACATAAACAGATTTCAAATCAAATATGAACATCACAGCATTTAGGGCTAACAAAATTAAGGGTTCAAAATCACAAAATTTAGGGGTAATAGATTTAACGTAATTTAGGACTAAGTAACAGAATGTAAACATTCCATTTTCAATGGTTCAAACTCAGACTCACAGTCACAGACTCACAGATATAAAAAAAATAAATCACAGACACAGATATAAAATCACAGACTAAAAGAGAGCTCAAATTCTTAGACTAGTTCAAAAACTCAAATTTATAGAATTTAGGGCTACCAGAATTAAGGGTCCAAAATCATAGAATTTAGGGGTAACAGATTTAAAAGAATTTAGGGCTAACAGAATGTAAACATCCCATTTTCAATGGTTCAAACTCAAAATCACAATCACAGACTCACTGATATAAAAAAAATAATAAATCATAGACACATATATAAAATCACAGACCAAAAGAGAGCTTAAATTCTCAGACTAGTTCAAACTCAAATTCACAGAATTTAAGACTAACAGAATTAAGGTTCAAAATCATAGAATTTAGGGCTAAACAGAATGTAAACAATAAACATCCCATTTGCAACAACCAGGTACTTTCAAATCCATTGCAGAGAAGAAGCAAAAGAAAACAAACCTCTCTAGTTTTTGAACTGTCTATCTGTAAGCTTATTCTCTCTCTGTGTGTAGAACCCTCACACTCGGACTCTCACCACCTCTTTGCTTTCAGAAACTGCAACAAAACAAAACAAAAAAACAACAACAAAAGAAAAACACACAGATTAGAGATTGAGAAGAAGAAGAAGAGGAAAAAAGAAGACAAAAAAAAAAATTACAGAACAGATCTCATCAGTGGTGAGTCACCACCACCACGATCAGTGGCGATCCTTTTTCAGTCGAAGAAAGGGATCTAGGATTCTCAGAAAAGGGAGTTAAAAAAAAAAAAAAAACAGATCGCCGATCACCTTTCAGTCGTTGTTGGTCGGTCATACGATGGAGAAGATCGCTGTCGTCGTCGGTAGATGGGTAGGGTTTTGGGGGAAGAGAGAGAGAGAGAGAAGAAAGTTGTCTGTCGAAGAAGATAATAGGTGGGTTAGGTTAGGTTTACTAAGTGAGATGAGATTAGATCAAAAAAATAGGGCGTACAAAACAAATTTATTAAAAAAAATTAAATAAATAAATTGGAGACAAAGCGGACGGGTCGGGTTTCATGGGTGAAGTGACGGACCAACCGCCACCCAACTCGAACCCGTGAAAATGCAGAATATGGGCCTGCACCCATCCGCCAACTACCACGCATTCATCCATTTTGTGTCGGGTAGGAAGGGTTTGGTGGGCCGGTAGATTCGTTGATCGGCCCTAATGTAAATTACACCTTATTTCTTCTAAATTTTGGAGTGATTTGAGAAGTTGATTAAAAACTGGCTTTTCAGCTTTTTTTGACCTTTTTTGTCCTGTTGTGTTTAAAAAATGTGAAAAATGATGTGACCCAAAATAGATTAAAAACTAAAAATCATCTTTTAGCTAGCTTCCCAAATTGCCCTTTTAGCATTTTCTCACTTTGACGTTTAACATTTGATATATTTTTTTTTAGTTTACTCTCAAAATAAATTTCTATCCAAGTTTAAACCAAAAAAAATGCCATGTTAATAGCCACGTGGTGCCACGTGAACACCCATATGGCATTAAAAATAAAAAAAATACACTTTACTTAAAATTTTACTTTGGCCATTAATTTTTATTTCTTCTGCTTTCATCCTTAAAGTTTGTAATTTTTCTCAATTTATTCTCAAGATATCCTCCAATTTGAATAGAAAATGCCATTTTGGAAGTCATGTTGCTTAAAGATAAATTATATTTGGTGAAATTTCATAATTTGTTTTCTGATTTTTTTTTTAATAATTAGAAACAAATTTGACAAAAAAATCAAAAAAATATTTTTTTTGAATTTTGAAAAAATATTTTTGTTCCAAAAAAGAGAAACTTATGAAAATAGTTAGTGTTTTTTTCACCAAACTTTTTTTTTTTTTTTTGCACAAAATATATAATTAAAGGGAAACACTATGCACTGTTATGTTTTGTTATGGTAAATATTATGCATTTTTGTAATAAATGTTACGTATTTTTTTTTTATAAGAATTACGATAATTTGTGATTCATAAATAAAGTTACACATTTTGTGGTAATATTATACATTATTTTATCCAAATATTTTCTAACCACAAAATGTGTAATAATACCATAAAATACATAATATTATCACAAAAATGTGCAACTTCTTTTTCAACCATAAATTATCATAACTTTTACCAGAAAAATATATAATATTTACCATAAAAATACATAACACACTATAAAATTATGTAACAAGGTGCACATAAGATCTCCCATTATAAAAAGGCCTAGGCTTGTCTCCAGTCAAATTTCAAACTGGAGCATGCTATTGGGCTCCATGGGCTCACCACGAAGTCCACAACGATGATTCGAACTATTCAATATTTAGGACTAGTTGAGTACTTAATTCTTGCAAAAAAATCACGTTGATTGGATATCGATAGATATTTAATTACATCAAATTTGTGTCAACGATAACTATAATTTTAAAAATAAATTGTTAACACAAATATATTATGATCAAGTGGCTATTGATATCCGATCAACTTGATTTTTTATAGAGATGAAGTACTTAACGAACTCTACACATTAAACAGTTTAAAATTATCTATATGAGTTTCGTGGTAAATCCACGAAGGCCCAAAAAGACTCTCTAGTTAATAAACCCAACTGGAAATAAGCCCATCCCTTATAAAAAGTGCTTGGGTTTATATGATTTATAGTCATAGTGCATAGGTTTTCTGATGAAAGAATGAGAGAAAAGGAGGCAATAGAGTTAGACGAAAGGTAGAAGAGGTTGTAGTAGAAGAAGGTAGTAAAAGAATAGTGAAAGTTTGACGGTGGATTCGAATATGAGAAATAGAGGGGAGGTGAAATTTGGGTTTGGATTTGGATTTTAAAATTGAACAAAAATGGACATTTGGAATAAATTAAGAAAAATTACAAATATTGAGAACTAAAGTGAAAAAAAAATTAAGAATTAAAGTGAAATAATGTGAAACTTAAGGGGAAAAAAAGTTAATTTCTATATTTTATGCCACGTGGCATTTCCATTCAAAATGATTTAAATAAGTGTATTTTTTGATTTTTTACGAAAATATGTGTTAAAAAGTAGAATGGTAATGTGATCCAAAAAAGATAAAAAGATAAAAAGTGTACTATTTTAGTTCACCTTAAACAAGATATTTTTTTTAACAAACATTAACAGTCAAAGTGTTAAAAAAAAAAAGAAATACTCTTAGAGTGAAGAAATGATAAAATGGAATGGGGTCAAATGTAATTTATCCTATCCATTGTTTAGTATTTAAAAAATAAAATAAAATTCACATCTCGGAAACAGAAGATGAAAACAAAAAACACGCGATTAACTTCTTATTACGGCAATGTTTGGCATGTGATTTTGTGGTTATTTTAGTAATAAAATGATAAAATAAATAAAAAAATTAATAAGATAAAATGTCATATTTAAATTATAATTATTTTACTTTTTTTTTAACAAAAATTAAAAAAGAGACTTTTTAACTCAAATTAAAATAGTCAAAGAAATATTAAAAAAATTTAAAAAAACCAAAAAACCAATCCAATTTGCAAACGAAGGCTTTGTGCTTGATTTAAAAAAAAGTTCGACGCCTCGAATCCGAACAACTGCTAAGACCATCTCCAACGGTTCATCAGAGTTGATATCAAATTTAAATTTTGATGAAAAAGTCACTGTTCACTGCTCCAACGGGTCATCAGAGTTGATATCAGATTGAGAATTCATCAAACAATTCATCAAATCGACGACAAGATACTGATTTCACCAAATCACTGTTCCTGACCGTTGGGGGAGACCAACCGGTCGACCAGCCGGTTGCCCGGCCTGTTGACCACCAAAAGGTTCAAACTGTTCCCAAAAAGGTTCAGACAGTTTATAAAAAAAAAATCCTCACACCAGTCGACCAGCCGGTCGACCAACCGGTTGTCCCGGAAAAAGGTTCAGGCAGTTCAGAAAAAGGTTCAAACAATTTGAAAAAAAAAAAATTTCCTTCTAACCGGTTTACCGGCTGGTCAACCGCCGGTCGACCGGCCGGTCGACCACCCGGTTGTCCCGAAGCATATTTCATGAATTTGGTGCACCGTTGGAGTGAGTGATATCAAATTTGGTGAAATGAGTCATTTTTGACTCAGATTTAGTGAAAAATTTGAATCACCGTTGGAGATGCTCTAAGTAGAGATAACCCTTTTCCCTTTCTTTTTGGGTTTTTGTAAAAGGTAATAAAATAAATTAAAAATATATATTTAAATTAATAAAATTAAAATTTTATTTTATTAAAAAAACTCAAACCTTCTTTTATTTAGAAAAAATTAGGGAAACATTTCTCTCTAATTTCGTGTAGTAAGAGAGTTCTAAATTTTTTTTTCATAATCTAATGTCCCTCGATGAAATTTTTTTGTAATTATATCAGAAAAATTTTGAAATTTTTCTGTGTTGGGGCCAAAACTTCTCTGAGTCAGACAAAATTTATCTAAATCAATTTTTTTTTGTAAAATATTGAGAGATGTTAATTATTATAAAATTATTATTATCTTATAAAAATATCAAAAAAAAAAAAATCTCTTTTTATTTATTTATAATTCTCCTTTTTATTCTGTTTTGATCTCCCTGTCGGCTCTTCCTCTGCTGCTCTGCCGCCGCTTCTGTGTTAGGAGAAATGTCTCTTTTTTATTTTTCTTTTTCTTTTCGTTGCTGGCTGGTACCACAAAGAACTTCCAAAGGAAGCTTCCCAACAAATAATAAAATAAAACAAATGGTTTACTCATTTGAGATTAGTTTGGGTGTGAGTCACTTTTGAATTTTTGATTATTTTAGTTTAGGTTAAAAAGTTATTTGAGATAGGTTTTTTAATTTTTTAATTTTTTAAGAGAAAAAATAAAATAATTATGATTTAGATGTGATATTTCATCTTATTAAATTTTTAGTATATTTATCTTATTAAATTTTTAGTATATTTTATTTTTTTTATAACTATTTTAATAAAAAATAAAAGATAAATAAATAAAAGGCTAATGACAAACGAGCTCTAAGTGGGATCCGGACAACTGCTAGTAGAGAGAGCCCTTTTTCCTTTCTTTTCGGATTTTTGTAAAAGGTAATAAAATAATTGTTCTTTTTTTGTCTTTTTGGGTTTTGTAAAGATAACAAAATGCAGGGTGATTCTACTCATTACCTCACTAAAAAAAAAATATAATTCTCATTATACCCTTAATATATTATCAAAATTAACTATTTTTTATAACTATTTCTTTTCACAACATTATGTTGCCGTTCAATTAGATGATAACAAAAAATTAATTTGGGCCACTTGTGAAGTGTATGTTCAGTGATACATTGTTATACAAATGAGATTACTTTAATGTCATGTTGCCAAACTACAATAGAGTTGTCTAGGCCCCCGTCGCTGTACATTGAAAGATTTAGGTTGCGTTTGGTAGAGTTTTGTAATTATGATTTGAAAGTATGAGTTGTATTTTGAGTTTGTGAGGTTTTGAATTATAATTTGAGTGTGGAAAATTTGTTTGGTAAAGAGTTTTGAATTGAGTGGAGAATTGTTGATGTGACATTTGATATTTGATACAAAAATTTACAGCTTATAACTAAATATACAACTCAAAATTATTTTAAAACACATAAAAAATTTTTAAAAATTCAGAAAATATTTTTTTCGAATATATAAAAATTAACATATCAATTACAAATAAAAATAAAAATAAAAAATTTACTATTCCGGTCAACCGGTGGGATGACCGGTTAGGCAAAATTTGCAAAAAAAAATTCTGAAACTCGTGCTTGGTACAAACTTCTCTGCAGAGTTTTGGAAACATGTTTCCAAAACATGTCCCAAACATCATATTCAAAACTCGGTGTAGAATCATATTTTGAAAACATAACCAAACAGAGCCTTACTTTTTCATTAAAGCATCCATAAAAAAAAATCATAAATCAAACACGCATTCATAAAATCATACATAAAAAAGTATCTATAAAATTATTTATAAAAAATCAAGTGTACAATATCCATAAAATATTCACAAAATTTGTCATTGTTTACTTCCATCAATCAAACATGTTATCACAATTTGTCTTGGTAATTTGTAGGTAATTTTCCCCCCGTAATTGAAATAGACATCCACACTTTTTAGAATCTGTTAACTTCAATCGTTCCCCCTTGATCTTCCTGTTGTCTCTATAGTAACCACTTCTTTTACAAGCAAGTGTAAGTTTTGATTTTCTGCCATTACCTTCCGCATTTGATGTCTTTATAACAATGATAAATCCAGTCTTCTTCCCAATGTCAGAAATTCATTTAATTAATGCTTTACAACTACTAAAAAACTAAAGATAATAAATACATTTATACGTCAAATTATTATTAAAATTTAATACAAATCAAAAATAAGAAAAAATCGTATTCATAAAAAAAAGCTGAACAAACCTTATCTGTGATGAATTCATGACTAGAGTCCACTAATATTGCAATACTTGCGTTGGTGCAATGAGTATAAGTATAATCCTTCTAAGCAAAAAATTAAAAAATATAAAAAAATGAAACTGAAAATACATGGTAATGAGAAGCCGAACAAATTAAAAAAATTCGGTTTAGGGTTACCGAAAATGTATCTTTTATTCGGTAGCTGGTTAGCAGACTTATATTTTTTGTTTGACAATGTGATGCTGGTCTATTTTATTTTGTTCGATTTCGAACCACCGAACGAAAGCTGAACACCAGTCCAAAAAAGCGAAACAAAAACCTACCAAATAAATAATAAAAAAACTCACAATTTTACTTTTTTGATGGTTCTTCACTACCATTTCTTCATCCATTGCTTTATTTACTGATAAAAATATATGATTCTTACTTTTTAAAAAGAAATGTGTAAGAGAAAAGAAAAATTAAGAAAGGAAAAAGAGGAGTAGGGATTGAAGACCAAGGGGTGTAAGGAAATAACAAAATTAATTAATTTTAGTGTTTTGTCCTTAAAGGTAATTTCACACATAGATAAAATTAGGGAGGGAAAGGCTTGTATAGAGAGTGTAAAGAAGTAAAGTAGTGGTGTAAATAGAATCACCCTAAAATGTACTCTACTCTAGTGAAGAATCTTTTCCATAGGAATTAAAATACCCTTTTATCAAAATATATATATATATATATATATTTGACAATTACTTCTATTTTACATTTGAGTGGTATTATATACACTAATTAATATACTAATTAGTATATCAGCACTAGTTGTGACATTATTATTAACTTTACTCATTATACAAATTACATATACTAAAAACATCTTAAATTATGCGATATTATCAATTGGTGCATATAGTATTAGTCTAAAAATTTTATATTTGTAATTTGTATAATGAGTAGAATTAATAATAAAATAATACTATATGTACCAATTAATGTAAACACTAATGTACCAACAGATGATGTGGTATCATTTGTATAGTTTTGAGTATTTGTAACTTGTATAATAAATGTGGTCAATATAATATACTAATGTGTATACTAATTAGTACATGTAGCACCACCGTTAATAATAATATCATAAGTAGTGTTGATACGCTAATTGGTGCATGTAACACCACTCAAATTTTTATCTATTTTTCCTTGACTCTTTCATTTTTTACCGTTTACTTTTTCTTAACACTTTACATGATTCTTTTACAAATTAACGACTTAAAAAAAGTTTGCAAATTTTCTGCACCGGCAGCTAATGAGCACCAAAAATCTTATTTTTTAATAGTATTTTACAAAAAAAAAAAACTCATACCTATTTAAAAATGAAAATTTAAATATTTAAATATGATAAATAAAATACAAACAAACAGAAACTAGAATTTTTCTAAAGATTATCATCAGTAATTTTTTTATTAATAAATTTATAAACATACAATTGAGTCACAAAAATAGATAATTAATATGAATAGACGGATAAAAATTTTAAAAGTGGACTCACTGGCAAATCAAGTATTGTCCACTCATATATATTTTATGTTTGATTCAATAATTAATCTATGTGATGGTATCAAAACTTTTCATTCGTATATATCTTTTAATTAAAAAATAATTTGATTGGTCTAATTCATAAAATAGTAATCTATATTGGATCATTCCACATGCAAAATGTCACAATTAAATAACTTTCAATTATAATTAAAATGAAAATTAGTAATAATCAAACACCACATAAGTATAACTAATTTTTTTTTTTATCACAACTAAAATAATAATGACAATAGATTATAAAATATCATAATAAGTCATAACTAATAATATAATGAGTTATAACTAATATCACTTGACAAGATTGAGAGAATTGTATAAAAAAAAAATAAAAATAAAGAAGAATATTTTATTTTAATCCCTCCCCCCCCCCCAAAAAAAAAAATAAAATTAATAGATTACATTTATTAGGTTTACAATACCCAAAAAGAATTGTTAAGGATATTTTGGCTTTGTTTAGTTTGTTTTTGAGAAACAAATTTTGGAAAAAATTTCTAAAATTTTGTTTGGTTTATTGATTTAGGAAAAAAAAAATTCCAAAATCACTTTCTCTCTAAAATTTTCCAAAATTTTCTAAAAAATTTATTACGTTTACAATATGCAAAAAGAACACCCAAAAAGAATTGTTAAGGATATTATTGAATATTCTTAACAAAACAAATTTTTTTTTTTTTTTTCTTCTTTTTATTTACTATTTGTTTTCCGACAACGGTAAGACTGAAAAAGGCACCTCCAAACTCCATTCTCAGCCTCTGCAACGTTTGCTCTTGCTCTGCACACACAAACTAGGTATTTGCTCTCTCTTTCTCTCTCTGATATCTCTCTCAAATCTCACATTATTGCCTCTCTAACTATGTGGTGCTTTAGGTAGCTTGCGGTGGACGAAATTTGATATTTCAAGAGCGGTTTTGAGGTAGAATCATTATGTCTACTTTATTAGTTGCTTTCTGTTCGTTTTGCTAATTTTTCAATTTTTTATTTTAGTCAGATACAATATTGTGTTCTATTTTTCTGTTATTGAGTTCCGATTAAATCATGATTTATTTATTTATTCCTTTATTTATTGTGTTGTGTGCTCTGATTTTTGTTCCATTGTGTTTTCTCTTCTTGTTTGATTGGTTTCTGCGCTGATTCTTCTACTTTGGGGGAAATGATAGGAAAACAAATATTTTGTAAACCCATATTTTCATTGGGTTTGGTCCCAAAATTGTTTTCTGTGAGGGAAAGGTAGGAATCTTTTTTGGTCCTTTTTCACATTTTGATAGTAGGAATAGTAGTCCCTTTACGATTGCCTTGCCTTTATTTCCATAAAAAAAAAAAAGGAAACTGGTTGCTCATGATGATAGGTGGTGGTTTTGTAATTGATGGATTTCAATCTAAACAAATGAGAAGCTATAAGACGGTGGCCGTGACTGTGTCTGAAACCTAAACCTATATTCGTTGGACACTTCTTGACGTATGTATGTCTGACACTTGTCAAAATGTGTTATGTTTTAAAATTTTTAGACTCTAGACATTTGGGGGACACTCACATCTATCGTTTAGACACACGTGTTATATATGAAACTAATTACATGTTTAAATAAAACAACTGTCGTGTCTTGTATTTTTTTAAAATTGGCGCGTGCGTATCGTGTTGTGTATCCGTGTCCATGCTTCTTACATCGGAAGTAACTTGATAGAAAAATTTAGGGCCAATTTCATTTTACACATTGTGGTTTGCCAAATTAACTCCACAACTAGCTTTTGATACAAAGTCTTTGGTTGTGGGTCTATGGGGTGGCTCTATTTGCATAAAAAAAAATTGGTTGAACACCCTATTACTTAGAGCACCCCAAGTGAAATTTTGAAATTTTTTTATTCACTTTGAACACTCCAAATAATTCCATTCTTACCCCTACCTATCCCAACCAGCCTCTGCCGCCGGCGGACTGCCTCTGCCGTCATCCTGTTCGCCACAGCAACTCACACACCTCCTCCTCATCTCTTCTTCTTCTTCTTCTTCTTCTTCTTCTTCTAACAATTCCAAAATTATAAAAAATCCACTGCACCAAAGCCTACTTATTTGTTCTCTCTACTGTCTCTTTTTGCTTTCTGTCGGTGGGGGGTGGGGAAGTTATGATAGTAGGGGAGTGAGACTATGTACAGGTGATATATATATATATATATATGAGTTTTTAAATGTTACTTGGAACATGGATTGTTTCGGTACATAGAATGGGAACAGGTATGCAGTATGCCGCGTGCTCTAAATTGCGGTACAATAGGGTAGACTTGTGTAATTTATACTATAAGAATTTAAGGCACTACTAGTCTAAAGTATTTTTTTAACAATTAGATATCTAATAAAATGCATTTTTTTTTTCTTCAAATTAATCATATAGAAACAAATTTATACGAGCATTATGACCCATTTTTTAAATTTTGTCACGTCAAAACTTCACTCAGCTTTAGTTTATTAAATTTGATAAAAGGAAATATATTCGAAAAACTTTTTGGATCGCTATGGATCACTTCATTCACCATATTGAAACGAAAGTGTATCATGTTTTGGAACGTACGTTCCAAAACGTAATTCATTAGGTATCCATCACAAGGGATAAAAATTAAATTTTCCCAAAAATAAATTGGAGCTATAAAACAAGTAGCTTCTCATAAAATATGTTGTAGGCTGGAAAGACGAGCACTGTAGCACATAGAGTTGAGTATAGAGCTAACTTTTTGTATTTGTCATGTTCTCTTCTCTTGTTTGGTGTAAAGGTACTACTTGTTATCCTATTTATATGAAGGTCATGTGATTGATAATGAATTGATCCCCGAGCATTCATACAAGAAACTCAATGATGCGGTCTCTCTCTCTCTCAAATGAAATAAATGTCCCCAGCAAGGAGACATTTTGATCAACACCTTTGTCTCTAGCCAGCAAGTCATTAGATCCCAGAGTATCGTGACGATATGTTGAAGAGCTCAACATACAGTCCTTCCTCCTTTGACTTAGGTAGTAGGGGCATGGTTTTAAATATTGCCAATACTGTTACATAAAGGTATTTGGATCCTCCACTACAGAAATGTGTACTTGTATCCCCAAGGGAAAAAATCACAGTTGTATCGGCTGATACAACATATACTATTTCATATTGGTGTTGTATTGTTGTATTTGTCCTTATCGATTGATACGGCCATATTTTAACTAATACAACCCTTATTTCAACTGATACGGTTTACATAGCCTCTTTAGCTATACAACACACCCAAACTCGATCTAGTCTCATTTACATTATTTTTCTACCTTCTCTTTTTCGTTTGCTACTCTTCACTTTTTTAAATATTGAGATCTTCTCATTGAAATCTTAAGGTTGCATTTGATAGAGTTTTGTAAATATGATTTGAGAGTATGAGTTGTATTTTGAGTTTATTAGTTATGGAATTATGATTTGAGTGTAGAAAATTTGTTTGGTTATGGTTTTTGAATAGAGTGTTGAATTGAGTGTGTAATTAAGTTTTAAAAGTTTGATTTGACATGTGAAGTAAGAAAATTTGTTTGGTTATGAGTTTTGGAAAGAATTTTCAAAACTTAATTCAAATTATTATAACTCATAACAAAACACACTACTTTCACACTATTGAAAATTCTGATCAACACTCATAACCAAACTCTTTTTAAATTTCAATTAAAAAAATTTATTATTAACAGAACATAACATTAATCAATTTTTTAATTGAAAATACTACAAAGAAAATAATTTTTTTTCAAAATAAATATTCAAAAAATTTAAATCATAAATATTTAAATAATTTAAATAATCTAAAAAATTTAATAAGTAAAAAATAAAAATAAAAATTCAAAAAATTTAAATTCGTAAAAATTTAAATAATTTAAATATTCAAAAAATTTAAATAATTTAAAATGTTAAATTTTAAATTTAAAAACAACTCTACACTCAAATCGTAACCAAATACATAAAACAAAACTCAATTAAGAAATTATTTTTAAAACTCATAACCAAATACATAACTCGAAACTCTATACTACTTTCACAACTCTACACTCAAATCGTAACCAAATACATAACAAAAAAATTAAAATATTTAAAAATATTTTTATAAAATAGTGTTTGAATTTATTTTTATAAAATATTTTAAAATTTAAAAAATTAAAATCGTAATATTTTGAAATTAAAATATTTAAAAATACTCAAAAAATTAAAAAAATCGTAACATATTTAAATATTTAAAATCTTAAAATCTTAACAAAATTAAAATATTTAAATATTTAAAATATTAAAATATTGATTTGAATTGAGTTTTGAATTATGTGTTTGGTTATGAGTTTTGAAAAGTAATGATTATGTTTTGAATTGAGTTTTGAGAAATGGGTGTAGAATTATGATTTGAAAGCTCCAAACAAAAACACACTCAAATCAATGGGTAGAATCATATTTTGAGAGGCTTACCAAACGGAGCCTAAATCTTTCAAGCTTATTCTCAACCCTACTTTATAAAATGGTTAATTTGTTATTGAATTTTTTATTGGTGTTTCCATTTCATGTAACTGGATAATAGATCCATTATGTCACATATGCTCCTGAATTCCAACTTGTAGTTAGTGCATATATTGCCATTAGTATTGTTTTACCACAAACATTGTGATTAAGGGAAGCATTTAGAAAGAATGAGTTGGAACAACAATTTTGATTCCATTGATTCATGCATGAATGTTGAAAACTAAACCCTACTCTAAAACTATTGATTCACTAAGAATACCAGGAATGAAGACGTCAACCTAAGAAGCACGGACACTTCTAAGAAGGTGACGTATCCTTGTCGTGTCCGTGTCGGACACCGACACTCTTCGGACACTCTTAGGACACGTGTCCAACACTCTTCAAAACGTGTCCTATTTTTAAATTTTTTTTAAAGATCTGGATACTCTTTGGACACTTGAGGACACATGTGTCAATCGCATAAACACACATGGCTATCGATTAAACACGTGTGAAACTAATTACAAGTTTAAACAAAACAACTTAAGATACAATAATAAAACAAAAACCATATAAATTTATTGGAATTAGTATCATATTGCATTTTTTATTATCTTTGAATGACATATTCATATATATAACATATAATAAATATATAAAATTACATATTTCATGCGTGTCCTCCATGTGTAGTGTCCTTCATTTTTTGAAAATTAACGTGTCGGCGTGTCCGTGTCATATCCGTGTCGTGTCACGTGTCCGTGTCCATACTTCTTAGACGTCAACAATATTCCACAGAACATGCGAAGTTAGAGAATAAGCAAACTCACTCAAAGTTTCATAAATCATCAAAAGCTATTGACCCATAAGGCTTACATCCTTATTTATAATAAATCTATTTTTTTTAGAACAAAACTAATAAAATAGGAAAACGAAACCAAAACTTTAGGAAAGTTAATAATTTAGCATCTATACTAAGCCAAACTATTCCTAATTGCCTTTTACTTCCTAAATAGCTATTAAAAAAATATTTCTAAAGTCACGGCTACATCATTCTAACCAGCTTGAGAAAACTCGTCGTCACCAAGTTTTCATTGCTTGAAATAATTTTATACGCCTACACTTGTCCGCATCTACTTTGTATTTAAGATTAATCTTTTCTAATATCCATTGACATAAATTTACTTGAATGGCCCACTGATAAGAAACTCATAGCTTGTTGTTGACCCAAAATTTAATTTCACTACCAGGAGACTTTTGATCAAAATCATCTTTTAACGGGTTTTTGTCCTCTTTATTGGACACACAAAACATTGGCCTACATAGATGAACCACAAATAAAGGCTTGAATGAAATATTAGTAGCCAACAAGACATCAAACCACTATCAAATAAAGGTTGGGACACTTTGGTGACTTCTTGGGCAACTTGATATCACTGCCGTTAACTTCTGTGGCTTTCTTCTAATGCATCAAGTATGAACTTGACGTTTATGTTTGTCATCTGTATCGATTTTTTCGCCCACAATTGGATCTGGGGTAGTAGACAATAAGGTTGATTTACAACGGTTAAGTCCATGATATATTGTGCCACTGCGTTAATCGCATGAACCATCTGTTGAAGTCATCCCTTCCATGGAACATACCTTGTTCTTTACAAGTGGCACTCAACCTCATGGTTGATGGTGCTCCTCTTAGCACCATGTCAGGACTCGAGCTCTAATACCAACTGATGTAGGGAAGCATGTAGAAAGGATGAGTTCAACGATGTTGAGTCTGTTGATTCGCGCACAAATGCCATAAACAAAACCTTTCTCTAAACTCGTTGATTCATCAAGAATGCAGGGAATAAAGGCATCAACAATGGTTGATTCATACTGATTAATCAAAGTACAAATATTTTTGGAGAAAGAGTAAAGTAACTTAAAAGTTTCATTACATTAGAACTTATTGAGTTATGAGGCTTGCATAATTATTTATAATAAACCTAATTATTGCAGAATGAAAAACTAATAAACTAGGAAAATAAAATCAACACATTTTAGGAACCTAATTAATTTAGCATCTTCTAAATTAAATCAAAATAATTTTGATTCTCTATTATTTCCAAAATAACCAAACATAAAAATATTATTTCTAAAATCGCACTTCCATCATATTGGCTTGTGCTTCATACATTATTATGAATTATGAATTATCAATTGTAGTAGTTTTCCTAATTATCCTAGCAGTGATTCTCTTACCATATGAGCTTATCCACTTTTTGGCCACGAAATCGACATAAAATTCAATTTAACTATAGAAAATATATTTTTAGTTGTCACACTGTTGATGAAAACCATTAGAAAGATTCAAATTGTGATAAATATGATCAAAAGACTTAAAACATGCCTATCAATAAGGTTCTTTGGCATTTGCTAATACCTGGGGAAAAAAAAAAATAGAAGCTCAGTTTTCGAGTCCCATTACACAATGACCGATAATCTTGATAACCATTACACGTGATCGCGTTCATTACACTACCCGATACTGTGATTTAAATCCATGATTGGGAGACTAGTGCGGTCAACCTTGCTGCAGGTAGAGATCGTGCGGTATAATCACCCCAGTGAGTTATATAGTTGAATGAGTCCCACAATTATGGAGAAAGGTTGTGTCCCACAAATACAATATCTGTAATAAAAGCTGGTTTCCCTCTTCTCCCCCCTTATCTTCGTGCTCCTTTTTATGGAAAGGTATCCTATCTGCTTCTCATCTTAATTCTAGTTCTGATAATCTGCTCCTGAACAATCTAGTGTTGAAATTGGGATTGAGAACTGGTATTCTATTCTGGACAGATTCTTCGATCAATCCCAAACCTCTTTCTTCTATTTTTCCAAGATTGTTTTCCTTGTACCTTCAAAAATTATTCTTCGTATCCTAGATCTTCTCCTTTTCAGAAGCAGGTCCATTCCGGAATCTCCATTTTTGTAGGAGCCTTCGTATTTGGGAAGTTCAGAAACTTCACGATCTTCTCCAAATTATCAATCACGCCCTCCCACGCTCTGATCACCAAGATAGGTTCCATTGGAATTTAGACAAATCTGGCTGCTTCATGGTCAAGTCCTTTTGCAATCATTATGAAGCTGCCTTGGCGGTGAGAATGATTCCAGTATACTATTGTGGAAGAATGTTGCTCCACCAAAAGTAAAAAATTTCTGCTGGTTACTGTTCAAAAAGAAAATTGCAACTCGTGAATTGTTGATAAAAAGATAGCTTCTGCGTGTTCTGCCATCAACACTCTGAATCTGTGGACCCCCTGTTTCTACACTGCCACTTCTCTCGGCCAATTTGGTCTGCCATACTTTGTTGGTGGGAAATTGAATGGATTTGCCGTTTTTCCATTGTATCCCTCTCTCATTGGTGGTTTAACTCTACCTTCAGAAGCCTCAAGAGAATGATCTGGGAAGCTTTGTTCCTTAGTATCATTTGGAACATTTAGCTTTCTAGGAAAAACATCATATTTAATAACTCTCAAGTGTGTTGGGATAAACTCATTGAAGATATTAAATTGCACACAGCTTTCTGGACCAAATCAAATTCAGGTCTTTCAAGTTTCTTCATCCATGATTTCTTGCTTCACATGCATGAAGTTCGGAAGAGCAAATCCAAAAGGAGACTCTCCCTTCCTTCTTGACTGGCTGCTAAATCTTCTCAAAAATGATCCCTTCCTTCTTGATTGGCTGCTAAATCTTCTCAAAAATGATTCCAGTTCGAGGTTGGGATCATTTAGTGATTTATTGTACTCCTCTTATTTGTATTTCAGTTGTTTTCTTTTAGTGCTTTAGATTGGCTCCTTGCCTTCTATCTTTCCTATGTATGCTCTGGGGTTGAATCATGATTTTGTTTGATAGTTCAAACTTTCATGCTTTCTCCTCTTAGCTGCTTAATATAACCTCTTCACTTTGTACTTTACATTGGTTCATCAATAAATTTCTCTTTTGCCGATCAAAAAAAAAAAATATATATATATATGTAAAGTCGAATGATTCACTTGAGTCTTGCGGTCTAAATCACTGCAGTACTTCATATCCTGCATGGCATAATTTCCTTGGTGGGGATATTCTTTTCTGAGTAAATCACTCAACACTTGTCTTCATAAAGGATGGACATGTGAAGCCAAATGTAAATCTTTAATCTGATGTATACACAACAAATCATTGTGCAACTCATGGGAATGGGTCATAGACATTCATATCTCCCACCCTTGCGGGATTGCTCATCACAAAGTGAGGATGGTGCTTGCAAAGTGTGAATTTGTTTTTGGATCCGATGGATCTTTCTTGTGTCAGTCTTATCTTTTATGTGCTTTGGAGGGCCTTAAAATCATGTGTTCCCACTTGCGGTGGTAGAGGCTGGGTCTTCTATCATTTTTGCTTTATGATGGCACATCGATAGAAATTTGAGGGACATGACTGTTTCAGTGCACGTCTCTTCACAAAATTGAAAGCTTCTTTTCTTTACTCTATATTATAAAAGTTAAAGTTTCATTCATCATTTTAATGTGTTGTTCTCCAAAATAGTTTGGTAACCTAATAATTGAAGGCTTAAAATTCAAAAAATATTTACAATTAAATTTTGTTAACTATCCAAATTCCTTTAATTATTAAATGATCAAATTTATTTAATAGTATTCTGAAACCCAACAAAAAAAAGAAGCTCATATAGAGCGAGTTAATGGGAAGGCTTGATATTTAGAAGTTCGCTTAGGAGTGGAATTGGAATGATTAGATTAGGCCCAATGCCGGGCCGAGCCGAGCTTGCGATGATACTTATATTCTTTCCATGTAATGCAATTCTCATGATAGTTTTGTTTTTGTTAATCTTGGTTGACTATTAAATATAGATTTACTTTTTTGTTTTTAGCATATTTAAAATTTATAAAAATAAAAAATAAAAAAATTTAGATATATTGTGTTCTATTTTTGAGTTATGTTGGAGTGCTGATGTTTTTTTTTTTTTTTTTTTTGGTTCTAATTTTTGTTCTATTGCATTTCTATTATGATTTTTTCTTGGCTTAAATGAAGTGCTAATTTTTACTCATTGTGGCTTCTGTGTTGTTTTTCAGTGTCTCAAACAATGCCACCGAAGAAGAAAGGCTCTCATAAGAAGACACCACCACCAAAGAAAGGCTCCACTTCTGAGACAACTCAACCTGATTATCCAAAAGAAGAGAACATAGAAAAAGGAAATGAGAATGATGAGGCTAGCCAAGGGAAAATTGATAAAATTAGCCGGGAGCCTAAAATGCTGAAGTTATCTTGTGGTCGTCCCACATCTACTACACAAGTAGAGTTTGACATTACACAAGAAAGTAATGTCAACAAGAGTTTTTATGAAATACGTTCTTCACTCTCTATGACATCTTACACTGTTAAAAAATTCAACGAGCATAATTTTTTTTTAAATTTTGAAGCATTTGATTCTACTTTGGATGAGTGGTTATGTGGGCAGACAAACTTGTGGTGTCCAATTTATAGACAGTGGGGTGAGTATCATCCTAATGATGATTTGAGAAGAGTGCTACGGGGAATGATTTCAAGTGTATGTTTTCTTCATGAAAGAGGGGAATTCCATGGATCCTTAGATTGTGTTAAGAACTATGGTCTTCGATTCATTAGAAACTATGCAGGTGAGGAGGAGACTGGAACAGTTGAAGTCATCCTCCTACATAGGTCATCTAAGTCAAACACAACTATAAAGTCAAGTGAGTTTGATGGTAGTATTGTCGATGAAGGGATCAAACAAGATATGGCTGACTTGTGCACTGTCATTTTTGACAAGATACTTAAGATTGAAAATGTTGAAGTTGCAGAGGACTTGAAACATCTTCACGTGTTGATGGCAGATAATTCTTGTATTAAAACTATCAGTGCCGAGCGATGGTTCATTGCAAGTCATCCATCTTTATGGCATTGGCGATCAAAACTTCATTTCTTTGGAAAGGTTTGGAATGAGTACATACAAGGGCAGTGCAGGCATAAAGGTATGCTTAATAGTGTTTCAATTACAATACATGCGGCAATACAGCTTGTGTCTTGTGCAAGTGATTGGCAAACTAGAATTCCGGCCAATACTCCGTTTGAAAAGCTAATCAAACATCCAAACGCAAGTGTCTACCATAACTGGCCAATTGACTTGCTACACTTTGTGAGAGACGTTCTTGGCCATATCAACGACAAGGATGAATTTGGAAAGAAGATGTACATTGATGAAGCAATGGAAGGATATTACTTGAATGAGCAGTTTGTTGAGAAGATGATTGGCGACATATTCCCATTGTTTCTAGTGGAATTCTATAAAGAACTAAGTCAACTTAATTTCTTTGTATGGTGACAGATTTCTTACTGGTTTTCGTAAAACAGTAAGATACTTGGATTTTCTAATTCATTCAGACTGTTGTTTATTCGTTTGGTTTTTATATTAGATTTTTTCTGCAAACTGTTTGGTGCCTTTCTTTTGTAGTTGGATAATGAGATTATTTTACCTTTTTGCAAACTGTTGTTGTTGGGTTACAGAGACATCAAAAGCTAGCAAATAATAGCTCCAAATAATAGCTCTATCTATGTCAATACAAATTGTGTACATAATGGCTCTAGCTTAACAACCAGAAATTCCTTTCTAAATGGCAAGGTCTTATTAATCACATCACTAACTTAAAGCAACTCCAACACTGCCTAACAAAAATATACAAAAAAGTAAACAAATAGTTTTGTCTCTACTTTGGTTAGTGTGTATTTTAACTAGGGTCATGCTAAGTAAGAAGTAACTAATGAATCTATTTTCATTAAATACATCTTGAAACTTGTTAAATCTTAGTTAATAATTAGTTAAATTGTTGTGCTTTAACTAGTATATACTAACCAATAAGAGAAAAATAAAAAAGATAAAACAAGCGAGACTTACTAAAAGGTGATCTACAAGTTCATGGGATACCTGCTCCTCTAAATTGTTCTTTGAAACCTTCCTTTTTAAGAAACTCCATGAATTTCATTATTTTGTGCTTGAATTTCATGTTTCTGTGTTGTAATTTCCTCTTTTTGTGACTGAATTTCCTTCTTTTGCTCTTGTATTTCCATCTCTAGAAGCCTCACAATCACTGTCAATGGAAGCACTAGTAGGCCTGACAGAGAAGGAAAGCCTCAACCCAAGTCCTTTAACATATTCCGACCTTGGCTTGAGCACCTTCACAGATAGTTTCTCCAGAGTAATTGGAACTATAACAACTTGAGTCTTGAATGACAAATTTCTTTTGTCCCTAAAGTGCTAATTTCATCACTATATATATTTGTGAGGAAATATTTTCCTCACCAGTTTCGTCATTGAATGTTTGTCACTAAAAATGATTGCGACGAAAAATAATTTCGTCACCAATAAAATTACTTTAGTAACGAAATTTTTTGTCACCAATAAGACAACATTTTATCACAAAAAATCTTCATTTTCGTTACCAAATAATTACTCAGTACCATATACAAAACTTTGGTTGACGAATAAATTTGTCACATATGTTGATCATTGGTGAGGAAATAATTTCGTCACAGTAAGATGTAAAGTTGATAAAATTTTTCGTCTCCAAAAATTAGACATAGGTGACGAAATATATTTCATGGCAAAAAGATGTATACATGAAGAAATTTTTAGTCACCAAACAACAAAATCAACAAAACTCTTCATATATAAGCAACGATAAATTGTCACAAAAAATATTTATTAGCGACAATTAATCACTTTGTCACAATAACAAGTACAGATGACAAAAAAATTCATCACAAAACTTATTGTTCCATATTTTATAATTCAATTTAAATTATTATTTCACTAATATCCCTGCTCATATCTCAATAACCTTCAAATATACTAACAAATCCACTAGCTATTATATACCACTCCACAAAATAATTTAATAACCAATTTATATCATAAATCAAAATATATCCATCAAACAAATTTAATAATAATTCATTAAGTATAACCAAAAAAAAAAAAATCACAGCAAATCTCAAAATGAACTTAGTAACAGTCGACAAAAAATATCAACACTTGATCTTGATTTGCAAGTAGAACTACGTATTAGTCCACAAAAAAATATCAACACTTGATCTTGATTTGCAAGTATGCTTCCAAATATCATCAAAAACTAATCTGCAAAGAAAATAAAAAAAGAAAACATTAATATATTATCAATTACTTCTAAACTAATATATAAATAATTTTATTTTATAAATCAATTTAGCAAAAATGCATTTTTTTTAATATTGGACTTTCATCTATCCTAAATCACAAAAAACAATTGATCTAACTGGGGGCAAGTGAATCACGTGAAATGAACACACGTGAACCTGTCAATATTGAAAACAATCAAGCAACATGATGACTTTTATTGTCATATAAAATGGTTCAATAAAACTTGAAAATTGGAATCAAAGGTGGTCCACTATTATGCAAGCATACACCTCAGTAGCAAATATACACCTCAGTTGTAGCAAAATAATGTCTTGACTAGTTCTGAAAATTTAATAACATATGCTCTATAAACTCAAATCGATTCAAGTTCCTAACTAAATTGACATACTTAAAAGCTGAATTTCCTAAGACTAAGTTTGAATCATGATCTTCAATTTTCTACAGCATGACAAAAGTCTTTTGCTTTAATATTGCATTTCAGGCCAGCACAACCCAAATGAAACCATATTTTTTAAAAACTAATCTCAAAAATGAAATTACTTGTTTACAAAATAATTATTTCTCATAACTCCTTAAATAACCACAATGAAAAAAGAAACGTAAAAATAAAATAATCTACCAAAGAACATCATATGATTACATTATTAATAGTATATAAATAATTGTGGTGGAGATCCCAATTACACAAACATATGAGTTCAGTTCAAAATACTTCACACAACCAATGTTAATAAGTGAATAAATTTCTAAATGGAAAAGGAAAACTATTAAAAGATTAAAATAAATGGTTGTGGCATTAATGCAAGAGGGATTGGCACATAGGTTCCTAATTGGTAAAAGGTAGCATAATTGAGTCTGAAAGTGTAACTTTCTTGAATGGTTGTGCTTTAACCAATATATACTAACCAAGATGCGAAAAATGAAAAGATAAAACAGGATAAACTTACCAAAAAGGCGATCTATGAGTTCATGGGATGCCCCCTCCCCTAAATTGTCCTTTGAAACCTTGTTAAGAAACTCCATGATGCTTGACGTCATCTCCAAGTGTGTTCGGACCTCAACACTAATTCTCGAGACTAATTGAGAGGCATGATCCCCCACTGGCGCACAATACTCCTATGGTATGGGAACTCTGAGCTTTCCATCTTTCTCAACCAGTGCTTGAACCTTCAACCTGTGTGTCAAGCCATGAGGGCGCCTACTAGGCACTATTTTAAAGACATAATATTGATTAGTTAGTAAGCCAACTAATTAAAGCATTAAAGACTTCTCATGTGACTTTGATTATACCCCACTTTGAACCTTCAACCTGCGTGTCAAGCCATGAAATAGGATTGAAGTAATAAGCAATCAGCAGTTCAGTGCCACAAATCAAAGATATCTGCACTTTGACCAGCCACATGACTCCACTTTGACATAGACATCTTAATTGGTATAATATTTGGGGAACCAAATGCAAACAGAGGTATCAAAACTTCAACTTAAAAAATGTTGACCCAATCTGTTATCTCCATTCTCCACAGCTTTTAGATTGCATCCTTAGTCCCTCTTTCACAATCTAAGGCTCACCTAGTGGAAGAGGGAGGGGTGTGACAAGATGTAAAATTATAGCAATTAAAATACTAACAGCTCACAATACCAGACAATAACACTTGGTTCCAACAAGAACCCAGACTCACTACTTGAAATACTCTGAAAGAGGATATGTATATACCAGCTTCATAAGCTACCTAAGACAATGAACTTCTCCCAAAAAAAAACTACTTAGGTCAATGAAGGAAATGATGTAAGTGATGAGTGCACATACTTGCTACTCCCAGAAGCATAAAGTCATACAAGAAATTCCTACAATTATAAGGACTTTTACCACATCAAGTTGCTGACTACATGACTCCATTCTCGCAAAATCCCATACTAGGTGATTAGATGGAAAGAACTAGTTGTAATGTTGCTAGAAAAAAAAAGAAGTTGATGCTTCCACAAATGGCACATATACAAACCTATAAAAAAGTTTTATTTTTATTTTTTATTTTTATTTTTTGGTAAACTAAGAATGGGTACGATCCTCAACAGAATCAGATAATCCATCAATTTACCAACTTTTTGGTCAAAAAAGGTGGAAGGGACTTAAATCAACACTTCAGAAGACTGTCACAACAAAATGGAAGTTTTGGCACCGTTCAAGAAACACGATCAGCAGTTTAGAAGCATAAGATCAGTCACTCATTCCAAATCAACATTATTTATCTTTATATGTTAACTACCTCTCCCAGATTATGTTGTAAGCAGGAGCCTCATGCACAAGGTACAACTATATAAGCATAAATATGTTCAGGAAAGCAACAAATAATCGGGATATAACATTGTATACCTTAAGTTGTAACAACAAAATCCATGACCGGTTGTCTGGCTTTAGGCTGAAGAAAAGACACACTTGCTCTAGCCACAAACTACAATTGACAGTTAAAACTGTCAGTAGGCTGAAGAAAAGATGCACTTGTTGTACCAAAATTACAATTCATAGTTAAAACTGTCCATAGTAAGTTAACTGAAAATTAAGATAGTGAGAACATAAGGTCCAGACACATACTCCCTCTGTCCCACATTTTTTTTTTTGATAAATCCCTATGTTCCACATTTTAAGTCCTTTCAAATTTAAGATCTCCCAAAATGTAGTGCTCTTTGAAAAATCAAACCATAAAATTTTACAATTTCCAAACCTATCCCTATAATGGCTATGAATATATTTAAGAGTGAGAACAAATGGACTATTTGGGAAATCAATACGTTTTGATTTGAATTTAAATGCATTAATTCTATGACCCCTTAAAAGTGTAAAAATTAGCATATATTTCATTGACATTTCCCTTCATTTTTCTTTTCCCTCCCCCAATCCAAGATCCAAACACCAGACTTAGAGATCATATGTGCTTGGGAGGAGGAAAAGGTGAAGAAATATTGGTTTACAACTTTTAAGTAGATACAAAAGTGCCAAAATGAGTAAATTTATAAAGCAATGTCATTAATGTGAGAAGCCATAGGTGCAGAGAATCTGCTTCTTATAAAGGGCAATTAAATATTTAGGACAAAAAAAGGCAAGTTGAAATAATACTTGGCGGAGAATAAAGATATACGTTAACTTTACCAAAAACATTATTAAAATATTGTTGATTTTGAAAATTTTACTAGAGTTCTCTTGACCCCAACTTATTTCACAATCTAGACCCATTTCTTCCCAAGTCACACACCTTACAGGGCATAGATGATGAAGTCTAAGCCTAGACTTGGAATGGAGGCTCCAAAAGCCTCCATTTGAAATAGAGGCTCTATAATAGGAAGCCTCCACTGCAAAAGAAGGTTTTTGCCATTGCAAATTTTATAATAACTACAATACATTAAAAAAATAATTGGCCTTTATATAAGAATCCATTTTGAAAAGTTACTTGATTGATATTCAAAGTTTCTTGAATTATGATTATCTACAGAATATATACTTGTGTCCTGCCTTTTATTATATAGGAATGTTCAAATGAGTTTTCTGAGCTAGTGGTTACATAATTTTTGTATGATGTCATTCACACCTTACAACTGGAAACTTAACATTTTCCATTTCCTTTCATCTCAAAATTTATTTGTATCACTCTAGAACGACTAAAATAACGAGAGAGAGAGAGAGAATAATAATTTAGGGTGATGCAAATAACACTCACTTATGTTTCTTGATAGCATTATCAAGTTGATTGACCATCAGTGGAAAGGACACCTTAATACTCTGCAATAAGAAAATACCTTGAGCATACTTTATCAGGAGTGAAAATGAAAGCACACTAACAAAAATGCTAAGAGGAGAAAAATGAAAACTTGAGTTTCTACAGCATCAGAAATACAAGAAATACTTGAGATTGAAAGGTAAATGTAAAATAATCTAATTTGTAAGATATACATACATATATATATATATATATATCATAGCATCAAGTAAAGCAATTTCATTAGTGACATTTTAAAACAAAGACCCTTTTAAATCACAATTACTTCATCCAGTTACTGTTGTTGTTGTTTGATTGCTTAGATTACCCACTCTGTAGACAACTTTTCTATTATGATTTTTGAAACGTTATTGCTCTGCATAAAGTTATGATCAATAGCTGATTCTGATATGATCTTTGCCTTTGTGATCTTAGTGATACCTAGAAAAGGATTATCTATAAATATAACTGCAAATTGAATTTTAAGAATTTATGTAATAAAGTCAATAATCAATAGATGAAATGTTGTATTAACAAACAACTTTAGAGCTCACACCTAATTATCTCATTCTTTTGATATATATATATATATATTTAAAAATTTTCTCTTTTTTTTTTGTTTATTTGTTTGGCCTCTAAATTTCTAATAATTATGTTGGATCTTTCCAACATAAGTTACAACCAATGTTTCAGAGAGAATCCAGGAACCAACTTTCCACCAATATTTTACCCAATCATCCATGAATATATATATATATATATATTTGTGCTTTGCAATTGTAAAGTAAAGAAGATTGGTTGTAGTTTCTATCCAAACTGCTCTTCTATTTAATCTTGTATACATTCATCATGTATAGCTGCCACATATATGACAAACTATATTTTGGCAATTAATCAGTTTCGAGAATTTTCTCCTACATTCAGTTTAGTCCTTACAGTCTCTTATTGATTTTCGTTGGTAATGGGAAAATCAAATATCATAAAATTTGTTTTGATTTAAAAGCTTCCCAATATGAATTTATGGTTCATTTCAACTTAAGACATGCTTACTCTGCTTTGTTTTCTAACTATTGCAATTTGTAAGCACGAGTCAAAGTTTATCCAAGAAATTGTTAAATAGGTTGGAAGTAAGTTGAATTGCACTGTTTTGAATGTTGCACACCACCCAATTGGTTTAGATGCTCGAGTGAGAAACATTAATTTGTGGCTACAAGATGGGTCAACTGGAGTTGGTGTATTGGCAATTTATGGTATGGGCGGAATAGGGAAGACAACCATTGCCAAAACTGCTTATAACCTAAACTCTGACAAATTTGATAGCAGCAGCTTTCTTGCAAATATTAGAAAAGCTTTGGAACAACCTAATGGTTTGGTTGGTTTAATTAGTTGGCTTACTAACTAAACTGCTTAAAGACAAGTTTTTAATTGTTTCCCCAATTTTTGGATGTCATGGAAGAAGAAGAAGAAGAAAATCCAAAACATCCCTAAAAAATTTCATCTGTTTACAAATTGAAGAGCTTGAAGTTACAACACCTAATCATATAATTCACCAAAACTATTCTGGATGCAACAAAAAGTACACTGCAAACAGAGTCAAAACCCATATCCCCTTGCGCAATGCTCAACTACAAATAATGTCATAATAACATCTAAACTATAAATTTAAGATTGTTAGGGTTTTGGAAATTAAGGAAAACAACAAAATTAATTTTGAAAATTAAGAAAAACAAAGATAGAAAAATAGAGAAATTGAGTGTGTGTGTGTGTGTGTGAGAGAGAGAGAGAGAGAGAGAGAGAGAGAGAGAGAGAGGACCCACACCTGAAATTGGGTTTTGGGAGATAGGCAAACTGCTGGTGCCAAGAAAATGGTAATGGAGGTGTTGATAAGTGCAAAAAAGGAGTAATGGAACACAAATACAAAGATTAAGAGAGAGAACTCCATACAAAACAATGGAGGCTGATCGAATACTCAAAGAAAAGCCGGCGGTGCTGACACTTGCTCGGAGATGTGATGTCAGCGGCGGTGCTGAAAGAGCAGAAAGGGCGATGCCGGCGGCGGTGCTGGAGGACAAGGGGTGCTGAAGGGGGAGCAGTGAGGGAGAGCTAACGTGTGTTTAGAGAGAGGGGGGAGGAAAACTAATAAACAAAAAAAAAAGGGGGGGGGGGGGGGGGGGGGAATTTTAGTAGCCATTTTTTTTTTCATTATCCGCTCAAAATTCTTTCTCTAAAATTTGTGACAAAATAATTGTCTCAACAAAAAAATTTTAAAATACTAAAAATTATTACCCACAAAAATATATTCCTCACCAAATTTTCTCAGCAAAAAAATTTCAAAATATTAAAAATTATTACCCACAAAAATATATTCCTCACCAAATTATCTCAAAATATTTAAAATTATTATTAACAAAAATATATTCATCACTAATAATTTTATAATTGGTGACAAAAAAAATTTCTCACCAAAAGTCTTAAAATTTCGACGCCATCTAAAAAATTTAGCAGGAAAATCTTCAGTATCGAAACTTAATTTTTCCTCAAAAGGAAGTATTTATTGACGAAAATAAATTTCGTCACCTATTATTTTTATTTTTTTTACTATTTGTGACAAAATTTACAATTCCTCACAGATTATTCTTATTTAGTGACGAAATTTATTTTCTTCACTAATTTTCGTTACCATAGATTACTTTTGTTGTACACACCAGGTTGGGAGCAATGTTCAACTTGGATCTTTATCATATTATCCCGTCATTTTTATAAAAAAAAAAAAGTAAAGTGAATAAAGATACAATAAAAATTGCAATCATCCTAATACAAAAGGTAAATATACATACATAATTCTGTTCGCACTCCGGAGAAATCCACTACTTTGTGACATCATTAAAGTGTGTAGATTTGTAAACTTATGGCAACTCTGGCAGTTGGCCCCCATTGGCGATTGTCTGATAAAGAATGATGGTAATAGAATCATCTTTAAAATAAAAAAAAATAAAAAATAAAAATAATTAAATTAAAGAAGACACACCGCCTCATGTACCCTAACTGGAAGAGATTTTGACCTACATCTATGCTTCGTCTTCAATTGTTTTCTGTTGTCAATGTTAGCTTTTGATTGCTTCTACAAGGAGCAAGTTCCAATTGAAAAATATATATATTAGGAAGGCAAGGTAATTGTCAACAATAAATAAACATAAGAAAAGTTTAGCAGCCAATTGCTGTCATTTCACTTCCTATCAATCAAGTTTTTCCATTTCTCGAGGTCACATTCAGGCGGTGGGTGGCTTCTAGCATACTCATCTCCCTTAGCACTCTTAAGGTTCAGGTATTTTATTCGTAGTCTGTAGGTGTGGGTGCTCAAGCTCCGTCCACACTTTGTTGCCACCGCTTTGCCAACATCCGTGGATTCACCTTCCATGTCAAATTGATCCTAGCAACAACCACAAATATTGTAAGTCATAATTAATTGTATTACATGAATTCAATCAATTATGTAAAACTTTTACCGTCAGACGCTGAAACATAGGTGCCGTAACTTCTTCGTTGACATGCTTCCACCTGCGAATGCCAAAGTCTGGCAAGTGTGTTCGGACCTCAACACCAATTTTGGAGATTAATTGAGAGGCATGATCTCCCACTGGTGCACGATACTCTTGTGGTATGGGAACTTCGAGCTTTCCATCTTTCTCAACCATCACTTGAGCCTTTAACCCGCTTGTCAAGCCACGAGGGTGTCTACTAGGCACTGTTTTAAAGACATAACATTGACTGGTTAGTAATTAATTAAAGCGAAATCATAAAAGCAATATAAGCAACTTTTTTTTGTTTGTTTGTTGAATAAGTCAAAATAAAATGATAACATATAGAGACATACAAGGGGCATTCCCCAAGCCTTACAACACCAAACAAAAAAAACTAGAGCTATACAAGAGAAACAAAACCAAACAGACAAACTAAACTAAATAAACTATAAAGAGAATCATCCTAAAATAAACCACACAAAGGAATGTTCATTTGCCACATGATGAAACAAGGGCTATGAACATTCAATAGACTAGCCACAAACAATACAAAATACACTTGCACAACCCTCAAGAGAGAAAAAGCAAGCAAAACTAGAGAATAAACCCAAGAAAAGCCTTGCACAAACAGCACTAGCAGCAGCCACACAGGTACAGCTGCAGCTTTCTTTCTTACTCGCAAGTTGATGCTTTTCCTTTCTCAAGTTGTTTTCTCTTTTTCACAGTTATATTTGCTATTCCATTTTCTTGTTTATTATTTACCTTTTTTTTTGGTTTAAAGCGTGGAACTAAACAGTTAAGGGATTATGTTCAAGAAATCAAAGCACATCAAACATAGATTTGGCAAGTTCAAAGAGAAATAGATAGCATTTTGATGTTACTCTTATTGATAGCATTTTAATGTTGAAATCTAACTGAAACTATTAAGAATTATAATTGTACTCTATTCTTTTACTCATTTTCATATTTTTCTTGAAGTTTGTTACTTTCTGACAAGAATTTCATATATTTGCATTGGGCAGTAGATCAGAAATCTAAGGCTTTGCTGCACTTTCTACAGTATGTAAATGCTTCCTGTTGTGCTTATAGCGCCTCAATCGGATGCTCTCAGCGAGGCTTTTAGAAACATGGAAGCCAGATTCTGTACAAGGGAGAATCCATTTTGATGTCAAGGTAATAATTTTTACTTGCACTATTATGAATAAATTGACGGTCGCTTCAGTTCCATCTAGGGTTGAAGGATTGAAGGGAAGATGGCATATTCTTGTGGAATAATGTTTAATGGTAAGGAAAAGGTAGCAAAATAGATATAGTTTGCAGTTTAAAGGCTTTAAATGCGAAAAAAATTAAGAACAAAATGTACAGGACTTTTTAAAGCATTTTATTATGCTAATTTGTGATGAGATTATGTATTTTGTGATTGATATTAGGAAATTTTGTAGTAAAGTTACACCAATTTGTATGGTACATGTCACGACCCAAACCCGCCCCTATAGGTTTAGCATCGTAACCGGCCAGTAATCCTTGGATTACCGAAGGCCTCTGAACAGATAAGCATATGATAAGGGGCTAGCAGAAGCAATAGTATAAAAATATAAATGTCCAATGAGCTGTGTTGACTTACATGAAACAGAATATTTAAAACTTTACATACATATATGATAGTCAACCACACATTATGTTATACCACACACATTACAGTATCTTAGGTACAGCCAACATACATAAATAAAATCTCATGCATATACAGAACCCATCAAAACTCGAACCCAAGACACTTCGGGAACCTCCATGTGAGGCACAAAGGTTGGCTGACAACAGAACAAAACTCCAGGCAAAAGCCTTCGGGCTCGAATTCCAGAATGCTTACCTATATACATATATATACAAACAGTGAGCTAAAGCCCAGTGAATAACATTAAGGTAAAGGGGTTAGTGAACAAATTCCGAACATTTCATACGTATAAAACAGATCATAGCATAATCGTTCTCGTATCAGAACATAATAATGGCACATTCCATAGAACATATCACATAACGTCTTCCGACTAGAGTAACCGGTCCCGGACACCGATTAAACACATATCACCACAATGAAGTGGCTAACGAGATCTCATAAATGTCATGGACCCGCATTTTCATGCCGCCCCCCATGACTTGGGACTATCTATGGATGCCATAATAGATTTCAAACTTGGAATGTTCGTTCACAGAAACATATATCATTTCAGAAATCATAGCTTGATATATCACATTTGGAACATAATTTCATATAAACGTATCTTTACGATAACGTTACTTACAGTGGCTCTGTAGGTGGTTAATCAATTCTCGGACGTTGACCTACAATCACAAAAGCACATAACACAATGTATCTTATCATTACACATTCAAGTGGCCAACACAACTTAGCTTACATTACGTTGGTTCATGTTCATTCTTATTGCATGGCTTAGAACACACACACACCCTTGCATTCTTTTAACTTAACACATTCATTCATTAGTGTGTTTCTAACCCATAGCCTCATTACCATAGCTTAATTAAGGCTTAGGAATGCCTAGGATGCAATGAGGATGCCAAAACATGCCTTGGAACACTTAGACAAATTTCTGAAAAATTAGGTCCTTGCTCGAGCGGACATGCAGAAATGGAACTCCACACGCTCGAGCGTATACTTACTCGCTCGAGCGTACATGCAAAATGTAGGTGGTCGCTCGAGCGCACATTCCCTCGCTCGAGCGATCTGCAAAAGACATGAAAACTTCTGGGAGCTTGCAATTCACGCTCGAGCTGACTTTTGGTCGCTTGAGCGGAGTGCACGCTCGCAGAGTGGTCGCTCGAGCGAGAACTCCTTCGCTCGAGCGTGGATGAAATTTCTGGAATTTCCAGATTGCATCTCCAAGTTCAAAATCAACATTCAACCTTTCAAAACTCATTTTTCTGGGCCCAAAATGAAGGAAACATATGAAGACTCATAAAACAACATGTTTGAAGAATTAAAACAAGAAATCATGGCCCAAAGACTTGTTAAAAACTCACATTTTCAACTTGAAATTTAAGGAACAAACATGCATGGACTTTTCTTGTTTCAAACTTCTAAAAACATGATCAAACACTATAGAACAACTTGAAACTTGATGATTAGATGGAAAAAAGATGAATGACCATAATGTGAGTGAAATTAACACATGCATGGAAGAAATCCTAGAATTCAAACTCAAAACATGGAAATTTATGCATGCATGCATGCATGGATTATAACTCAATCTTCCATCTAAGCTCAATTTACATGTTTAAACTCATAATCTTGGAGAAATCTCATGCTAGGTGACTTAGGTTCACAAATTAGGGGTTGAATTCTTACCTAAAGTCTCCAATTACTCTTGTTCTAGCACAATCCTTGTTCAATTCAAGCTCTAGCCTTCAATCTCCCTTCAATTTCTCCATCTCTCTCTCTAGAATTGCACACTCCCTCTCTCTAAAAGAAACCTCAGATTTTTTTGCACTAAGAGGAGTAAAGAAGTTGAGCTCAAAAATGAGTTAAGGGTCACATATATATATATATATATATATATTATAATGATATAGTGTATTATTTAAATCCTAAGGCTTGCCAAACGCTACTTATTGAATCGTTCTAAATCAATTTTTAATTGAACTTACCATAATGTTCTAAAAATTCCAAATAACACATTGGTGTAGTCAATTTCGGTTTCGGATGCCGATAAGGCTCTCAATTTTCATTTTAAGGCGAAATTCCCGACAGATATTTTTATAAGTAATAGATAGAAAGCTAAGTGTCATGTAATTTCCACATTAATTCCATAATTCATCTTACACACTTAATTAGCATCCTTAATTACTGATTAGTGGCTAATTACGGATCGGGGTTATTACAGTACACACCCGTCACGCCCTTGGAGGGTGTATACCATAGCATTTCTAGTTATATTTTAATCTGCTTTGCATATATACATGACGGATAAAAGGGTAAATTACATTTAGTACCATTGCATTTAGTAACATTTCACTTTACCCCTTGACCTTTAAAAAGTAACAATCAACACCTTACACTTGTGGTCAAGTTCAAATTCAACCCATCTATTAGCCCACGTTAAATAAGACAAACAAAAAAGTAGCATGTGAATTCGCGTGGCCACTTTTAAAGGGCAAATTACATTTAACACCATGTGTTTTTACACTCAATCTCACTTCGCCCCTTATCCTTTAAAAAAGTTATAGTAAACACCTCACACTTAACCCCATGTGTTTTATACTAAGAATTTCCTTTATATGCACCATGTCATAAATTAGCATAATTTACCACAAAATACAAATTAGCATAACAAAAAATGTCGTAACTAAGTCACAAACTTTTGTTACATGAACATAAAATTTTGAACATTTTGTTATGCTAATTTGTGACGAGATTATATATTTTGTGGTTGATATTACAAAATTTTGTAATAAAGTTACACCAACTTGTACGGTACACACTCGTCAAACCCTTGGTGTAGCACCTGTATCCTTCAAAACTTTTGGGAAGTGTATTTAAATTCTTTATTTTATTTTGGAAATCTTTAGTGTTGTTGTATCTTGGTTTTGGAGGAGTACAAATCGATTTAAACTTGTTGGGATTGTTCGTTCACACTTGTTTACGTTGAAAAGTTTTTTGGGAACTTAGAAATCTTGTTTGGGTGTCGACGCCAATCTTGGTGGTGTCAACACTTTCCTTTTGTTGTTAGCCTTAAGGGTCGACACCAGTCTGGAAGGGTCGACCCTTGTATGTTGCTGAATCTGGAAGTTGCTTGCTGAAATTTGGTGTCGACACCAGTCTGGGAAGGGTCGACACCTTGCCTGTTGCACTCTTTGCTTTTCTGTCTGAAGGGTCGTCACCTCTGCTGCAAGGGTCGACCCCTGCGAACTTTTTTTCCCAGATTTCAGTCCGGTTTGGGCCCTACTTTTTGGAGATTTTGACTTTATCTTTTGTGTTGACTTTGGGACTTCATTTTACTTTGACCTAGCACTATAAATAGGTTCCTCACTTAACCTTTTCTTTACTTTTTCTTCTCTTCTTCGCTCTCCAAACCATGAGTCACTCTCTCCTTCTCCAAAATCACTTTTTACTCAAAGATCTTTAGACCTACTTACTTGAAAGCATCTCATCGCCTTGCTCCTTTGAGATTAAGTGTAGAGCTTGTCAAGGGCTTCATTTTGATGGGGGCAAGTCGTTGTTTCGTTGCTGTCGACTTTTGGGCTTTTCTCCCTTCTCTCTCTTCTAAGCTTGAGGTAGGGATCTTTTCTACACTTTCATATGATATTTAGCTTAGTTGTTTGTATCTTATGTAATAATGATGTGATTTGGGGGTGTTTAAGGCAAACCTAAGGTTTGGGCATAAAATGGAAAGAGGGGCTTTTGGATGAAGGTGAAATAAATGCTTGAGGGGTTTGAAAATGATGTTGTAGTATGTATGATTTGATGATTTTGGCACTTGACTAATATTTGGGAAAAATGGGGGATTTGCCCTAATTGAATCAAATTATTATTTTGTATAAATAATGAAAATTGACATTGAAAATGTAAAATTGAAAGGGTATTGATATGATTGGTGGGAATGGTTATGTGTTACTCCATTCTTTGGTAGTTTCAAATAAACTATCTGTTATGAGATTTTATATATGTTTAGAAATAACTGTATTGGGCTATCGGTGGAGGATAGCTATGATTGTTGTAGAAATTGCATGCGGATTAGGTGAATTGAAACTAATCACTTGTGCTTGTCATTGAATATGAATATATTTATATACATTGTATATGTATGGTTATTTGGGAGTGGAAAGAGGATGTACTACATTGTTTGAGTTTGTGATTAAATACATTGCATATGTATGAATGATTGTTTGGGAGGAGAAAGGGGATGGACTCCATTATAATTAAGTTGGCTGGAGTGTCTTGGGTGAAAGTCCTGAAATTATACATGGGTGCCTAGCCCACGGACGAAATATCCGTAAAATGGCAATTGTAGTGCTTGTATAGCTTATGTTTACATGGGTCCCATTTAACGGTTGCTTGCGGATGAAATATCCGTGAAAGAATACATGGGTCCCGTTTGACAGGTTGCCCGCGGACGAAATATCCGTGAAAGAAAAGTTTGAAGTGTTTACATGTTGATAATGTGGTTCTAGAACTAATGAGTTGTAATCTCATTTGGGTTGTTAAAAAACGATGAAATTGGCTTATGTAATTAAATGGAATGAAGGGAAATGGCTTAATGATTGAGTTTGGTAATTTAAGACTATACAAAATGTGGATGCATTTATCTTTGACGTTGTATATGCATAGTGTACTTATACCTTTGCTAAATTCCATATACTGTGTTAGATGGTTTCTATTGGGTTGTGGCTCACCCTACTTGGGAATAACATTTTCAGGTAATGATGGCATGCCTCCACCAAGGCAATAGCGTCGGAGAAACTTTTGGAAGCAAAGGCTTATCGTTTTGATTGTATATTTTTGTAAAGTCAAGGGCTTAAGATGTAATGAGCAAAACTCACTTTTGATTATAACCAAGATATGTCTTGGAAAGATGTAAGCCCATAGGGCATTTAATTTGTTGTTATTAATTTGCATTACATGTTGTAGATTCAGAATGAACGTTTATGAATGTATAATGCATGTAATCCCTTTTATAATACGAATTCTGTTATGTGAAAGTGTACCAATTATGTTATATTCATTTCTCTTATGAGTTGGGTTATTTGTATTATTTTGAGGGCGTTACACTTGGAGGGGTGTATACCATAGGATTTCTTGTCATATTTTCATCTATTTTGCATATATACATGAAGGATGAAAAGGGTAAATTACATTTAGTACGACTACATTTAACATCTCGTTTCAATTTACCTCTTGACCGTTAAAAAGTAACAGTCAACCCCGTACACTTGTGGTCAAGTTCCAATTCAACCCATTTGTTAACCCACGTTAAATAAGACAAACGAAAAAGTAACACGTGAATTCACATGGCCACTTTTAAAGACAATACAATAAAGGGAAAATTACACTTAACACCATGCGTTTTACACTCACAATCTCACTTTGTCCCTTATCCTTCAAAAAAGTCACAGTAAACACCTCACTTTTTTGGTCAAGTTCCAATCCAACTCACCTTTTTACCCACGTTAGGCATCTTATTTACTGTAGGTTAACAGAGGTGTTGTATTGAAACTTGATTGAAAGTGTGAGGTGTTAACTATCACTTTTTAAAAGTTATGAGGCAAAGTGAGACTAAATGTAAGTAAGGGGCATAGCTATGTACAAGTGTGTGGGCAAGGACGAACGTAGGATTCCAACATAGAGGAGGCGAACATATATTCTAATAAATTTTCTGAAAGGAAGTATAAACTACAACATTAATTTTTATAGAAATAAAACATGAAAAATAGCATTCAAAAAATATATATAAATAAACATGTTACTCCTATACTTATAGTGAGTTAGAAAAGATCAATTATAAGACAATCTATCAACATTAGTAGTGAGAAACCAAATTTTATTATTATATTTTGTCTAAATTGTTAAGTTTTATACTTTGAATCCCACCTTTCATAGATAGCAAGGTGTAGATCGTGCAACTACCCTTTAAAAAAATAAAAATAAAAAAAATAAAAAACCTAAAGAGGGCAAATATGTATAATTTTAAAAATAATTAATAGTTAATACTAATACCAGATATCACATGATGCTAAGTATGCCACGAATACATTTCAGAAAGTTGGACGATCATTCATTTAATCATAAAATTGCATTTCAAAAAATAGATCATATCATATCATTCAGAAAATATTTAAAGTTTAACATACTTTTACAGAATTATTACTCACTGATAGCTTCAGAAGCAGAACAGACGGATCAGACAGACGGTAGCGCGTGACCTAACAAACACATAACATACACACATTGAAACACAATATCACTTTCTTGATCAAACTTGACTTCTCTTGTCTTTTTCTGTCTAAGAAATCCGAAGCTCTACTATGTGTATCCTTTATTTATTCAAATGAATCGGGTTCTCATTTCACATATTCTTTCATTACTACTAAGTCCTTCATTTTCAAATCGACTGATTTCTTACTTGGTTTCTTAATCAATCACTATTAAATCAATAACTTATTCTTTATCCAACTAATTTATGTTGATTGTTAACTTATTAGCCTTCATTGAGCTATAAATCATGTCTAAGAATGCTTGGAAAGAGACGAGACTGAAATATGAGCAAAGTATAATTTTTCAAATCATGTTGAAAATAGCCTGACCGCTCGAGTCACCACTTGGTCGCTCAAGCAAACTGTGTTGTCTGCAAAAATACTGGGCGGTCAAAAGTACTTTTGAGCAAACATTTAGTCGCTCACAAAAGGTGGGTTCACCTGAGCCACCAATTGGTCGCTCGAACTGTCTGTAAATTTTCTGGGGTTTCAAAACTACAGATATAGCTTCCAAATTTTGTTCCAAGACTTGGAGTCATGCATGGCTTGCTTGAAAACATGAAAATACTTTGAAAAATACTATTACACGATCCTTTAGAAATCAATTTCCCAAAACTCAACAATTTTGTCAAAACATAAATTATTTATTCATTCGTGCAAAGATTTCAAATTCTTTTTCTCTTGATTTTCAAAACATGAAATTAAAGTTATAAAACTCTTAGAAGAATATTTATATGTAATTTATGAAGCTTAATCTAACCATAACTTTCAAAATTAACCCAAAATAATTAATTTCTAATTGAACTTCATAAACTTGATCTTAGCTCCAATTTTTCATTTTTCTTGTCAATTTTCCTAGCAAACATTGCATACATGTAAGTCAAATAAAACTAACTAATTTAACATATTCCAAAATTTGTTTAAATTAAATAAAACTCTTAAATTACATTACATGCATGGATTAAGGATTAAAATCAAACCAATTTTTGGGTTCCAAAACAAAAATCAAAACCTCATTTAACTCCATGATTAAACCCTTTTCATTAACTCAATGTTTCCCCAATTTTTTTTCTTCTATTTTTCATAGTATAAATTGAATGATTTAAATTCCTTCAAAATTCTAGATTATTTCATAATTTAATTTATGTTTAGGATTAATTTAATTAAGCATCACTTAGTCTTAATAAATATTAATTAACACATAATTAATAAATTCTAACTAACCGAATCTCAAAGAATAATGCTATATGTACTAATTAATGTACACACTAGTGTACTAACAGATGATGTTGCATCATTTGTATGATTTTGGGTATTTGTAATTTGTATAATAAATGTGGTCAATAATACTATCATAACACTAGTTGGTACACTAGTGTGTACACTAATTGGTACATGTAGCACCCCCAAATCTCAAATCCCACATAATTTAATTAGTCTAATTAGCTTACATTAGTACCCAATTAATTATATTTAAATTTATCAATCTGAATCATATTTTTAATCAAACTTTCAAAACGCTCCAAATATCAAATTAAACTTATTTTCATCATCAATTTTGGCTTCTCACATCATTAAGGACTTCAATTTTAGATCAACTCAAGATTTCCGTCAATAAATTACATATTCAATTGAACATCTCATAATTCATAATAATCTTAATTCCCAAACCTCATAACTTAATTAACTCTAATTTGGACCCAATTAATCAAATCTTAATCTAATTAAACTTCCATATGATCCAATATTCGAAATTAAAATAATTCAATTCATCAATTATACTCTCTTGAGCCATTTACGCTTTCAATTTATAATTCCAAAATAAATTCTCAGCCAAATTATATATGAATCAAACTGAATAATTTTTATAAATCTCAAATTAAATCAAAATAATGAATAATTAAAATTTAAATCTCTTTAATTAATTAAATTAAATGCTCAAGCTTCGACTTCAAGCACTTCAAGTCTTAATATGGGGGCTTTTCCCATATTAAGCCAATTTACTATCTTAATTCCCAAACTAGGCTTAGTTTGGACGGAATTCCCAAACTAGGCTAAAGCGCTATTACAAATCACGTTTTCACTGTTTGGAGCCGAAAATGTGATGAATAGTGAAAGCGCCATTACAAACCACGCTTTTAATTAAGAAAGCGTGATTACAAACCACGCTTTTAACATAATTTTTTTTTTCAAAAAACGTGGTTAGAAAGCACGCTTTTAAGCAAAAAAAATTTTCTACAGAAAACGTGGTTCCAAACCACTGTGTAGAATTATTTCCTTAAGAAAACGTTTAATATATATTAAAATGTGATCAAAATAAGACTTGAGTCCTTTGTAGCTCAAATGGTAGTGCAATTGTTATGCCCGTGCATATGTGTGGGTTCAATTCACGCCAACTGCCTTTTTTTTTTTTTTTTTTTTTTCACTCTATACTTTATATATTTATTATGTAATTTTTTTATCAAAAAAAAGTAAAACATTTGTTTGGTTAACTAAATTTTGTTTCTATAAAATACAATTTTTTTCAAAATGTCAACATAATTGTTTAAAAAGTATTCAGTGTATTTGATTTGAGTTTTTTGGATTTAGTTATTTGAAAATTGAGTTTTTTGATTTTCGTATTTTTTTTTTGTTTTTAGTGAATATTTTTTAAATTTTAAACATTTTTTTTTTTTACTTTTTTAGATACATCTTAGTTAGATGTATCTAAAAAGTAAAAAATTTGTGAAAAAATATTTTAAAAAATTAATAAATACATAAAAATACAAAAAATATACTGAAAAAATATTTTTGTATTTTTAGTATTTTTTCAGCAAAATGTACTCAAAAAAATATGCACAGTGAAAGCGTACTCAAAAAATATTTTTTCAGCAAAATGTATGCTTTTAAAATGTACTAAAATATTTTAAAAGCGTACATTTTTTGAGTACATTTTGCTGAAAAAATTATTATTGTTCTGAAAAAATACTAAAAATACAAAAATATTTTTTCAGTATATTTTTTGTATTTTTAATTTTTTAAAATATTTTTTCACAAATTTTTTACTTTTTAGATACAAATAACTAAGGTGCATCTAAAAAAGTAAAAAAAAAATGTTTAAAATTTTAAAAATATTCACTAAAAAAAAGTACAACATAATTGATGTTATTTGGTTATTAATTTTTTCAATACATTTTTTGAGTACATTTTGCTGAAAAAATTAATATTTTGCTAAAAAAATACTAAAAATACAAAAATATTTTTTTAGTACATTTTTTGTATTTTTATGTATTTATTATTTTTTTCAAATATTTTTTCACAAATTTTTTACTTTTTAGATACATCTAACTAAGGTGTATCTAAAAAAGTAAAAAAAAAAAATGTTTAAAATTTTAAAAATATTCACTAAAAACAAAAAAATACGAAAATAAAAAAACTCAGTTTTCAAATAACTAAATCCAAAAAACTCAAACCAAATACACTGAATACTTTTTAAACAATTATGTTGACATTTTGAAAAAAATTGTATTTTATAGAAAAAAATTTTAGTTAACCAAACAAATGTTTTACTTTTTTTTGATAAAAAAATTACATAATAAATATATAAAGTATAGAGTGAAAAAAAAAAAGAGAAAAAAAAAGGGGAGTTAGCGTGGATTGAACCGCGCCGCTGCCAAGTATACCAATTGCACTACCATTTGAGCTACAAAGAACTCAAGTTTTGTTTTGATCACATTTTAATATATATTAAAAGTTTTTTTAAGGAAATAATTCTGCACAGTGAAAGCATGGTTTGGAACCACGTTTTCTGTAGAAATTTTTTTTTGCTTAAAAGCGTGCTTTCTAACCACGTTTTTTGAAAAAAAAAAATATGTTAAAAGCGTGGCTTGTAACCACGCTTTTTTAATTAAAAGCGTGGTTTGTAATAGCGCTTTCACTATTCATCACATTTTCGGCTCCAAATAGTGAAAACGTGATTTGTAATAGCGCTTTAGCCTAGTTTGGGAATTCCATCCAAACTAGGCCTAGTTTGGGAATTAAGATAGTAAATTGGCTTAATATGGGAAAAGCCCCCTTAATATGTCGTGTTCGTCCGATGTGTCGTTTGATTCATCGCACAATTGAGCATCGAGAGGCTTTTCCCATATTAAGCCTATTTTGTATCTTAATTTCCAAACTAGGCCTAGTTTGGACGGAATTCCCAAACTAGGCTAAAGCGCCATTACAAATCACGCTTTCACTGTTTGGAGCTCAAAATTTGATGAATAGTGAAAGCGCTATTGCAAACCACGCTTTTAATTAAGAAATCGTGGTTGCAAATCACGTTTTTAACATATGACGTGGTTAGGCCCATAAAGGCCATAGCCCACTATGAACAACCCAAGCCCATCACTTGGAGCCCAATACATAACCCAGTTGGTAAAACCCAGAACAGCTGGAATCCAACATGGCATAGAGAGCCAATGACATTCAGACATATGGCAGGTAAAGGACAAGCCACATCAGGAGACAAAGATCTGCAAAGTTATTGCCACTGCACATCACCATTAATGTAGCCCATCACAGCATTTATTACGACAACACCTCTCCGTCGGAACAGCACCAGCCCCTTACCCTGAACAAGTTAAGCTACAGCATAGACTTTCGGCCAAGATGGCAGGTCGGAAGGGACAGCAAAATGATTACCAAAAGATATAAGCAAATGTTGAAAACAAGAAGAAGGTTAAGCTTTCTATCTCCAATCTCTCTCTCTACATTCTACTCCTCTTTCTAACTTGGGCGTCGGAGGGTTCACTGGGGGACTACCCTGTTCCCCGTTGAACTTGCTTGCAGGTGACTCGGTGGGCTAGACCATTTGGACGTGGGCCTGAGGAGCTTGGACGAGTCCGATCCATCTACCGGAACAAACTGCATTATTAACATAAATTTTTTTTTTTCTGAATAAAACGCTATTTGTAATCGCGCTTTCACTGTGCATTCGTTTTCTGAAGAAAACGCTATTTGAAATAGCGCTTTCACTGTGCATTATTTTTTCTTCAGAAAACGCTATTTGTAATCGCGATTTCACTGTTGATAAATGAAAGCGCGGATTGAAACCACGCTTTTAAAACTTATATAAAAACACTCAAGCCCCTTCATTTGCAATCACGTTTTTTACACTTTGGATTTTTCGACTCTGCTCTCAGACTCTCTCGCTCCCTCTACTCTCAGACTCTCTCACTCTCGATCTCGCTCTGCTCCACGCTTCCATTTATCAACAGTGAAAGCGCGATTACAAATAGCGTTTTCTGAAGAAAAAATAATGCACAGTGAAAGCGCTATTTCAAATAGCGTTTTCTTCAGAAAACGAATGCACAGTGAAAGCGCGATTACAAATAGCATTTTATTCAGAAATTTTTTTTATGTTAAAAGCGTGATTTGCAACCACGCTTTCCTAATTAAAAGCGTGGTTTGCAATAGCGCTTTCACTATTCATCAAATTTTGAGCTCCAAACAGTGAAAGCGCGATTTGTAATGGCGCTTTAGCTTAGTTTGGGAATTCCATCCAAACTAGGACTAGTTTGGGAATTAAGATACAAAATAGGCTTAATATGGGAAAAGCCTCGAGCATCGACGGAGAGAACAAGGAGAAGGACTCCGACGCTGATTCAAAGGAAGCAATGTGGTTCGAAGATGAAGAAAGTTGAGAAGGTTGTTGCTGATGCTGAGAGTGGATCGGTGGATTCCGTTGATACTTCTCCGACAAAGAAAAGCTGTGCTTCGGTCACAACAAACTTTGGTATCTCCAACCATCAATCCGATGTTTTTTGCCTCCTAAATTCTGGGTCACCAAAAAACCTTCTGCATTTTTTTAACAACTAACTGTTTAATCGCCAAAAATTATGTTTATTATTATTTTTTTAAAATGTACAATTTGTATATTTTCCACTAATTTCTAAATCATTTCCACAACCTATATGTATTCCATTATCAATGCAACACGTAACTTGTAAATATACAAAATAATACATCTTTCGATTATATCCTCAAATCATTATCAATAATACCTATTTCATTATCAACTATCCAAAAACTTTAATTCGTAATCAAATTCCAAATATCATATAAATCCATACAAACCAAGTATAATCCCTCCAAAAAAATATTACATACAAAAACAGTGGAGTTCAAAAATATAGGATTGTACAAAAACAAATGTCTTTCATATATCAAAACAAATTCCCTTTATACACAAAAAAGAAATATTCACAATACCCCACACAAAAACAATCTGTAAAACAAAAAATTAACCATCAGAATTTTTTCAATAAAATTGACATTTCAAATTATCAAACATAAAACTTGAATTTAATTGATGTTTTCAAAATAATATAATTGTATTGTCCTAATCACGTGCTGTTTGCTCCCATAAGTTCTGTTAAGCATACACAAGTTGCCCGTGCCATCCCCCGAGTGGTTCGATGGTTGTTTTATATTTTTGACCCCCAAATGCCTATTTTTGGTTATATTTAAGTCGTTTTCGGGTCTAACTTTTAATCTACGCGTCCTAATCACGCGTTGTCTGTTCCTACGAGTTTTGTTAGGCACAAACAAGCTGCTCATGCTATCTCTTGAGTGGTTCGGGAACTGTTTTGCATCTTCGACCCCCAAATGTCTTTTTTTGAGTAAGTTTAAGGTATTTTCATGTCTAACTTCCAACCTATGAGTCCCAATCATGTGTCGTCTATTCCCACAAGTTTTGTTAGGCACGAGCAAGTTGCTCATGCCATCCCCCATGTGGTTCAAGAATTGTTTTGAATTTTCAACCCCCAAATGCCCTTTTTCAGTTAAGTTTTACGGTATTTTCGCGTCTAACTTCCAACCAACGCGTCCTAATCACGTGTCGTCAGTTCCCCCAAGTTCTGTTAGGCACAAACAAGCTATTCGTGCAATCCCTCAAGTGGTTCAGTGGCTGTTTTGCATTTTCAACCCCCAAACGCCAATTTTTGGTTAAGTTTAAGGCATTTTTGGGTCTAACTCCCAACTTACACATCCTAATCATGTGCTGTCTGTGCCCACAAGTTCTATTAGACATAACAAGCTGTTTGTGCCATCCCTCAAAGTGGTTCAGGGATTGTTTTGCATTTTGGACCCTCAAATGCCCTTTTTCAGTTAAGTTTAAGACATTTTTAGGTCTAACTTTCAACCTACGTGTTCTAATCACGTGCCGTCTATTCCCACAAGTTTTGTTAGGCATGAGCAAGCTTCCTATGCCATCCCCCGAGTGGTTCAATATATTTTTTTCATTTTTGACCCCTAAACGCTATTTTCTGGCTAAGTTTAAGGCATTTTTGGGTCTTAGTCCCAACTTACGCATCCTAATCACGTGTCGTCTGTTCCCACAAGTTCCTTTAGGCACAAGTTAGTTGCCTGTGCCATCTCTTAAGTGGTTTGGGGACTATTTTGCGTTTTCAATCCCCAACTGCTCATTTTCGGTTAAGTTTAAGGCATTTTCGGGTCTAAATCCCAACTTACGCGTCCTAATCATGTGCCATTTGTTCCCAGGAGTCTTGTTAGGCACAAGAAATCTGCCCATGCCATCCCCCGAGTGGTTCGGGGACTGGTTTGCATTTTCGACCACCAACACCATTTTTTGATTAAGTTTAAGGCATTTTCAGGTCTAACTCCCAACCTATGCGTTGTAATCACGTGCCGTCTGTTCCCAGGAGTTCTGTTAGGCATGAGCAAGCTGGCCATGCCTCTCCCCAAGTGATTCAGTGGTTGTTTTGCATTTTTGACCCACAAACGTCCTTTTTTGGTTAAGTTTAAGGTATTTTCGAGTCTAACTTCCAACTTACGTGTCTTAATCACGTGCCGCCAGGGCCAGCTAGACCATAAGGCCAGCCAAGCCCAAGCTTTAGGCCTCCAAATTTGGGAAGACCCAATTTTTTAATAGAATGTAATAAGCCCATGTGATTCATTATTTATTTTTTGAATAAAGGACCCAAAACAAAACAAAACAAAAGGGTCCAAACTTTAATTACACATCTAATCAATACCTACTATTTATCACTAAAGGTGGAAAATCATGTTCTATTGTTCTACCCTTTCAATATTTTTTTGTATTTTTATTATTTCTAGTGTTGTACGCTTTTTTTTTTTTTTTTTTAAATTAATTTTAGAGAAAACAAATATGTCTAATAAAAATTATGAATCTGGATATGAAAAACTTAAGAAGAAAATAGAAAATCTTATTCAATCTCAAAAAGGAGCTCTTAATATATTCATTACAACTAATAAAAATATAACAAAAATTTAGACTAAAATTCTGTAAATGAACAAGTAATTGATCCAAAAGAGTTATAACATCTTGAAACTATCCAAAAAAGAAATGATAATGCAAAAAATTTAAACGAAAGTTCCATAAATGAACAAGTGATTGATCTAAAAAACTTTGAACATAATGAAACTACGCAACCAAAAAATGACATTACAAACAATTTAGGTGAAAATACAACAAAAGTAATCTATGGTGACGAAAAGTAGTGAAGAAAATAAATTTCGTCACTAAATACGAATAATCCGTGACAAATTATGAAATTGTCACATATAATAAAAAAATAAAAATAATAGGTGACGAAATTTATTTTCGTCAACAAATACTTCTTTTTAGGTGAGGAAAAATTAAGTTTCGTCACCAAAGGTTTTTTCGCTAATTCTTGTTTGGTGGCGCCAAAATTTTGGCACTTTTGGTGAGAAAAAAATTTGTCACCAATTAAAAATTATTAGTGAGGAATATATTTTCATCACTAATAATTATATATATATATTTTCTGAGAAACTTGATTTTAAATATTTGAAGACCATTTGGTGAGAAATATATTCTGGTCACTAATAATTTTTAATATTTTGAGACTTTTTAGAGAGGAATTATTTTGTCACTAATTTTGGAAGGAAAATTTTGACATATTGGGTGGTAATGAAAAAAATTAGACTATTAACTTTTTCGTCCTTGTTTTTTTTGTTTATCAGTTTTCCTCTCTCTCTCAAAGCAAAACAAAACACAAGTTAATTAGTTGTCTAAGTAACCTATGGTGATGAAAAGTAGTGAAGAAAATAAATTTCGTCACTAAATCAGAATAATCCGTGACGAATTATAAAATTGTTACATAATAAAAAAGTAAAAATAATAGGTAACGAAAGTTATTTACATCAATAAATACTTCTTTTTAGGTGAGAAAAAGTTAAATTTTGTCTCCAAAGATTTTCCCTCTAATTTTTTTGGGTGGCGCCAAAATTTTGAGACTTTTGGTGAGAAAAAAATTTGTCACCAATTATAAAATTATTAGTGAGGAATATATTTTCGTCACCAATAATTTTAAAAAAAAAATTTTGAAAAATTTAATTTTAAATATTTTGAAACTATTTGATGAGGAATATATTTTCGTCGTCAATAATTTTAATATTTTAAAATTTTTGGTGAGAAAATTATTTTATCACCAATTTTGGAGGGAGAACTTTGAGATATTGACGATACTAAAAAAAAGAACCCTACTAATTCCCCCTTACTTTTTTTTTTTTTCCAGTGCTTCAGTTTTCCTCTCTTGCAAAACACATGATCTTTGCCTTCAGCCCCCCTTCTCCTCCTTCAGCTTTGTTCTCCTCCTTCAGTGCCGCCACCGACGTCACCCGCATTCTCCTCCGAGCAATCGTCAGCGCCGTCGGCGTCGCTTATTCGATTATTTCTCTATTTTTCTCTTTTCAGGTATTGGTCCTCTGTCTCTCTCTTACACTCAATTTCTTTATTTTTCTATCTTTGTTTTCCCTAATTTTCAAAACTAATTTCGTTGTTTTCCCTAATTTGGAAAACTACTAAGACACGCAGTGTCCCATATATGATTTCTTCAGACTGGTTATGAAGAAATGAGTGCTTGAATATGGACTTGTTAAGTTAATGACTCGTTCATGTTATTTGTGAGTGTATGATTCAATGAATAGAGTTTATTCACAATTTGTTTTATATGAGTGTATTCACAGTTTATTCACAATTTGTTTTATATGAGTGTACGAGTGTATGATTCAATGAAATTCAACTAATGAGTGTATGATTCAATGAATAGAGTTTTTTCACAATTTCCAATTTGGTATATCAATTTAGCTACTTGAGACTTCCCAGAGAGTCGGTTCCTAGGGAGCCGTATGCACTGGGTATGACATTTTCTTCTGGAAGTTAAAAGAGTGGAAAAGGGAGGATAGGTATCTGAAACTCAGGTATCCCTACCTCGGCTATGGCTTGCATATTGAAATGTCTCCTACAACGTAGAACTCTAGTTTCTGTCAAGCAAGCCAAGCATCTACCGGTGACATTAAACACATTAAACACATTTTGGATGTTTGCTTCTGAAATTCATTCTCAAAAGTTTCTCTAGAAGCAGCCCAATAGTTGCAGATCAATTTTTTACAATTCCAAAATTTTTGTAGAAAGAAGTATGAACTTATTCTCAAAATTTTTGTCTTCTCACAATCAAATGTCTTTGGATGTTCAGAAAAGTGTTTCCATAAAAGTACATCAACACAACTTTCTTAGAAATTGGTACAGCTTATTATACCACAATCAATCCATTCCAGTAAAAGTCCTGTACATTTTGTTCTTAATTTTTTCGCATTTAAAGCCTTTAAACTGCAAACTATATCTATTTTGCTACCTTTTCCCTACCATTAAACTTTATTCCACAAGAATAAGCCATCTTCCCTTCAATTCTTCAACCCTAGAGGGAAATGAAGCGACCGTCAATTTATTCATAATAGTGCAAGTAAAAATTATTACCTTGACATCAAAATGGATTCTCCTCCAGTACAGAATCTGGCTTCCATGTTTCTAAAAGCCTCACTGAGAGCATCCGATTGAGGCGCTATAAGCACAACATGGAGCATTTACATACTGTAGAAAGTGCAGCAAAGCCTTAGATTTCTGATCTACTGCCCAATGCAAATATATGAAATTCTTGTCAGAAAGTAACAAACTTCAAGAAAAATATGAAAATGAGTAAAAGAATGGAGTACAATTATAATTCTTAATAGTTTCAGTTAGATTTAAACATTAAAATGCTATCAATAAGAGTAACATCAAAATGCTATCTATTTCTCTTTGAACTTGCCAAATCTATGTTTGATATGCTTTGATTTCTTGAACATAATCCCTTAACTGTTTAGTTCCACGCTTTAAACCAAAAAAAAAGGTAAATAATAAACAAGAAAATGGAATATGTAACGCCCTCAAAATAAACCCACAATATACACAATATGGACATGCATTGATATAAGAAAACAAAACATTATTCCATTCATCAGAGTATTCTTATTGAAAGACATTACATGTAACATCGAAAATAAATGCCCTACGGGCTTACAGTTTTCCAAGCCAACGCTTGGACACAAAAGTCTGAGTACTAACTCAATTACACATTAAGCCCTTGGCTTGAGTTTACATGTAATATCAAATAACAACTAACTAAAAACAGGTCTTCGAATCCAAATCCTTCCAAGCTAAGTCCTTGGAGGTAGCATATCACCTGAACCTGAAAATGATATTTCCCGTATAGGGTGAGCCACAGCCCAGCAGAAATATACTAAACCAAATATAAGAATTGACTAAAGCAATAGCATTCGATAGATGGTTAACACTATTAAATCCATTATATCACTATACAATTTCATGACAATAATGTCCATGACATGTTTCACTTTACGTTATTAATCAACTTTCCAATTATACAAACATGGCTCAGAACCTGGCCAAACTATAAAATGAGACTACTTCTCACATCAACATTACTTCCAATATCAACAATTCAAATGAGACTAAGGCTCATATTAAAGTACTTCCATAAATCAATAAGTACACATATTTGCTGTACTAATGGAGTCCATCCCCTTTCTCCTCCCAAACTAGTTTGAGAGTCCATCCCCTATCTTTCCTCAAACCATGGAGTACATTCCCTATCTCCTCCCAAACAATATGCATATTCAATGTATTTAACACATGACATATACCATATTCAATCAATACACGTATTTGCTGTATTAATTCAACCGTCATGTTCAATGACTTATTCACTGTGATTAGTTTCAGTTTTCCCTAATCAACATGCAATGTCTACAACACTCACGACTATCATCCACCGATAGCCCAAAACAATTATTTCTAAACAGGAAATAAATGTATCAACAGACATAATTTCAACATTTTCATAGGTGAGTGATTAAATTATTCAACTACACCATTTAATCAATAATTTCCCAATTGTATGGATTTCAACTAAATCCCATATTTTTCCCAAATTAATTATACCAATTAATTCATTACAACAATTAGGGCATTTCCCCCTTTCATTAATAATCGACCCTAAGGTTCAATTTTCTCAAAATTACCCAACAATATCAACATATCAAAATGACCAAAACTTATGTCAAAACCTATAAGATGGAGTAGGGTATCCCTACCTCGAAGTGAAGAACTCAAATGGAGAAGATGACGAAAACCCAATGTGCTCCAAATCCCAAAATTCATGGATCAAAAGACAGCCCTCGACGATCAACAAGTTTTTTGTAAAGGCCAAAGGTTAGGAAAACACTCTAGCTAGATCAATCCTAAGAGAGAAGTTAGGTTTCTAGAGAGAGAAGCTCTCAAAATATCTTTTTTGAAAAGTAAGAGAGAGAGTGAATGCAAAAAGTGATTCAAAAATGCCTAACTGTTATTTGATATACGACAGGTCCGCTCGAGCGTAAAACACAACGCTCGAGCGTCAAGAACAAAAAACTGGGTCCGCTTGAGCGCAATAAGTCCCGCTCGAGCGCCAAGACATAAGAGTGAAACACATCCGCTCGAGCGCGAAAAACCTATCCGCTCGAGCGTGGATTATTCCATCCCAGAACTTTCACCAAGAATGTACTACCCGCTCGAGCTCCGACAAGCTCGCTCGAGCGCGCCCCGCTCGAGCGTAGGATACCCGCTCGAGCGTAGAAATCATACCTGCAGAAGTTTTGCAGGGACAAAAATGCTGGAAGGGTGTAAACCCCGTTCGAGCGCAGGAAGACCCGCTCGAGCGGAATGACCAAAAACTGGGCAATAAGAACTTAGACCAAGGCTCAACCCACCTGCTCGAAACATGCCCAACACATCCTAAAACTCAATCAAATGGAATTAAAGGATGACAACAAGATATACAACTACCAACCCCACGGAACCAAAGTCCGGATACAACAAATAACGAAAGGAAAATCGGGATCGCTATAGAATAGCAAATATAACTGTGAGAAAGAGAAAACAACTTAAGAAAGGAAAAGCATCAACTTGTGAGTAGGAAAGAAAGCTGCAGCTGTACCTATGTGGTTGCTGCTAGTGCTGTTTGTGCAAGGCTTTTCTTGGATTTATTCTCTAGTTTTGCTTGCTTTTTCTCTCTTGAGGGTTGTGCAAGTGTATTTTGTATTGTTTGTGGCCAGTCTATTGAATGTTCATAGCCCTTGTTTCATCATGTGGCAAATGAACATTCCTTTGTGTGGTTTATTTTAGGATGATTCTCTTTATAGTTTATTTAGTTTAGTTTGTCTGTTTGGTTTTGTTTCTCTTGTATAGCTCAAGTTTTTTTTGTTTGGTGTTGTAAGGCCTGGGGAATGCCCCTTGTATGTCTCTATATGTTATCATTTTATTTTGACTTATTCAACAAACAAACAAAAAAAAGTTACTTATATTGCTTTTATGATTTTGCTTTAATTAATTACTAACCAGTCAATGTTATGTCTTTAAAACAGTGCCTAGTAGACACCCTCGTGGCTTGACAAGCGCGTTGAAGGCTCAAGTGATGGTTGAGAAAGATGGAAAGCTCGAAGTTCCCATACCACAGGAGTATCGTGCACCAGTGAGAGATCATGCCTCTCAATTAATCTCCAAAATTGGTGTTGAGGTCCGAACACACTTGCCAGACTTTGGCATTCGCAGGTGGAAACATGTCAACGAAGAAGTTACGGCACCTATGTTTCAGCGTCTGACGGTAAAAGTTTTACATAATTGATTGAATTCATGTAATATAATTAATTATGACTTACAATATTTGTGGTTGTTGCTAGGATCAATTTGACATGGAAGGTGAATCCACGGATGTTGGCAAAGCGGTGGCAACAAAGTGTGGACGGAGCTTGAGCACCCATACCTACAGACTACGAATAAAATACCTGAACCTTAAGAGTGCTAAGGGAGAGCAGTATGCTAGAAGCCACCCACCGCCTGGATGTGACCTAGAGGAATGGAAAAACTTGATTGATAGGAAGTGGAATGATAGCAATTGGTTGGTAAACTTTTCTTATGTTTATTTATTGTTGACAATTACCTTGTCTTCCTAATATATATATTTTTCTATGGGAACTTGCTCCTTGTAGAAGCAATCAAAAGCTAACATTGACAATAGAAAACAATTGAAGACGAAGCATAGATGTGGGTCAAAATCTCTCCCAGTTAGGGTACATGAGGCGGTGCGTCTTCTTTAATTTTTTTTTCTTTTTTTAAAGATGATTCTATTACCATCATTCTTTTTTAACTTACTAGTTGAAGAACAAAAAAAAAAAACAGACAATCGCAAATGGGGGCCAATTGCCAGAGTTTCCATGTGTTTACAAATCCACTGCTTTGTCCACACACTTTAATGATGTCACAAAGCAGTGGATTTCTCCGGAGTGCGAAAAGAATTATATATGTATATTTACCTTTTGTATTAGGATGATTGCAATTTTTATTGTATCTTTATTCACTTTATTGTTTTTTTTTATATAAAAATGACGGGATAATATGATAAAGATCTGAGTTGAACATTGCTCCCAACCTGGTGTGTACAACAAAAGTAATCTATGGTAACGAAAATTAGTGAAGAAAATAAATTTCATCACTAAATAAGAATAATCTGTGAGGAAATGTAAATTTTGTCACATATAGTAAAAAATAAAAATAATAGGTGACGAAATTTATTTTCGTCAATAAATACTTCTTTTTAAGTGAGGAAAAATTAAGTTTCGTCGCTGAAGATTTTCCTACTAAATTTTTTGGGTGGCGCCGAAATTTGAAGACTTTTGGTGAGAAAAAAAAATTGTCACCAATTATAAAATTATTAGTGATGAATATATTTTTGTCACTAATAATTTTAAATATTTTGAGATAATTTGGTGAGGAATATATTTTCGTGGATAATAATTTTTAATATTTTGAAATTTTTTTGCTGAGAAAATTCTTTTGACACAAATTTTGGAGAGAGAATTTTGAGATATTGAGTGGTAGGGGTGTAATTTTGGCCCGTGGCCCGAGGGCGGCCCAAAGCCCGTCCACGGCCCGAGGTGGGCCCGATCAATTAAGGCCCGAGCCAAAGCCTAGCTCGAGGCCTTGGGCTAGTGCCAGGGCCAGGGCCTAGGCCATCGTTTTGAAGCCTGGCCCGGCCCATGGGCCCGGCTGTCGGCCCGCTTAAGGCTTGCCCAAAAGCCCGGCCAGAGGCTCGGCCCGCTTGGCTCACTCGAGGTCCAGTGTTATTTTTAATAGAAAAAATAAAAAAAATAAAAAAATTGTTTAGGCCCGCCCAAAGCCCGAGCCCAGGTCCAGGCCCAAGGGCCCAAGCCTAGTTTTCTGACCCGTGAGCCGGCCCGGTTCGGTCGATTTTTTTTGACAAAAGCTCCCAAGGCTCGACATGAGCCCGGCCCAGCCCGGCCCAAAATTACACCCCTATTGAGCGGATAATGAAAAAAAAATGGCTACTAAAATTCCTCCCCCACCCTCTCTCTCTCTCTCTCTCTCTCTCTCTCTCTATAGACACATGTTAGCTCTCCCTCACTGCTCCCCCTTCAGCACCCTTTGTCCTCCAGCACCGCCGTCGGCATCGCCCTTTCTACTCTTTCAGCACCGCCGCTGACATCACATCTCCGAGCAAGTGTCAGCACTGCCGGCTTTTCTTTGAGTATTCGATCAGCCTCCATTGTTTTGTATGGAGTTCTCTGTCTCAATCATTGTATTTGTCTTCCATTACTCCTTTTTTGCACTTATCAACACCTCCATTACCATTTTCTTGGCACCAGCAGTTTGCCTGTCTCCCAAAACCCAATTTCAGGTATGGGTCCTCTCTCTCTCTCTCTCTCTCTCTCTCTCACACACACACACACACACACACACACTCAATTTCTCTATTTTTCTATCTTTGTTTTTCTTAATTTTCAAAATTAATTTTGTTGTTTTCCTTAATTTCCAAAACCCTAACAATCTTAAATTAGTAGTTTAGATGTTATTATGACATTATTTGTAGTTGAGCATTGCGCAAGGGGATATGGGTTTTGACTCTGTTTGCAGTGTACTTTTTGTTGCATCCAGAATAGTTTTGGTGAATTATATGATTAGGTGCTGTAACTTCAAGCTCTTCAATTTGTAAACAGATGAAATTTTTTAGGGATGTTTTGGATTTTCTTCTTCTTCTTCCATGACATCCAAAAATTGGGGAAACAATTAAAAACTTGTCTTTAAGCAGTTTAGTTAGTAAGCCAACTAATTAAACCAACCAAACCATTAGGTTGTTCCAAAGCTTCTCGAATATTTGCAAGAAAGCTGCTACTATCAAATTTGTCAGAGTTTAGGTTATAAGCAGTTTTGGCAATGGTTGTCTTCCCTATTCCACCCATACCATAAATTGCCAATACACCAACTCCAGTTGACCCATCTTGTGGCCACAAATTAATGTTTCTGACTCGAGCATCTAAACCAATTGGGTGGTGTGCAACATTCAAAACAGTGCGATTCAACTTACTTCCAACCTATTTAACAATTTCCTGGATAAACTTTGACTCGTGCTTACAAATTGCAATAGTTAGAAAACAAAGCAGAGTAAGCATGTCTTAAGTTGAAATGAACCATGAATTCATATTGGGAAGCTTTTAAATCAAAACAAATTTTATGATATTGGATTTTCCCATTACCAAAGAAAATCAATAAGAGACTGTAAGGACTAAACTGAATGTAGGAGAAAATTCTCGAAACTGATTAATTGCCAAAATATAGTTTGTCATATATGTGGCAGCTATCCATGATGAATGTACACAAGATTAAATAGAAGAGCAGTTTGGATAGAAACTACAACCAATCTTCTTTACTTTACAATTGCAAAGCACAAATATATATATATATATATTCATGGATGATTGGGTAAAATATTGGTGGAAAGTTGGTTCCTGGATTCTCTCTGAAACATTGGTTGTAACTTATGTTGGAAAGATCCAACAGAATTATTAGAAATTTAGAGGCCAAACAAATAAACAAAAAAAAAAAAAGAAATTTTTTAAATATATATATATATCTAAAGAATGAGATAATTAGGTGTGAGCTCTAAAGTTGTTTGTTAATACAACATTTCATCTATTGATTTATTGACTTTATTACATAAATTCTTAAAATTCAATTTGCAGTTATATTTATAGATAATCTTTTTCTAGGTATCACTAAGATCACAAAGGCAAAGATCATATCAGAATCAGCTATTGATCATAACTTTATGCAGAGCAATAACGTTTCAAAAGTCATAGTAGAAAAGTTGTCTACAGAGTGGGTAATCTAAGCAATCAAACAACAACAACAGTAACTGGATGAAGTAATTGTGATTTAAAAAGGGTCTTTGTTTTAAAATGTCACTAACGAAATTGCTTTACTTGATGCTAAGATATATATATATATATATGTATATAGTAGCAATTAGATTATTTTACATTTACCTTTCAATCTCAAGTATTTCTTGTATTTCTGATGCTGTAGAAACTCAAGTTTTCATTTTTCTCCTCTTAGCATTTTTGTTAGTGTGCTTTCATTTTCACTCCTGATAAAGTATGCTCAAGGTATTTTCTTATTGCAGAGTATTAAGGTGTCCTCTCCACTGATGGTCAATCAACTTGATAATGCTATCAAGAAACATAAGTGAGTGTTATTTGTATCACCCTAAATTATTATTCTCTCTCTCTCTCTCTCTGTCTTTGGTTATTTCAGTCGTTCTAGAGTGATACAAATAAATTTTGAGATGAAAGGAAATGGAAAATGTTAAGTTTCTAGTTGTAAGGTGTGAATGACATCATACAAAAATTATGTAACCACTAGCTCTGAAAACTCATTTGAACATTCCTATATAATAAAAGGCAGGACACAAGTATATATTCTGTAGATAATCATAATTCAAGGAACTTTGAATATCAATCAAGTAACTTTTCAAAATGGATTCTTATATAAAGGCCAATTATTTTTTTAATGTATTGTAGTTATTATAAAATTTGCAATGGCAAAAAACTTCTTTTGCAGTGGAGGCTTCCTATTATAGAGCCTCTATTTCAAATGGAGGCTTTTGGAGCCTCCATTCCAAGTCTAGGCTTAGACTTCATCATCTATTTCCTGTAAGGTGTGTGATTTGGGAAGAAATGGGTCTAGATTGTGAAATAAGTTGGGGTCAAGACAACTCTAGTAAAATTTTGAAAATCAACAATATTTTAATAATTTTTTTGGTAAAGTTAATGTATATCTTTATTCTCCTCCAAGTATTATTTCACCTTGCCTTTTTTTTTTTCCCTAAATATTTAATTGCCCTTTATAAGAAGCAGATTCTCTGCACCTATGGCTTCTCACATTAATGACATTGCTTTATAAATTTACTCATTTTGGCACTTTTGTATCTACTTAAAAGTTGTAAACCAATATTTCTTCACCTTTGCCTCCTCCCAAGCACATATGATCTCTAAGTCTGGTGTTTGGATCTTGGATTGGCGGAGGGAAAAGAAAAATCAATGGAAATGTCAATGAAATATATGCTAATTTTTACACTTTTAAGGGGTTATAGAATTAATGCATTTAAATTCAAATCAAAACGTATTGATTTCCCAAATAGTCCATTTGTTCTCACTCTTAAATATATTCATAGCCATTATAGGGATAGGTTTGGAAATTGTGAAATTTTATGGTTTGATTTTTCAAAGAGCACTACATTTTGGGACATCCTAAATTTGAAAGGACTTAAAATGTGGAACATAGGGATTTATCAACAAAAAAAAAAAAAAATATGGGACAGAGGAAGTATATGTCTGGACCTTCTGTTCTCACTATCTTAATTTTTAGTTAACTTACTATGGACATTTTTAACTATGAATTGTAATTTTTGGTACAACAAGTGCATCTTTTCTTCGGCCTACTGACAGTTTTAACTGTCAATTGTAGTTTGTGGCTAGAGCAAGTGCCTCTTTTCTTCAGCCTAAAGCCAGACAACCGGTCATGGATTTTATTGTTACAACTTAAGGTATACAATGTTATATCCTGATTATTTGTTGCTTTCCTGAACATATTTATGCTTATATAGTTGTACCTTGTGCACGATGCTCCTGCTTACAACATAATCTGGGAGAGGTAGTTAACATATGAAGATAAATAATGTTGATTTGGAATGAGTGATCGTGTTTCCTAAACTGCTGATCGTGTTTCTTAAACGGTGCCAAAACTTCCATTTTGTTGTGACAGTCTTCTGAAGTGTTGATTTAAGTCCCTTCCACCTTTTTTGACCAAAAAGTTGGTAAATTGATGGATTATTTGATTCTGTTGAGGATCGTACCCATTCTTAGTTTACCAAAAAATAAAAATAAAAAAAATAAAAATAAAAATAAAACTTTTTTTATAGGTTTGTATATGTGCCATTTGTGGAAGCATCAAAATTTTTTTTTTCTAGCAACATTACAATTAGTTCTTTCCATGTAATCATCTAGTATGGGATTTTGAGAGAATGGAGTCATGTAGTCAGCAACTTGATGTGGTAAAAGTCCTTATAATTGTAGGAATTTCTTGTATGACTTTATGCTTCTGGAAGTAGCAAGTATGTGCACTCATCACTTACATCATTTCCTTCATTGACCTAAGTAGTTTTTTTTTGGGAGAAGTTCGTTGTCTTAGGTAGCTTATGAAGCTGGTATATACATATCCTCTTTCAGAGTATTTCAAGTAGTGAGTCTGGGTTCTTGTTGGAACCAAGTGTTATTGTCTGGTATTGTGAGCTGTTAGTATTTTAATTGCTATAATTTTACATCTTGTCACACCCCTCCCTCTTCCACTGGGTGAGCCTTAGATTGTGAAAGAGGGACTAAGGATGCAATCTAAAAGCTGTGGAGAATGGAGATAACAGATTGGGTCAACATTTTTTAAATTGAAGTTTTGATACCTCTGTTTGCATTTGGTTCCCCAAATATTATACCAATTAAGATGTCTATGTCAAAGTGGAGTCATGTGGCCGGTCAAAGTGCAGATATCTTTGATTTGTGGCACTGAACTGCTGATTGCTTATTACTTCAATCCTGTTTCATGGTTTGACACGCAGGTTGAAGGTTCAAAGTGGGGTATAATCAAAGTCACATGAGAAGTCTTTAATGCTTTAATTAGTTGGCTTACTAACCAATCAATATTATGTCTTTAAAGTAGTGCCTAGTAGATGCCCTCATGGCTTGACACACAGGTTGAAGGTTCAAGCAATGGTTGAGAAAGATGGAAAGCTCAGAGTTCCCATACCATAGGAGTATTGTGCGCCAGTGGGGGATCATGCCTCTCAATTAGTCTCGAGAATTAGTGTTGAGGTCCGAACACACTTGGAGATGACGTCAAGCATCATGGAGTTTTTTAACAAGGTTTCAAAGGACAATTTAGGGGAGGGGACATCCCATGAACTCATAGATCACTTTTTTGGTAAGTCTATCTTGTTTTATCTTTTCATTTTTCTCATGTTGGTTAGTATATATTGGTTAAAGCACAACAGTTCAAGAAAGTTACACTTTCAGACTCAATTATGCTACCTTTTACCAATTAGGAACCTATGTGCCAATCCCTCTTGCATTAACGCCACAACCATTTATTTTAATCTTTTAATAGTTTTTCTTTTCCATTTAGAAATTTATTCACTTATTAACATTGGTTGTGTGAAGTATTTTGTATTGAACTCATATGTTTGTGTAATTGGGATCTCCACCACAATTATTTATATACTATTAATAATGTAATCATATGATGTTCTTTGGTAGATTATTTTATTTTTACGTTTCTTTTTTCATTGTGGTTATTTAAGGAGTTATGAGAAATAATTATTTTGTAAACAAGTAATTTCATTTTTGAGATTAGTTTTTAAAAAATATGGTTTCATTTGGGATGTGCTGGCCTGAAATGCAATATTAAAGCGAAAGACCTTTGTCATGCTGTAGAAAATTGAAGATCATGATTCAAACTTAGTCTTAGGAAATTCAACTTTTAAGTATGTCAATTTAGTTAGGAACTTGAATCGATTTGAGTTTATAGAGCATATGTTATTAAATTTTCAAAACTAGCCAAGACATATTATTTTGCTACTACTGAGGTGTATTGCTACTGAGGTGTATGCTTGCATAATAGTGGACCACCTTTGATTCCAATTTCCAAGTTTTATTGAACCATTCTATATGACAATAAAAGTCATCATGTTGCTTGATTGTTTTCAATATTGGCAGGTTCACGTGTGTTCATTTCACGTGATTCACTTGCCCCCAATTAGAGCAATTGTTTTTCGTGATTTAGGATAGATGAAAGTCCAATATTAAAAAAAATGCATTTTTGCTAAATTGGTTTATAAAATAAAATTATTTATATATTAGTTTAGATGTAATTGATAATATATTAATGTTTTCCTTTTTTATTTTCTTTGCAGATTGGTTTTTGATGACATTTGGAAGCATACTTGCAAATCAAGATCTAGTGTTGATATTTTTTTGTGGACTAATACGTAGTTCTACTTGCAAATCAAGATCAAGTGTTGATATTTTTTGTCGACTATTACTGAGTTCATTTTGAGATTTGTTGTGATTTTTTTTTTTTTTTTTTTTTTGTTATACTTAATGAATTATTATTAAATTTGTTTGATGGATATATTTTGATTTATGATATAAATTGGTTATTAAATTATTTTGTGGAGTGGTGTATAATAGCTAGTGGATTTGTTAGTGTATTTGAAGGCTATTGAGATATGAGCAGGGATATTAGTGAAATAATAATTTAAATTGAATTATAAAATATGGAACAATAAGTTTTGTGACGAATTTTTTCATCATCTGTACTTGTTATTGTGACAAAGTGATTAATTGTCGCTAATAAATATTTTTTGTGACAATTTATTGTTGCTTATATATGAAGAGTTTTGTTGATTTTGTTGTTTGGTGACTATTCACGTATACATCTTTTTGCCACGAAATATATTTCGTCACCTATGTATAATTTTTGGAGACGAAAAATTTCATCAACTTTACATCTTACTGTGACGAAATTATTTCCTCACCAATGATCAACATATGTGATAAATTTATTTGTCAACTAAAGTTTTGTGTATGGTACTGAGTAATTATTTGGTGACGAAAATGAAGATTTTTTGTGATAAAATGTTGTCTTATTGGTGACAAAAAATTTCGTCACTAAAGTAATTTTATTGGTGACGAAATTATTTTTCGTCGCAGTCATTTTTAGTGACAAATATATATAGTGACGAAATTAGCTCTTTAGGGACAAAAGAAATTCGTCATTCAAGACTCAAGTTGTTGTAGTTTCAATTACTCTGGAGGAGCTACCTGTGAAGGTGCTCAAACCAAGGTCGGAATATGTTAAAGGACTTGGGTTGAGGCCTTCCTTCTCGGTCAGGCCTACCAGTGTTTCGACTAACAGTGACTGTGAGGCGTCTAGAGATAGAAATACAAGAGCAAAAGAAGGAAATTCAGTCACAAAAAGAGAAAATTACAACATAGAAATATGAAATTCGAGCACAAAAAGAGGAAATTCAAGCACAAAATAATGTGATAGGGAAGATGAATGAGTCGATTGAGGAGCATTTGGAGATGACATCAAGCATCATGGAGTTTCTTAAGAACGAAGGTTTCAAAGGACAATTCAGAGGAGGAGGTATCCCATGAACTTGTAGATAACCTTTTGGTAAGTCCCGCTTGTTTTATCTTTTTTATTTTTCTCTTGTTGGTTAGTATATACTAGTTAAAGCACAACAGTTTAACTAATTATTAACTAAGATTTAATAAGTTTCAAGATGTATTTAATGAAAATAGATTCATTAGTTACTTCTTACTTAGCTTGACCCTAGTTAAAATACACATTAACCAAAGTAGAGACAAAACTATTTGTTTACTTTTTTGTATATTTTTGCTAGGCAGTGTTGGAGTTACTTTAAGTTAGTGATGTGATTAATAGGACCTTGCCATGTAGAAAGGAACTTCTGGTTGTTAAGCTAGAGTCATTGTGTACACAATTTGTATTGACATAGATAGAGCTATTATTTGCTAGCTTTTGATGTCTCTGTAACCCAACAACAACAGTTTGCAGAAAGGTAAAATAATCTCATTATCCAACAACAAAAGAAAGGTACCAAACAGTTTGCAAAAAAAAAACTAATATAAAAACCAAACGAATAAACAACAGTCTAAAATCAATTTTCTAAATGAATTAGAAAATCCAAGTATCTTACTGTTTTACGAAAACCAGTAGGAAATCTATCACCATACAAAGAAATTAAGTTGACTTAGTTCTTTATAGAATTCCACTAGAAACAGTGGGAATATGTCGCCAATCATCTTCTCAACATATTGCTCATTCGAGTAATATCCTTCCATTGCTTCATCAATATACATCTTCTTTCCAAATTCGTCCTTGTCGTTGATATGGCCAAGAAAGTCTCTCACAAAGTGTAGCAAGTCAATTGGCCAGTTATGGTAGACACTCGCGTTTGGATGTTTGATTAGCTTTTCAAACGGAGTATTGGCTGGAATTCTAGTTTGCCAATCAGTTGCACAAGACACAAGCTGTATTGCCGCATGTATTGTAATTGAAACACTATTAAGCATACCTTTATGCCTGCACTGCCCTTGTATGTACTCATTCCAAACCTTTCCAAAGAAATGAAGTTTTGATCGCCAATGCCATAAAGATGGATGACTTGCAATGAACCATCGCTCGGCACTGATAGTTTTAATACAAGAATTATCTGCCATCAACACGTGAAGATGTTTCAAGTCCTCTGCAACTTCAACATTTTCAATCTTAAGTATCTTGTCAAAAATGACAGTGCACAAGTCAGCCATATCTTGTTTGATTCCTTCATCGACAATACTACCATCAAACTCACTTGACTTTATAGTTGTGTTTGACTTAGATGACCTATATAGGAGGATGACTTCAACCGTTCCAGTCTCCTCCTCACCTGCATAGTTTCTAACGAATCGAAGACCATAGTTCTTAACACAATCTAAAGATCCATGGAATTCCCCTCTTTCATGAAGAAAACATACACTTAAAATCATTCCCCGTAGCACTCTTCTCAAATCATCATTAGGATGATACTCACCCCACTGTCTATAAATTGGACACCACAAGTCTGTCTGCCCACATAACCACTCATCCAAAGTAGAATCAAATGCTTCAAAATTTAAAAAAAAATTACGCTCGTTGAATTTTTTAACAGTGTAAGGTGTCATAGAGAGTGAAGAACGCATTTCATAAAAACTATTGTTGGCATTACTTTCTTGTGTAATGTCAAACTCTACTTGTGTAGTAGATGTGGGACGACCACAAGATAACTTCAGCATTTTAGGCTCCCGGCTAATTTTATCATTTTTCCCTTGGCTAGCCTCATCATTTTTCCTTTTACCACCTTTTTCATCAATTTGTTCTTCCTGAGATAATTCACACACATTCTCATTTATGTTCTCTTCTTTCAGATAATCAGGTTGAGTTGTCTCAGAAGTGGAGCCTTTCTTTGGTGGTGGTGTCTTCTTATGAGAGCCTTTCTTCTTTGGTGGCATTGTTTGAGACACTGAAAAACAACACAAAAGCCAAAACGAGTAAAAATTAGCACTTCATTTAAGCCAAGAAAAAATCAGAATAGAAATACAATAGAACAAAAATTAGAACCAAAAAAAAAAAAAAAAAAAAAAACATCAGCACTCCAACATAACTAAAAAATAGAACACAATATATCTAACTATTTTTTTTTTATAAATTTTAAATATGCTAAAAACAAAAAGGTAAATCTATATTTAATAGTCAACCAAGATTAACAAAAACAAAAGTATCATGAGAATTGCATTACATGGAAAGAATATAAGTATCATCGCAAGCTCGACTCGGCTCGGCTCGGCTCGGCATTGGACCCAATCTAATCATTCCAATTCCACTCCTAAGAGAACTTCTAAATATCAAGCCTTCCCATTAACTCGCTCTATATGAGCTTCTTTTTTTTTTGGGGTTTCAGAATACTATTAAATAAATTTGATCATTTAATAATTAAATGAATTTGGACGGTTAATAAAATTTAATTGTAAATATTTTTTGAATTTTAAGCCTTCATTTCTTAGGTTACCAAACTATTTTGGAGAACAACACATTAAAATGATGAATGAAACTTTAACTTTTATAATATAGAGTAAAGAAAAGAAGCTTTCAATTTTGTGAAGAGACGTGCACCGAAACAGTCATGTCCCTCAAATTTCTATCGATGTGCCATCATAAAGCAAAAATGATAGCAAACCCAGTCTCTACCACCGCGAGTGGGAACACATGATTTTAAGGCCCTCCAAAGCACATAAAAGATAAGACTGACACAAGAAAGATCCATCGGATCCAAAAACGAATTCACACTTTGCAAGCACCATCCTCACTTTGTGATGAGCAATCCCGCAAGGGTGGGAGATATGAATGTCTATGACCTATTCCCATGAGTTGCACAATGATTTGTCGCGTATACATCAGATTAAAGATTTATATTTGGCTTCACATGTCCATCCTTTATGGAGACAAGTGTTTGAGTGATTTACTCAGAAAAGAATATCCCCCACCAAGGAAATTATGCCATGCAGGATATGAAGTACCGCAGTGATTTAGACCGCAAGACTCAAGTGAATCATTCGACTTTATATATATATATATATATATTTTTGATCGGTAAAAGAGAAATTTATTGATGAACCAATGTAAAGTACAAAGTGAAGAGGTTACATTAAGCAGCTAAGAGGAGAAAGCATGAAAGTTTGAACTGTCAAACAAAATCATGATTCAAGCCCAGAGCATACATAGGAAAGATAGAAGGCAAGGAGCCAATCTAAAGCACTAAAAGAAAACAACTGAAATACAAATAAGAGGAGTACAATAAATCACTAAATGATCCCAACCTCGAACTGGAATCATTTTTGAGAAGATTTAGCAGCCAGTCAAGAAGGAAGGGAGAGTCTCCTTTTGGATTTGATCTTCTGAACTTCATGCATGTGAAGCAAGAAATCATGGATGAAGAAACTTGAAAGACCTGAATTTGATTTGGTCTAGAAAGCTGTGTGCAATTTAATATCTTCAATGAGTTTATCCCAACACACTTGAGAGTTATTAAATATGATGTTCGTAGAAAGCTAAATGTTCCAAATGATACTAAGGAACAAAGCTTCCCAGATCATTCTCTTGAGGCTTCTGAAGGTAGAGTTAAACCACCAATGAGAGAGGGATACAATGGAAAAAGGGCAAATCCATTCAATTTCCAACCAACAAAGTATGGCAGACCAAATTGGCTGAGAGAAGTGGCAGTGTAGAAACAGGCGGTCCACAGATTCAGAGTGTTGATGGCAGAACACACAGAAGCTATCTTTTTATCAACAATTCACGAGTTGAAATTTTCTTTTTGAACAGTAACCAGCATAATTTTTTTACTTTAGGTGGAGCAACATTCTTCCACAAAAGTATACTGGAATCATTCTCACCGCCAAGGCAGCTTCATAATGATTGCAAAAGGACTTGACCATGAAGCTGCCAGATTTGTCTAAATTCCAATGGAACCTATCTTGGTGATCAGAGCATGGGAGGGCATGATTGATAATTTGGAGAAGATCGTGAAGTTTCTGAACGTCCCAAATACGAAGGCTCCTACAAAAATGGAGATTCCGGAATGGACCTGCTTCTGAAAAGGAGAAGATCTAGGATACGAAGAATAATTTTTGAAGGTACAAGGAAAACAACCTTGGAAAAATAGAAGAAAGAGGTTTGGGATTGATCGAAGAATCTGTCCAGAATAGAATACCAGTTCCCAATCCCAATTTCAACACTAGATTGTTCAGGAGCAGATTATCAGAACTAGAATTAAGATGAGAAGTAGATAGGATACCTTTCCATAAAAAGGAGCACGAAGATAAGGGCGGACAAGAGGGAAACCAGCTTTTATTACAGATATTGTATTTGTGGGACACAACCTTTCTCCATATTTGTGGGACTCATTCAACTATATAACTCACTGGGGTGATTATACCGCACGATCTCTACCTGCAGCAGGGTTGACCGCACTAGTCTCCCAATCATGGATTTAAATCACAGTATCGGGTAGTGTAATGATCGCGGTCACGTGTAACGGTTATCAAGATTATCGGTCATTGTGCAATGGGACTCGAAAACTGAGCTTCTATTTTTTTTTCCCCAGGTATTAGCAAATGCCAAAGAACCTTATTGATAGGCATGTTTTAAGTCTTTTGATCATATTTATCACAATTTGAATCTTTCTAATGGTTTTCAACAACAGTGTGACAACTAAAAATATATTTTCTATAGTTAAATTGAATTTTATGTTGATTTCGTGGCCAAAAAGTTGATAAGCTCATATGGTAAGAGAATCACTGCTAGGATAATTAGGAAAACTGCTACAATTGATAATTGATAATTCATAATAATGAATGAAGCACAAGCCAATATGATGGAAGTGTGATTTTAGAAATAATATTTTTATGTTTGGTTATTTTGGAAATAATAGAGAATCAAAATTATTTTGATTTAATATAGAAGATGCTAAATTAATTAGGTTCCTAAAATGTGTTGATTTTATTTTCCTAGTTTATTAGTTTTTCATTCTGCAATAATTAGGTTTATTATAAATAATTATGCAAGCCTCATAACTCAATGAGTTCTAATGTAATGAAACTTTTGAGTTACTTTACTCTTTCTCCAACAATATTTGTACTTTGATTAATCAGTATGAATCAACCATTGTTGATGCCTTTATTCCTAGCATTCTTGATGAATCAACGAGTTTAGAGAAAGGTTTTGTTTATGGCATTTGTGCGTGAATCAACAGACTCAACATTGTTGAACTCATCCTTTCTACATGCTTCCCTACATCAGTTGGTATTAGAGCTCAAGTCCTGATCATGGTGCTAAGAGGAGCACCATCAACAATGAGATTATTTTAAAAAAATACAAGACACGACAGTTGTTTTATTTAAACATGTAATTAGTTTCATATATAACACGTGTGTCTAAACGATAGATGTGAGTGTCCCCCAAATGTCTAGAGTCTAAAAATTTTAAAACATAACACATTTTGACAAGTGTCAGACATACATACGTCAAGAAGTGTCCAACGAATATAGGTTTAGGTTTCAGACACAGTCACGGCCACCGTCTTATAGCTTCTCATTTGTTTAGATTGAAATCCATCAATTACAAAACCACCACCTATCATCATGAGCAACCAGTTTCCTTTTTTTTTTTTATGGAAATAAAGGCAAGGCAATCGTAAAGGGACTACTATTCCTACTATCAAAATGTGAAAAAGGACCAAAAAAGATTCCTACCTTTCCCTCACAGAAAACAATTTTGGGACCAAACCCAATGAAAATATGGGTTTACAAAATATTTGTTTTCCTATCATTTCCCCCAAAGTAGAAGAATCAGCGCAGAAACCAATCAAACAAGAAGAGAAAACACAATGGAACAAAAATCAGAGCACACAACACAATAAATAAAGGAATAAATAAATAAATCATGATTTAATCGGAACTCAATAACAGAAAAATAGAACACAATATTGTATCTGACTAAAATAAAAAATTGAAAAATTAGCAAAACGAACAGAAAGCAACTAATAAAGTAGACATAATGATTCTACCTCAAAACCGCTCTTGAAATATCAAATTTCGTCCACCGCAAGCTACCTAAAGCACCACATAGTTAGAGAGGCAATAATGTGAGATTTGAGAGAGATATCAGAGAGAGAAAGAGAGAGCAAATACCTAGTTTGTGTGTGCAGAGCAAGAGCAAACGTTGCAGAGGCTGAGAATGGAGTTTGGAGGTGCCTTTTTCAGTCTTACCGTTGTCGGAAAACAAATAGTAAATAAAAAGAAGAAAAAAAAAAAAAAATTTGTTTTGTTAAGAATATTCAATAATATCCTTAACAATTCTTTTTGGGTGTTCTTTTTGCATATTGTAAACGTAATAAATTTTTTAGAAAATTTTGGAAAATTTTAGAGAGAAAGTGATTTTGGAATTTTTTTTTTCCTAAATCAATAAACCAAACAAAATTTTAGAAATTTTTTCCAAAATTTGTTTCTCAAAAACAAACTAAACAAAGCCAAAATATCCTTAACAATTCTTTTTGGGTATTGTAAACCTAATAAATGTAATCTATTAATTTTATTTTTTTTTTTTGGGGGGGGGGGGAGGGATTAAAATAAAATATTCTTCTTTATTTTTATTTTTTTTTTATACAATTCTCTCAATCTTGTCAAGTGATATTAGTTATAACTCATTATATTATTAGTTATGACTTATTATGATATTTTATAATCTATTGTCATTATTATTTTAGTTGTGATAAAAAAAAAAATTAGTTATACTTATGTGGTGTTTGATTATTACTAATTTTCATTTTAATTATAATTGAAAGTTATTTAATTGTGACATTTTGCATGTGGAATGATCCAATATAGATTACTATTTTATGAATTAGACCAATCAAATTATTTTTTAATTAAAAGATATATACGAATGAAAAGTTTTGATACCATCACATAGATTAATTATTGAATCAAACATAAAATATATATGAGTGGACAATACTTGATTTGCCAGTGAGTCCACTTTTAAAATTTTTATCCGTCTATTCATATTAATTATCTATTTTTGTGACTCAATTGTATGTTTATAAATTTATTAATAAAAAAATTACTGATGATAATCTTTAGAAAAATTCTAGTTTCTGTTTGTTTGTATTTTATTTATCATATTTAAATATTTAAATTTTCATTTTTAAATAGGTATGAGTTTTTTTTTTTTGTAAAATACTATTAAAAAATAAGATTTTTGGTGCTCATTAGCTGCCGGTGCAGAAAATTTGCAAACTTTTTTTAAGTCGTTAATTTGTAAAAGAATCATGTAAAGTGTTAAGAAAAAGTAAACGGTAAAAAATGAAAGAGTCAAGGAAAAATAGATAAAAATTTGAGTGGTGTTACATGCACCAATTAGCGTATCAACACTACTTATGATATTATTATTAACGGTGGTGCTACATGTACTAATTAGTATACACATTAGTATATTATATTGACCACATTTATTATACAAGTTACAAATACTCAAAACTATACAAATGATACCACATCATCTGTTGGTACATTAGTGTTTACATTAATTGGTACATATAGTATTATTTTATTATTAATTCTACTCATTATACAAATTACAAATATAAAATTTTTAGACTAATACTATATGCACCAATTGATAATATCGCATAATTTAAGATGTTTTTAGTATATGTAATTTGTATAATGAGTAAAGTTAATAATAATGTCACAACTAGTGCTGATATACTAATTAGTATATTAATTAGTGTATATAATACCACTCAAATGTAAAATAGAAGTAATTGTCAAATATATATATATATATATATATTTTGATAAAAGGGTATTTTAATTCCTATGGAAAAGATTCTTCACTAGAGTAGAGTACATTTTAGGGTGATTCTATTTACACCACTACTTTACTTCTTTACACTCTCTATACAAGCCTTTCCCTCCCTAATTTTATCTATGTGTGAAATTACCTTTAAGGACAAAACACTAAAATTAATTAATTTTGTTATTTCCTTACACCCCTTGGTCTTCAATCCCTACTCCTCTTTTTCCTTTCTTAATTTTTCTTTTCTCTTACACATTTCTTTTTAAAAAGTAAGAATCATATATTTTTATCAGTAAATAAAGCAATGGATGAAGAAATGGTAGTGAAGAACCATCAAAAAAGTAAAATTGTGAGTTTTTTTATTATTTATTTGGTAGGTTTTTGTTTCGCTTTTTTGGACTGGTGTTCAGCTTTCGTTCGGTGGTTCGAAATCGAACAAAATAAAATAGACCAGCATCACATTGTCAAACAAAAAATATAAGTCTGCTAACCAGCTACCGAATAAAAGATACATTTTCGGTAACCCTAAACCGAATTTTTTTAATTTGTTCGGCTTCTCATTACCATGTATTTTCAGTTTCATTTTTTTATATTTTTTAATTTTTTGCTTAGAAGGATTATACTTATACTCATTGCACCAACGCAAGTATTGCAATATTAGTGGACTCTAGTCATGAATTCATCACAGATAAGGTTTGTTCAGCTTTTTTTTATGAATACGATTTTTTCTTATTTTTGATTTGTATTAAATTTTAATAATAATTTGACGTATAAATGTATTTATTATCTTTAGTTTTTTAGTAGTTGTAAAGCATTAATTAAATGAATTTCTGACATTGGGAAGAAGACTGGATTTATCATTGTTATAAAGACATCAAATGCGGAAGGTAATGGCAGAAAATCAAAACTTACACTTGCTTGTAAAAGAAGTGGTTACTATAGAGACAACAGGAAGATCAAGGGGGAACGATTGAAGTTAACAGATTCTAAAAAGTGTGGATGTCTATTTCAATTACGGGGGGAAAATTACCTACAAATTACCAAGACAAATTGTGATAACATGTTTGATTGATGGAAGTAAACAATGACAAATTTTGTGAATATTTTATGGATATTCGTACACTTGATTTTTTATAAATAATTTTATAGATACTTTTTTATGTATGATTTTATGAATGCGTGTTTGATTTATGATTTTTTTTTTATGGATGCTTTAATGAAAAAGTAAGGCTCTGTTTGGTTATGTTTTCAAAATATGATTCTACACCGAGTTTTGAATATGATGTTTGGGACATGTTTTGGAAACATGTTTCCAAAACTCTGCAGAGAAGTTTGTACCAAGCACGAGTTTCAGAATTTTTTTTTGCAAATTTTGCCTAACCGGTCATCCCACCGGTTGACCGGAATAGTAAATTTTTTATTTTTATTTTTATTTGTAATTGATATGTTAATTTTTATATATTCGAAAAAAATATTTTCTGAATTTTTAAAAATTTTTTATGTGTTTTAAAATAATTTTGAGTTGTATATTTAGTTATAAGCTGTAAATTTTTGTATCAAATATCAAATGTCACATCAACAATTCTCCACTCAATTCAAAACTCTTTACCAAACAAATTTTCCACACTCAAATTATAATTCAAAACCTCACAAACTCAAAATACAACTCATACTTTCAAATCATAATTACAAAACTCTACCAAACGCAACCTAAATCTTTCAATGTACAGCGACGGGGGCCTAGACAACTCTATTGTAGTTTGGCAACATGACATTAAAGTAATCTCATTTGTATAACAATGTATCACTGAACATACACTTCACAAGTGGCCCAAATTAATTTTTTGTTATCATCTAATTGAACGGCAACATAATGTTGTGAAAAAAAATATTGTTCAGTAACATGGCACTGGAGTAATTTAAATTAATTAGCGTTATATTACCGAACAGGTCCACCACAAATTAAAAAATCATTGTTTGAAATAAAGTGTCTCTGTAAATGTATAGCAACAAAATGTTGAAGAGATCTATTTTTTTCGGCAACATAACACCGAAATAATGTAAATTATTTAGTACTGTATTATCAAAATTAATGGTATAAAAAGATGAAATATTTAATTTATGATTAATTTTGATAATATATTAGGGGTATAATGAGAATTATATATTTTTTTAGTGAGGTAATGAGTAGAATCACCCTGCATTTTGTTATCTTTACAAAACCCAAAAAGACAAAAAAGAACAATTATTTTATTACCTTTTACAAAAATCCGAAAAGAAAGGAAAAAAGGCTCTCTCTACTAGCAGTTGTCCGGATCCCACTTAGAGCTTGTTTGTCATTGGCATTTTTATGTTTTTTTTTTTTTTTTTGGGATTAAAATAGTTATTAAAAAAATAAAATATATTAAAAATTTAATAAAATAAAACGTCACATCTAAATCATAATAATTTTATTTTTTCTCTTAAAAAATTAAAAAATCAAAAAACCTATCTCAAATAACTTTTTAACCTTAAACTAAAATAATCAAAAATTCAAAAAATTAAAAAACGACTCACATCCAAACTAATCTCAAATGAGTAAACCATTTGTTTTATTTTATTATTTGTTGGGAAGCTTCCTTTGGAAGTTCCTTGTGGTACTAGCCAACAACGAAAAGAAAAATAAAAAAGAGACATTTTTGTCTCCTAACACAGAAGCGGCGGCGGAGCAGCAGAGGAAGGGCCGACAGGAGATCAAAACAGAATAAAAAGGAGAATTATAAATAAATAAAAAGAGAAATTTTTTTTTGAAGATATTTGATATTTTTATAAGATAATATTAATTTTATAATAATTAACATCTCTCAATATTTTTATAAAAAAAATTTAATTCAGATAAATTTTGTCTGACTCTGAGAAATTTCGGCCCCGACATAGAAAAATTTTAAAATTTTTCTAATATGATTACAAAGAAATTTCATCGAGGGACATTAGATAATGAAAAAAAAAATTTAAAACTCTCTTAAAGTTAGAGAGAAATGTTTTCCTAATTTTTTCTAAATAAAAATAAGGTTTGAGTTTTTTTAATAAAATAAAATTTTAATTTTATTAATTTAAATATATATTTTTAATTTATTTTATTACCTTTTACAAAAACCCAAAAAGAAAGGGAAAAGGGCTGTCCCTACTTAGCAGTTGCCCGGATTTGAAGCGTCGAAGTTTTTTTTTAAAATCAAACACGTAGCCTTCGTTTGGAAATTGGATTGGTTTTTTAATTTTTTTTTATATTTCTTTGACTATTTTAAATTAAACTAAAAAGTATTTTTTTTTAATTTTTGTAAGAAAAAAATAAAATAATTATAATTTAAATGTGATATTTTATTTTATTAACTTTTTCATTTATTTTATCATTTTATTACTAAAATAATCCCAAAATCACATGCCAAACATTGCCATAATAAGAAGTTAATCGCGTGCTTTTTGTTTTCATCTTCTGTTTCCGAGATGTGAATTTTATTTTATTTTTTAAATACTAAACAATGGATAGGATAAATTACATTTGACCCCATTCCATTTTATCATTTCTTCACTCTAAGAGTATTTCTTTCTTTTTTTTTTTACACTTTGACTGTTAATGTTTGTAAAAAAAAAAAAAAATCTTGTTTAAGGTGAACTAAAATAGTACACTTTTTATCTTTTGATCTTTTTTTGGATCACATTACCTTTCTACTTTTTGACACATCTTTTCGTAAAAAATTAAAAAATACACTTATTTAGATCATTTTGAATGGAATGCCACGTGGCATAAAATGTAGAAATTAACTTTTTTTTCCCTTAAGTTTCACATTATTTCACTTTAATTCTTAATTTTTTTTTCACTTTAGTTCTCAATATTTGTAATTTTTCTTAATTTATTCCAAATGTCCATTTTTGTTCAATTTTAAAATCCAAATCCAAACCCAAATTTCAACTCCCCTCTATTTCTCATATTCGAATCCACCATCAAACTTCCACTATTCTTTTACTACCTTCTTTTACTACAACCTCTTCTACCTTTCGTCTGACTCTATTGCCTCCTTTTGTCTCATTCTTTCATCATAAAACCTATGCACTATGACTATAATTCATATAAACCCAAGCACTTTTTATAAGGGATGGGCTTGTTTCCAGTTGGGTTTTTTAACTTGAGAGTCTTTTTGGGCCTTCGTGGATTTACCATGAAACTCATATCGATAATTTTAAACCGTTAATGTATAAAGTTCGCTAAGTACTTCATCTCTATAAAAAATCAAGTTGATCGGATATCAATAGCCACTTGATCATAATATATTTGTGTTAACAATTTATTTTTAAAATTATAGTTATCGTTGACACAAATTTGATGTAATTAAATATCTATCGATATCTAATCAACGTGATTTTTTTGCAAGAATGAAGTACTCAACTAGTCCTAAATATTGAATAGTTCGAATCATCATTGTGGACTTCGTGGTGAGCCTATGGAGCCCAATAGCACGCTCTAGTCTGAAATTTGACTGGAGACAAGCCTAGGCCTTTTTATAATGGGAGATCCTATATGCACCTTGTTACATAATTTTATAGTGTGTTACGTATTTTTATGGTATATATATTTTTCTGGTAAAAGTTATGATAATTTATGGTTGAGAAAGAAGTTGAGCATTTTTGTGATAATATTATGTATTTTATGGTATTATTACACATTTTGTGGTTATAAAATATTTGGATAAAATAATGTGTAATATTACCACAAAATGTGTAACTTTATTTCTGAATCACAAATTGTCGTAATTCTTATCATAAAAAAATACGTAACATTTATCACAAAATGCATAATATTTACCATAACAAAACATAACAGTGCATAGTGTTTCCCTTTAATTATATATTTTGTGCAGAAAAAAAAAAAATAGTTTGGTGAAAAAAACACTAACTATTTTCATAAGTTTCTCTTTTTTGGAACAAAAATATTTTTTCAAAATTCAAAAAAATATTTTTTTGATTTTTTTTGTCAAATTTGTTTCTAATTATTCAAAAAAAAAAAAATCAGAAAACAAATTATGAAATTTCACCAAATATAATTTATCTTTAAGCAACATGACTTCCAAAATGGCATTTTTCTATTCAAATAGGACGATATCTTGTCTTGAGAATAAATTGAGAAAAATTACAAACTTTAAGGGTGAAGGCAGAAGAAATAAAAATTAATGGCCAAAGTAAAATTTTAAGTGAAGTGTATTTTATTTTTATTTTTTTTAATGCCATATGGGTGTTCACGTGGCACCACGTGGCTATTAACATGGCATTTTTTGGTTTAAAATTGGATAGAAATTTATTTTGAGAGTAAACTAAAAAAAAAATTTCAAATGTTAAATGTCAAAGTGAGAAAATGCTAAAGGGGCAATTTGGAAAGCTAGCTAAAAGCTGGTTTTTAGCTTTTAATATATTTTGGATCACGTCATTTTTTACATTTTTTACACACAATAGGACAAAAAAGGTCAAAAAAGCTAAAAAGCCAGTTTTAATCAACTTCTCAAATCACCCCAAAATTTAGAAGAAATAAGGTGTACTTTACATTAGGGCTGATCAGTGGATCTATCGACCCGCCAAACCCACCCGACCCGACACCAAATGGATGGATGCGTTGTAGCTGGCGGGCGGGTGTGGGCCCATATTCTGCATTTTCGCGGGTTCAGGTCGAATGGTGGTTGATTCGTCGTTTCACCCATGAAACCTGACCCGTCCGCTTTGTCTCCAATTTAATTAATTAATTAATTAATTAATTTTTTTATAAATTTGTTTTGTACGCCCCCTTTTTTTGATCTCATCTCATCTCACTCAGTAAACCTAACCTAACCCACCTATTGTCTTCTTTGACAGACAACTGTCTTCTTCGACAGACAACTGTCTTCTCTCTCTCTCTCTTTCTCCAAAACCCTACCCATCTACCGACGACGACGACGATCTTCTCCATCATCTGACCGACCAACAAAAACTGAAAGGCGATCGGCGATCGGCGATCTGTTCTTTTTTTTTTTTAACTCCATTTTCTAAGAATCCTAGATCCCTTTCTTCGACTGAAAAAGGATCGCCACTGATCGTAGTGGTGGTGACTTACCACTGATGAGATTTGTTCTGTAATTTTTTTTTGCCTTCTTTTTCCTCTTCTTCTTCTCAATCTCTAATCTGTGTGTGTGTTTTTTTGTTTTGTTGTTGTTTTTTTGTTTTGTTTTGTTGCAGTTTCTGAAAGCAAAGAGGTGGTGAGAGTCAAAGTGTGAGGGTTCTACACACAGAGAGAGAAGAAGCTTACAAACAGACAGTTCAAAAACCAGAGAGAAGAAGCTTGCAGTAGTTCAAAAACCAGAGAGGTTTGTTTTCTTTTGCTTCTTCTCTACAATGGATTTGAAAGTACTTGTTTGTTGCAAATGAGATGTTTATTGTTTACATTCTATTTAGCCCTAAATTCTGTGATTTTGAACCTTAATTCTGTTAGTCCTAAATTCTATGAATTTGAGTTTGAACTAGACTGAGAATTTGAGATCTCTTTTAGTTTGTGATTTTATATATGTGTCTGTGATTTATTGTTTTTTTTTATATCGGTGAGTTTATGATTGTGATTTTGTGTTTGAACCATTGAAAATGGGATGTTTACATTCTGTTAGCCCTAAATTCTATTAAATCTGTTACCCTTAAATTCTGTGATTTGGACCCTCAATTCTAATAGCCCTAAATTCTATGAATTTGAGTTTTTGAACCAGTCTTAGAATTTGAGCTCTCTTTTAGGGGTGGTTTGGAATGATCTAAATAAGTGCACTTTTTGACTTTTTATGAAATATGGGTTGGGTATGGATTGGGTCTGAAGTGATGTGGTAGAGAGGTAATATGACTTAAATAAGATAATTTGACTTAACTAGGATAGTGATTTTTTGACTTTTTTAGGTTATAACAAACAAGGCCTTAGTCTGTGATTTTATATCTGTGTCTGTGATTTATTGTTTTTTATATCTGTGAGTCTGTGACTATGATTTTGAGTTTGAACCATTGAAAATGGGATGTTTACATTATGTTACTTAGCCCTAAATTATGTTAAATCTGTTACCCCTAAATTCTGTGATTTTGAACCCTTAATTCTGTTAGCCCTAAATGTTGTGATGTTCACATTTGATTTGAAATCTGTTTATGTTAGCCCTAAATTCTGTTAAATCTGTCATCTTGTTTGAAATTATAGGGAAAAGCAGTTTATTTGATAATCTTTCGGTCATGGATCCTTCAAGCGAAGAAATGAATGACTTTTTAGTGTTTTTCTTATTAAATAATTTTATTTTTTTGTTATGCAGGTTTAGATGGCTCATGGTTTGGTTCAAGGAAATGAATGACTTTTTTGTTTTTTGTGTTTTTGAATGACTGTAATAGTATTGTTTGGATGCACAATTGCACAATATTTTGGATGACTGTAACTTGAGCTTTGGATGACTGTAACTTGAGCTTTGGATGACTGACTGTAACTATTGGACAATTTTCACTATATTTAAATAATTAATTCTATTTGGGTACTAAACGACAAACAGAATATAAAAGAAAAAAGGAAAGGAGAGATAATGTTTGATTACAAAAAATCAAACTAGAAATAAAATTAAATGAATAAAAACAGATTTTATTTTGTTACAAACAAAATAAAATCTGATTTAAATAAATAATAATACATAAAATAAATAAATAACTTACTTGATTAAATTCTTGAATATTATTCTGATCAAGTCCAGTGTTCGACACTGTGTCCTTAAGATAGATTCGTCCTCTCCACGGTGCTTTCAGAATACGGACGTCTATCTCCCAGGATAAAATGATCAACAATGAATAAATGCAGCACTACAATTTATTCGCACAACGAACACACAAAATGTTTACACTCTTTCTCACAAGAAATAAATGTAGCAAAATGCAGAATATCTTTGCAGAAGGGAAGTACGAATTTTCTAAATTAAAAAAGTAAATGAAGGGCTGGTCTATTTATAGGCAAAATTGTGGCTGTTAGTTTTGAATTAAACAGGTGCAAAACCTGTTTGAACAGGTATGATACCTGTTCAGTTTGAATAAACAGATACAAGTATATTGGGTTCAAAATTTGAATAGATAAAAACCGTAGGGACCTGTTTGGATGCAGGCAAAAATCGTAGGGACTTGTTTGGATGTAGGCAAAAACTGGAACAGATTATTTTCGGAATTAATTTGAATTCTGGATAGAAATTTTATTTTACCAAAAAATAAAATTAAATTCAAATGTTTTTGGCTCAAAAAGATAGTATTGGGCCGGACAAGCCTAACCTAACCTCACACCACGTACCCGTGCCCAAGCCCAGGCCCAGCCCAACCTGCCCGACCGACCGAATGGACGGCGGCGCGCGCGCTTGTGGTGATTTTTGGGTCCAATGGGTCTAACCCACTTTGCCCATAACCTCTCCCTCTACAAAACTTGGGTATCCTTTGGGGCACACCCCAAGTTCCAATCTCATGCCTTATAAACCCATTCAAAACTTCCCAATAAATCAATGTGGGACAAGCCATTACACAAACCTTAAGAAATATCCACCAAAACTCCATTTCCACGGAGCACACTTTGGCTTCAATTTTCCATTCACTCGATAATGGTTTTGAGCAACCAAATATACCACGTGAATCACAATGCGGCATAGAACGCGTTACCACTTTGACTCGCGAAAATCGACGCACGGGTCCCACCTAAATAATAGACCAAAGTTAGGAAAAATTTTTGGTTTTACCTAGAATTTCCAGACCATTTCTAACAATCCCCCACATGAATGTAATTTGATGACAACAAAAATGCAACAATATGCAGAATTTGTCGAAAGAGTATAAGTCGAAAATATCTTACATCAGGATAGGTAGCTTTTGGCCTTGAACCTTCCCTAGTGATAACCTATCGGACTTACTAGCTAACCAATGGACGTGATGCCTTGAATTGTTCAGCCATTTGTGTAAGCCAAGATAATAGATTTCACACAAAATATCTTCTAACACATCGTGGTTCTCACTGTTGTGTTCATTTTGGCCTTGAACGGTCTTGGTTTTCATGAGTGCTTCTAGAGAATTTAGCCTGTTCATTCTCATAGAATCGGCCCCAGTTCAACACTCATATAGGTGATTCTTACTGTGAGTATCTCTTTATACTCGTCTTGATTTTATTCCTTAATTAAGATATAAGTAATCATTAAAAGCAAAGTTTATCCTTATACCCCTGCAGACAACACATGTTGCAGATATCACTCTCACCATAGGAATGGGTAAGGAATTTTAATCCCTTGGTGATTTCTGGCGAGCCACACATAACTTAGTTGTCCCTTTGAACTTAGTTCTTGGGATCTCCAGTCATATAAGTAGGGTTACCATTATGATGACTCTTATGTAATAGGTTTTAATCTCATCCCCTTCGATGAACTATACACTTGCTCTTTTGTCAAACCTTTTGTTAACGAATCCGCAATATTCTCTTTAGATTTTATATAATCTATTGAGATTATTCCATTTGAGAGCAATTGCCTTATAGTATTATGTCGACGACGAATATGTTGTGACTTACTGTTATACATATGATTTTGTGCCCTGCCTATTGCAGATTGACTATCACAATGAATGCAAATAGCTGGCACAGGTTTTGGCCACATTGAAATGTCTTCTAAGAAGTGACAAAGCCACTCTGTTTCTTCTCCTACTTTGTCTAAAGCAATGAACTCAAATTCCATTGTGGATCCTGCAATGCATGTTTGTTTCGTGGACTTCCAAGAAACAACAACGCCTCCTAGAGTAAAGACATATCCACTAGTGGATTTTGAATCTTTAGTATCCGATATCCAATTGACATCACAATAACCTTCAAGTACTACTGGATATCGAGTAAAGTTCAAACCATGATCACGAGTAAATCTTAGATATCTAAGAACCCGAATGATCGCTTTCCAATGGTCTTCTCTGGGGTTACTAGTGTACCTACTCAATTTACTAACTGCATAAGCTATGTCAAGACGAGTATAATTCATTAGTTACATTAGGCTTCCAATGATTTGGGAGTATTTTAACTAAGACACCGCATCACCTTTATTTTTCGATAAATAAAGACTGATGTCTACAGGTGTTCTAACTAAATTCATATAATCCTTGATAAATTTACCAAGAATTTTCTCAATATAATGTGATTGAGATAATGCATATCCGTCAGATGTTTTAGTAATTTTCATTCCTAATATAACATCTGTGACCCCCATATCTTTCATATCAAATCTTTTGTTAAGCATTTGCTTAGTTGATTTGATCATGTTTTGACTACTTCCAATGATAAGCATGTTATCCACATAAAGACAAACTATGAGATATCCTTGGTCAGTGTTTTTAACATAGATGCATTTGTCACATTCGTTTATCTTAAACCCATTAGTAAGCATTACATGATCAAATTTTTCATGCCATTGCTTAGGTGCTTGTTTTAATCCATAAAGAGATTTTACAAGTCGACAAACTTTCTTTTTTTGCCCCGACACTACAAACCCTTCGGCTTGCTCCATATAGATCTCTTCATTCAGATCACCGTTTAAGAAAGTTGTTTTAACATCCATTTGATATATTTCTAAATTAAACAATGCTGCTATAGCAATAAGCATGCGAATGGATATTATTCTTATCACAGGAGAATATGTGTCAAAATAGTCCAGACCTTTCTTTTGTCTGTAACCTTTTACTACGAGTCTTGCTTTATACTTGTATATTGAACCATCTGCTTTCATTTTTCTCTTGAATATCCATTTATATCCAAGAGGTTTAGATCTAGGTGGAAGATCCACCAATTCCCAGGTATGATTTTGCATAATGAATTCAATTTCATTATTAACAGCCTCTTTCCACAAAAGTGTTTCAGGACCTGTCATTGCTTCCTTAAAGCTTTGAGGTTCATTTTCTAACAGGTATGTCAGAAAATCTGGACCAAAGGATTTTGATGTTCTCGCTCTTTTACTTCGTCTTGGTTCATCATCAGTTAAATCCTACTGGTCGAGACCATTACTAGTCTCTTGTGTTTGATTGTCATTAGTCTCTTGACTTTGTGTACAATCATAAGTTCTTTTCTGTGAACTTAATTCCTGTCCTTTCTTGTAAGGAAAGACATGTTCAAAAAACACAGCATTCCTTGACTCTATAATAGTGTTCACATTTATATCAGGTATTTCTGATTTATAAGTCAGAAACCGATATGCACTATTATTCTGAGCATAACCAATAAACACACAATCCACTGTTTTTGGTCCTATCTTAGTCTTTTTAGGAACAGGAATTTCAACTTTTGCCAAACACCCCCACACTTTTAAGTATTTGTAGGAAAGTGGTCAACCTTTCCACAATTCATAAGAAGTGCTATTGGTTTTCTTGTGAGGTATTCTATTAAGAACATAATTAGCAGACAATATTACTTCCCCCCACAAGTTCTGTGGTAAACCTGAACTTAGTAACATGACATTCATTATTTCTTTTAAGGTTCTATTCTTCCTTTCAGCAATTCCATTTTGCTGAGGTGAATAGGGTGCTGTAGTTTGGTGAATAATGTCATATTGTGCACAAAATTCATTTAATGGTGCATTATATTCACCACCCCTATTACTTCTAACCATTTTAATGGTTTTACCAAGTTGATTTTCAACTTCTGTTTTGTAGAGTTTAAACATTTCTAAGGCTTCATCTTTACTTCTAAGTAAATAAACATAACAATATCTTGTGCAATCATCGATAAATGTTATGAAATACTTTTTGCCTCCTCTAGTTTTAACAAAATTAAGATCACATACATCAATATGAATTAATTCTAGATGTTCAGTTTTTCTTTCAACCGATTTAAATGGAGCCTTAGTTAGTTTCGCTTCTACACAAATCTCACATTTGTGATTAGGATCAATTTCAAACTTTGGTATACAATCCATAAATTAATCTACGCAAAGCATCAAAATTCACATGTCCTAATCTACCATGCCATAAATTCGACTAAAAAATATAAGCAAAAGATGTGTTATTCTTATTCATAGCAACTTTTGGTACAACTGTCATTACATTTAATTTGAAGAGACCATCACTCATGTATCTCTTACCAACATACATACCACTCCTTGATAATACAAATTTATCAGACTCAAAAATAAGCTTAAAACCATTTTTACTTTACAAAGAGCCAGAAACCAAATTCTTCCGGATGTCAGGTACATGCAGTACGTTGTTGAGGGTCAGTTCTTTCCCTGATGTCATCTTCAAGATCACCTTTCCTTGTCCAGTCACAGTACAAGTAGAAGAATTTCCTATGAAAATTTGTTCACCATTTGCAGCCTCATTGTAGGTAGTGAACATCTTCTTGTCCGCACATATGTGACGAGTTGCTCCAGTGTCAACCCACCACTCCTTGGGATTTCCAACCAAATTAGCCTCAGACACCATAGCAGAGAGGTTGATGTCATTTACCCCGTCAGAGATGTAATCTAGTTCAGTTACATTGGCCTGATTGGTAGTCTTCTTGCTTGTACTTCCGCGATCCTTCTTAGGGCGACGACAGTTAGAAGCTCGATGTCCAGTCTTGCCACAGTTATATCATTTTCCTTTGAACTTCTTGTTGCCATTGTTGTTGTTTAGGACCATCTCCAATAAACTTCCTTTTTTTGTTATGTGGTTTGTGAACTTGTTCAACCACATTAGCCTTGAACTCAATGGGATTTTTCCCATTCCTCTTTTCAGCCTTTCGGTTATCTTCCTCAATTCTTAATCTTATAATCAATTCATCCATGGTCATCTCCTTGCGTTTATGTTTTAAATAATTTTTGAAATCTTTCCAAGCCGGTGGTAACTTTTCTACTAGAGCAGCGACTTGGAAAGACTCGTTAAGAGACATACCTTCGGAATGAATATCATGCAAAATTATTTGAAAATTTTGAACTTGAGAAATTACCGTTTAGGAGTCTACCATAACAAAGTCCAGAAATTTACCGACAACAAATTTCTTCGTGCCGACATTCTCTGTCTTGTATTTCTTCTCTAAAGAATCCCACAATTCTTTTGTTGACTTCAGAGGGCTGTAAACATTATACATCATGTTGTCAAGGCCATTGAGGATGTAGTTTCTGCACAGGAAATCTGAATGTTTCCAAGCATCTACAGCGGCAACAACTTGCTAATCACTTTCACCCTCTTTAAGTGCTGGAGCCTCTTCACGTAGAAACCGGGCCAAATTTAGAGTTGTAAGATAGAACAACATCTTCTGCTGCCATCTCTTAAACTCAGTACCGTTAAAATTTTCCGATTTTTCTCCATGATTGATTGGTACTTGAACATGGTTCTGGATAGGGACCGGAGTTGGTGTAACAATTGGAATACCACTTCCAATTGCAGTTTCAGTTGTAGTAGCCATAATATCTGATTACAAAAATCAGAAAAAACTAAAACACTAATTAATTTTCTAGTTACTAAAACCAGAAAATAAAATATAACACAAAATAATTTTATTTTCCTTGTTACTAAAACTAGAAAAATAAAATACCAAAATAATTTTCTGTAACACAAATTAATATTCTGCAATTGTTAATGACACCAGTATATTACTACTAGTTGTCAAAGAAAAAGACAGTATATTACTACTATCTATCAAACAGTATGTTACTACTATCTGTTTTCCAACCAGAATATCACTTTTGTGAAAACACAGAAAATTAAATACAATGAAGACGCCAAAAAATATTCTGTCTTAAGATTGTTGGACAATCTTCACTGTATTTAAATAATTAATTTTGTTTGGGTACTAAACGACAAACAGAATATAAAAGAAAAAAAAGGAAAGGAGAGAGAATGTTTGATTACAAAAAATCAAACTAGAAATAAAATTAAACAAATAAAAACAGATTTTACTTTGTTACAAAAACAAAATTAAAATTTGATTGAAATAAATAATAATATAGAAAATAAATAAATAACTTACTTGATTAAATTCTTGAATATTATTCTGATCAAGTCCAGTGTTCGACACTGTGTCCTTAAGACAGATTCGTCCTCTCCACGGTGCTTTCAGAATATGGACGTCTATCTCCCAGGATAAAATGATCAACAACGAATAAATGTAGCACTACAATTTATTCGCACAACGAACACACAAAGTGTTTACATTCTTTCTCACAAGAAATAAATGCAGCAAAATACAGAATATCTTTGCAGAAGGGAAGTACAAATTTTCTGAATGAAAAAATCAAATGAAGGGCTGGTCTATTTATAGGCAAAATTGTGGCTGTTAGTTTTAAATTAAACAGGTGCAAAACCTGTTTAAACAGGTATGATACCTGTTCAATTTGAATAAACAGATACAAGTCTGTAGGGTTCAAAATTTGAATAGATAAAAACCGTAGGGACCTGTTTGGATGCAGGCAAAAACTGTAGGGACGTGTTTGGATGCAGGCAAAAACCGGAACAGATTATTTCCGGAATTAATTTGAATTCTGGACATAAATTTTATTTTACCAAAAAATAAAATTAAATTCAAATGTTTTTGGCCCAAAAAGATAGTATTGGGCTGGACAAGCCCAACCCAACCTCACACCACGCACCAGCCCAAGCCCGACTGGACGGCGCCCGGGTAGTGATTTTTGGGTCCAATGGGTCTAGCCCACTTTGCCCATAACCTCCCTCTCTACAAAACTTGGGTACCCCTTAGGGCACACCCCAAGTTCCAATCCCATACCTTATAAACCTATTCAAAACTTCCCACTAAATCAATGTGGGACAAGCCATTACACAAACCTTACGAAATTTTCACCAAAACTCTATTTCCATGGAGCACACTTTGGCTTCAATTTCCCATTCACTCGATAATGATTTTGAGCAACCAAATATACCACGTGAATTACAACGCGGCATAGAACGCGTTACCACTTTGACTCGTGAAAATCAACGCATGGATTCCACCTAAATAATAGACCAAAGTTAGGAAAAAATTCTGGTTTTACCCAGAATTTCCAGACCATTTCTAACAGTAACTTGGATGCACAATGTTTTTTTATGTTTTATGAGTTATAAGTTTTATGTTTTTTGCATTGCCCACTGTAACATAGATGATAGATGTGAATATTGCATTGCATTGACCATTGCCCAGGTTGTTCATTGAACATTGGATGCATTGTGAATATTGCATTACATTGAATATTGCACTGTTTATTGACCACTGCCTAGGTTTAGATGACAGATGTGAATATTAAGTTTAAGACTTGGTTTGCCCACACTGCCCAGGTTGTTTATTGAACATTGGATGCATTGAATAGAACTTATGAGTTGCGTTGCCCACATTGCCCAGGTTGTTTATTGAACCACTGGATGGATGCACATAGATGTGAATAGAGCTTATGAGTGGCATTGCCCACTGCCCATGTTGTTTACAGTTTATTGAACCACTAGATATAGATGTGAATATTGCATTGTCCAAGTTGTTTTTTTAGGAAGTGCACAATTGAATATTATGCCCAGGTTTTTTTTTTTTTTTTGGAAGTGCACAATTAAATTATGTTGAAAATTTGTAAATTTTTAAACCGCCAAACCAATTCGTATCCATCTGCCAATCTACTCAATCCGCATCCGCTGCGGATTGGTGGACGGATGCAAATTGATTTTCTCCAATCCGCCAATTTGGCAGACGGATGGCGGATTGGAGGTTCCGTGGCCGCAATCGATCCGCACCCACCCCTACTTTACATTAGTTCAAAAAAACAGAGAATTTTTTTCTAAGATCTTTGATAGTAAGATTTTATAAGATAAAAGGACATACAATATTTTCATAGTAGTTGGGATAATATTTTCACAGGAAAAATTCGACTTAGAGAAATTTCGACCATGACACAGAGAAAATTTGAAATTTCTCTGGTATTGAGGGACTTTAGCTTAAAAAAAATATATCTTAGACCTCTTCTGCCACACAAAGTTAGAGATGAATGTTTCACTAATTTTTCAACAAAAAAAAAAGAGTGTACTTTACCCTTGATATATATGTAAAAAAAAATATTAAACTAAAATATTGTGAAATGTCTATATAAATAAATTTTGTTAATGTGTACCGTTAAATTAAATATTAAAAAACTTAACAAATTATATTAAAACATGTTAAATGTTATTGAAATCATTTTTTTTTTTTTTTGTTGTCGATGTTATTAAGGGCTCATTTAGGAATTGACTACATCAGTGACAAACAATGTCTAAATCGTTAATGAATGCTTATTGAGCAAATTGTTGAGTGTTTTCTTCTTAAATTCCTTTTGGCAATACCTAAAAATGTCACATTTAATTAATTTATTTTTTTAGTAAATTTTTTTAAAAATTATTTCAATTTTTGTTATTTTTCTGATCTGTGTTGTCAAGATAAATCTAAAAAGTACATTTTTATGAATTATTTTTTAAAAAATTAAAAAAATCAAAATAAGTAAAAAAAGTCTACTATTTTTTGCTTATTTTTGACTTTTTCAATTTTTATTTAGAATTCTTTTAAAATATTATAATTTTTTGACTTGTCTTACTGATCTGAATCTAAAACCCTAAACTTTATAATAATAAAAAAAAAATTAAAATTCACGAAAGACGATAAAAACAAAAAAATAAAAAAGAGAAAATCCTAAAACAACACTTTCAAAGATCTCAAATGAGTAAAACATTTGTTTTACAGTATTTTATTATTTGTTGGGAAGCTTGGAAACCAAATAAAAAGGAGAATTATAAATAAATAAAAAGAGAATTTTTTTAAAGATATTTGATATTAAAATTTTATAAGATGAAAAAATATAAAATATTTTTATAGTAGTTAATATCTTTTAACATTTTTATAGAAAAAATTTAACTTTGACAAATTTTATCCGACTCAGAGAAATTTTGACCCCGACACAGAGAAATGTTTTTGGTATGATTACAGAAAAATTTCATCGAGAGACCTTAGATAATAATAAAAAAAAGCCTTAGAACTCTCCTACTATACAAAGTTAGAGAGGGATGTTTAACTAATTTTTCCTAAATAAAAATAAGGTTTGAGTTTTTTTTAATAAGATAAAATTTTAATTTTAATTTTATTAATTTAAATTATTCATCTATTTTTAGTAATTAAAATTGATGAAAAAGATATATTTTAATCATTAAATTCAAAGATCATTGGGAGGGAGGAAGAGAGAGAGAGAGAGAGCTATGGGAACTTCTAATCTATGCTCGGTATCTATATATATAGAGACAAGATAAAATTGAGCCTCTAGATTGTACAATGCATCCTAAGGCCAAAGCAACTAGTACTACTCCGAGACCTTAACAAAACGAAACAATATCTCTTCAAAAACACTAACCACCAACTCGAATAGTGACAGTCAATCGTCACAAGACAGACAATACTTTACCAATACTAAGGTGACGCCACACCCCATAACCCAAAAGAAATAAAATCAATTTGGACAACGACCTAGGATTTCCATCAACAAAAACTACAAATCAACATTAAAAGTTCTACTCCGATGTGGAGTTTACAAAATGGTTTCAACAATATACCTTAAGTCTAAGCAAGACTCAACACAACTAGGTAAACACCCAAACTATACATAGCCCTAAAGCTAAAAGCTAATTCAACTCAACTTCTAAGACTTTTACTCCGAGTTGCAACACAAACTCTACATTAGTATTATGGTGACTCACAAGGTCCACACTACATGCAACCATGATTCGACTAACACAACTTGCGAGATATTTAGAACAAATGTGGCACTCCCCAGGCCAACCAACAAGAGATCCTACTCCTCTTCTAGGACATACCACGCATTATGCACAAGGAAGCACCCTCCAAGGTTTAGCAAACAAACCTATAATTCATTCCAACTCACCCAATTGCAAGGAAAAGAGAGCCTAGTTCTCGAAGCTACCCAAATTACACAAAGATGAGACCAACTACCATTCCAAACTACCCACGGGCCAAAACAATTTAAAATCTAGATTACACTGTCGAACCATCACACTTGTAGAGTCATTCCAAAACTCCATTTAGAAACCACCAGACTAACCAACCAGACACAAGATGTCCTCAAAAGAAAACATAACCATAGGTATAAACACTACTCATTCCCTTTGAAATAATTCTCTTACCCACAAGTGTTGGACACTCCCCCCTAACACCCAGGGAAATATATAAATAAATAAATAAGAATAACAACAATTCTGAATATTGTTCGTTTCAAATCTTATCTTTAAACCTTACATAGTTTACACTTTACAAATTTTGCAACCAAATCTCAAAACAGTCAATCTCTCTTGGGAAATACATCTCTTATCACCATTCACAACCTTTACCATGCTGAGGCCACACCTCTTCTCAAATACACACAAGGGTATACAATCCAAGGTTCGGGAACAACTCCACACATAATTAACTGAATAGAACAATTTTACAATTATGCAAGGCCATACGTATAGCATTCATAACATTTAGTATCAACACCTCCCACTGAGGTACACTCTCATGTTCCAATGCAAAAGTCAACATATGCATATCAAATATCATAGAATCACATAACTACATAATAGATAACGGGTTGTTCCAACGAAGATTGGTAGTCGTTCTAGAAATCCTTTTAGACCTCCTATTAGAAATCACGTTGATTAAGTGCATTTCCAATGAGATTTCTAAGAAAATTTCTGGACCCAACACAATATCCTCAAGACTCAACCCCATGCCCACATAAACATATAACATGTTAGTATATAAGCATGTTATCACATAGAATGCAAACGTCGCTCACAATCACGAGTTAAACCCAACTGTGGTCAAAACCACTTCCCACGAGCCAAGGTATTCAAACCCGATTCACTCTAATACCAAGTTGTCACGCCACGTATTTTATTACTCGGATAAAATTACCAATATTCATTAATTAAGTCCATTTACAAATGATAATTCATCCTTTGATGAAATGATGAATAAATAAATATACATGTTCCCTCTCGTTATACAACAGTGTCATTTACATACAAATAAAAGAAATGCCCTGAGACTTACAATAAATAAGAGGGCGTTGTCCTTTACAAATTATAGAACTCAGCCAAAGAAACAAATAATAATAATAATAATAATAATAAAAAGACTATGGCGCAACACTACTTTATAACCATGCCAAGATAAAACCTGTTCTTTGATCCTCAAGTCCGAAAACATTCCCTGTACACATGTACAGATAGGGGGTGAGCAAACCACTAGCTCACCAAAGAATCTCATATTATAACATTAAAACACATGCGGGTCCAGTGATATAGTAATACCAAACAGATATATATATATATATAAAGTCATACTATGCCATAACCTTATGACTTTATTATCTAATTCCTTAAATCCAAATTTAATTAATTAACCACACTTGTTAACTTAAATATATTAACGTACTTCAATATCAACAAGATATGCTTTTCAAAACGAATGCGATGCCATGCTCAATTTTTATCCAAATTCATTTTATCTCAATTCATTAGTCATGTCCATTTCATTCAATCAACCAAACTGAGGATACAACTCAGTGGATCTCTAACCAATATAGCTATCATACAAATACATCTATTTGTCATTTTACAGAAATTTCATCTGCGGGAATCAGCACCCATGTATACGCGCGATTTTCGGGACTTTCACCCTGTATACACAGGCCAACTTAATTTACTGGAGTCCATCCCCTTTCTTCTCCCAAACATGGAGTACATCCCCTTTGTCTTCCCAAGCATCATACATATACAATGTATTAAAATACAATCATATTCAATGACAACTGATAAGAGATTAGTTTCAATTTACTTAATCCTCATGCAATTTCTACAACAATCAATACTATCCTCCACCGATAGCCAAAACAGTTATCTCTAATGCATTAATTAAAAGATAACAACATGGATATACAATCCAACATACAACCATAACTTGGAATCCCCCATGATTCCCAACACTTAGAAACAATCCATATTCCACTTTTTAAAGCCAAACTTTCAAAACTTACATAGTTTTCCATCAAACTCAACAATTTTAAAACCAAACATAATCTTTTCCAAATGATCCAACAAGTCCCAAAACATTAACATTTAGGATCTTCTACAAATTGGGGCTTTCTCACTTTGAAATACCCAGATATAATTTTATATACAGAAAATATATTTAATAGCAAGATTATAGGTAATCAACTCCCAATTTAACGAAACCCTCAATTTTCAAATCAAGTATCTCATATATGAATTTGAGGTACAAAAATAGCATATTAGCATACTCCAACTAGTAAAACTAATAATCAATTTCTTAATTGTTTTGACTCACACAAAACTTTTGATCAACTTTGTTCCACCTCAACCAAGACAACCAATATGATTTTCACCAAATCTCATACTTATTGAATATTACCATTTCTATCCTACTATATTAAAAGTTATGATATAATCTCAATAACACACTTTTAATCATAACAGATATAAAATTTTAACCAAACTAATTTAATCCACTAAATTAGTAAGTTTATCATATTTAAACTTTTCCAAATCAATAATACCAAACATAACTTCACATGTCTCATCCTTCACATAACCATATTTCAATATAACCATATTTCATGCCAAGCTACTTAAAAATGTAATATTTTTCTCAAATTCTCTACCAATAACAATTTCACAACTTTTTCTAAAATTATCTAATCAACATGATATTTGCATAAAAAATCATGAAATATGCCCAATAGGAACATTTTCAAGGTTGTGAGTTTGAAAGTCCACATTTCACATTTACATTTTCACAAAAATGAACACAACTTAATCATCAACATATCATCTTTCATAAAATATCATAAATATAACATTTTTACAGTTTTTAATCCCAAAACAACTCTATAATTCCAACTTTACAATTTTCACAATATTCATCAACATTAATTTATTTTTCTCAAAAATAAACTCCAAAATCAAAGATGAAAAATATTTCAACTTTATATTTCTCAAAATAAATTTTTTAATCATAATGTGATGTAGATACAACCCATACAACTATTAAAATTAACTTTCGGATTTTTTTTGCAAAAATTATCAACACAAGATGATTTTCCCAAATCAAGTTCAAAATACCATTCTTAACATTTCAACATAATTTTCTTCCAAAAATTAACCAAACAAAAATCTGAGAAATATATATACGCAATGCCTCTTATAATGATATATTTTCTCAAAATATCCCTAACATAGTTTTAAAGTAATAATATGAAGAAAGTTACTACCTCAAAATAAGAAGAAAAACATATCTGACAATGCACAGCTTGCCCGATCAAGAATCCGAGACAACCATTACAAAGAGTACGACGAGTTCTCCAACTTTCATTTACAAAACTTTTGTAAAATCTCACTCTAAGGACTCCCATTTAAAGCTCAAATGTTGAGCTAACAATGGAGGCAAAGAGAGACGAACAGAGGAAAGAGGGAGAGAGAGAGACACAGCTCTCTGCTCAAAAAAAAAAAAAAAAAGAAGATGGAAAGTAGAAGGAGAAATAGTAGCAAGCAAGCCAAAAGGGAGGGAGGGGAGGGCAGCCCCCAGTGGGTTGTCACCCACCTCAACAATTGTATCATTTAAAATTTAGTAATAATATCTCAGAATATAAATTATAAAATGATATAATTTTTCTCATCATAAAATATAATATTTTTGTACACCACAAAATATAATATTTTATTCACCACAAAATATGTACACATTTTTATCCACTACAAAATATATAATTTCTCTGTATGGTATACACCATAAATTTAATTTTCAAATATATATTATAACCATATGTAATAAATAATCACAACTCCCAATATGGTCACTACCAATCACATAATTAAAAATGACCAAACAGTTAAACATGAGTTATAAACAAACTCAAATTAAATTGAATCTAAGTCATGGGTCTTGAATTAAATTCTCACTCATAAACCAAACATTACCCAATTATATATCAAAGTAAACCCAACAAACTTTATCTTAAGTCATAGTCTAAACATTCAAAATTAAATAACAAAATTCTGCTATAAATTAAACTGAACATCAATCAGTCCACGAATTTCCATAAAATAATTACTCATCATTTAATTCTGAAATTTTTATCCAATATGCTAGACTCATATTGTGAACAACATATAAAAATTTCATAATTTTATGAGTTTGGGAACTATTTTTAAAAAAAAATACAAAATCGAAATGTTTTCACATAGAATATACACAGCACTCCAAATTCAAAAATTTGCTCAATTAAATTATGCTCTGACTATTTAAAAAAAAATTCTGGGTCATTACACTAACAGAAAAGATCGGCACCTAACTGCGCGGGTTTATAGACTTTCACCAAGGATACACAGGCCAACATAATACCACAACCACACCCCCTACCCAAATTCACCAAGGTATTCACCCATTTTTCTCAAAACAATATACATTTTTCAATGTGTTAAGTATGCAACAATACTCAATGCAAATGAATGAGAAATTAGTTTTAATTCACCTAATCCTCATGCAATTTCTACAATAATCATAGTTATCTTCTGCCGATAGCCCGAAATAGATGTCTCTAATTAAACAGGTAATTTTCAATAAAGATATACTTTCAAAATTTCAAGATGTGAGTGATAATACGTATCCAACTCCACCATCATCATCATCATCATCATCATTCCAATTTCACAAAACCCAACACCATTTCCATTTTTTTTTTACAAAATCAAGTATCTAAGATTTTAGGGCAAAATACCCTTTTCTTTAAAAATCAATTCCAAGTATTGAAAACCACCATTTGGACATAACTCAGTCATACTTACAACCCCACAACTATTTTCAAGAATCTATTTGAAAACTCCTCTTTTGATTTCAAGCCAAAACCCTAGATTTTTGTTCAGATCTCCAAAATCACAATATTGTTTAGAAAATCAAATGATTAAGTTAAAAACCATATAACAGGTCTAAGAATCCCTACCTCCAAGACAAGGACAAAGAAGAACAAGGAATGAAACTCGACAAAGCCGAAAACGGTTCAACTTAATCAACTAGATCAAAAGACCAACTAACACAAATATTAATTAATTAAAACTTTTAAATTTTATTTTTTTAAAAAATTTAAGATGTCTTGAATTGAAACACGTATAACACTATAATAGTAAATGTGAGTATAAAATTCATTTTATATAATTGAAACAACTCACTTTTTATTTTCTCAATGTGGAATTATAAAATAAAAATTAACAATTATTTGGACAAAAAATTTATTTTTAATCAAGCAATCTCAGTAGTTAAATCTTTAATTGAAACGATTCATACTATTTTGTAAGAAAGAGGGAAAACAGATAAGGAAAAAAGAGAAAGACATTGGTACACATCATTTGAGAGAAGTGTACCATAAATACCTTATAACTACAGATGAAAATAGCACAACTCTATACTTTCTAACTTGTAACATAAAAAATAAAAAAAAAATCATAACCAAATATTTCAAAATAATATCATAATTAAAGAAGAAAATAGGTCATAACTAAAAAAAAAAAAAATGATGCAACCAAATATACATATGATATAAGGTGTACACAATAAAATTCTCCAGGAAAAAAACAAGTACCTTCTTCCTGTATTTATCTTCTTCCTTGTTAGCAAATAAATTTGATTAGTTTAGGCAAATAAAGGAAATATTCTTTTTACTTTCGAGCTATTAAATAATAAAAATAATTTTTTTGCAACATTTTGGACAAATATTTTACCCAACCAAATGCATATGAAAAAGATAATTTTTGTTTTCATTTTCCTATCATTTTAAATTTATTTTATTTTTAACCAAACCAAGCTTGGTGTCATTAACAAATTAAGATATGAACTGGTAAAATACAAGTTGACCAAACATCAGAAACAAAAGGACTACAACAGAGACAGATGCACAACACTAACCATCAATAATCCACCATCATGTGTCAAGACTAATAAACATACAACCAATCATAAATAAGAATCCGTAAGCAGAAATGAAAGCGACAAATGGTACAAAAGAGAGGAATTTGTTGCCTGTGCTCAACCAGCAACATCAATAAACATCATCCATCAAACATGACTACTAAACTACAATGTCTAGTAACATAATACAGACATAAAAATAAAATAAAATAAAATAAAATAAAATAAAATAAATAAGCAACAGATAATAAAAGATACGAAGTATGCAGAAAATAACTTCAAACATTTCTTGCAAGAAAATGACCAAATGAGCCTGCCAGATGTTCTTGCATTTGTGGTCCATGCAAAAAAGAATATCCATCCTTTCCTGATCATGAAAGTTCTTGAAAATAGTGACAGGCATCATAAATACATTACTAGGAAAATTGATTTTCCATTTAACTCTCGCCAAAATGGGTCTGGCATATGCAAACCCATGGCACCAGCTATACTTCAGAAGTACCTATGCTCGCCCCACCTAATCTTGCAATTTACATGGCACTCTGCAACATCAATATTAAAAAATGTTATATGCAATGGCATCTAAACAAGGCAAGTCCAAGCAACTAGAATCAAAAACAGTAAATAAAAAGTAAAAGGTCTACACCACAAGCAAAGTAACACAAAATTAGACATTGAAAGTACTCACAAACAACTAGACTCAAGAAAGTAAACAAAAAGTAAAAGGTCTACACCACATGCAAAGTAACACAAAATCAGACATTGAAAATACTTATACACCAAATTAATATCATAATCAAACATCCTCTTTCCTGCATGAGATATGGATCTAATGGAAAAGAAAATTGCTGTAATCCAACCACAAACTAAATCCTAAAGCCATTTGTGGCATTAACAATCTGTACTCTCGGTGTCTTTACTTGTAGTATAAGCTTAGAAAATGATGTGAAAGAAATTTGACAATTACTAGAATGCATAGTTATCCAAACAAACAAATTGTTTGAATATTAAATCTTCCTAATTTGATTAAATTATCTCCATATTTAATCAAATCCACATTCAACACACTTGTTTCTCTTTTTAGTCAAATCAAACATCCTACTTTCTGCATGAGAAATGGATTGAAAAGAAAAGAAAAGAAGATTGTTGTAACAGAGCCACCAACTGAAGAATAAATGACTCGAGAATCATCAGAAAATTGACATCAGCAAATCCCGTATAAAAAAAATAAAAAAATAAAATCAAGTTAAACTTGAAAAAATAACATCTATCAATCGTATAAACCACGATTTACTAGCTAGAACAAATTGCATTACAAATAGTGATCTAATTTATTAATAGAGAGCACAAGACCTCACAAGGAGTCATTTAGTTGGATAAATATAATCATAGACAACATTAGAATAAGAAAGACATCAAGAGAGGCTTCTATTTGCACACCCCCCAAAAAGACCTGAGTTGTTTTTTTTTTTGGTTCAAGCAAGGAATGGAAAACGGACAATATTACTCTCTCCCCATCCCACTTGTTTGTCCATTTTGGAAATTCTAACTTTTTGAAAGGACATGCAAAAAATGCATTGGAATTCAAATTCAAAGGTACTATTTCCAACAACTGCCCCTTTATTTCCCACTTTCAAATATACAAATAACTATTTATACGGGATAATTTCGAAACTTACAAACTTTATGCTTTGACTTTTCAAAGTGGACAATCTTTTGGGACATCCCAAAATGAAAAGATGGACAAACAAAATGGGATCGAGGGGTACAAGACTATACTTGTAAAACAACACCACACCTGTGTTGAATAGGGCTTGGTTTCAAAAGCTCTCAAAGATGATGCCTTGTGGCTTAATTAACCAACTATTTGTGACAAACCTAACTCGTTTTTCACTGGACCCTTTATGCAAACCCTACCAATTTGATACCTATGAGCTATGACCCAAAAATGATTAGACAACTCTAATAATAATACAATATATCAGATGCAATGCAACAATGCTATATGGAGTAGTTTATTAGAGACATTTTTAGAACCTAATGCTGTGTTTGGATTTTGGATTTGTCAAGGGAAAATAAAATGAAAGGGTAGTGGAATTACATATACATTGATAAGGCAACCAAGAAAGAAAAACTAATACATACCTCATTTTCTTATCCAAAGCATCACTCGGATATCTTAAAACTATATGGTCAATCTTAACAAGGTTCTTATAAAAGAAAATCATTTAATGGGACCCATCTTGGTTTGCAAATTAAGTTTCAGCAGTCATCTAATTAAAAAAATATATAAATAAAACGAAAAAAAAAAAACCATTATTGTTGTTCGCCCTCAGATGTGTGAAGATTTTAGTCTCTTCAAGAGGTGAAAATTCGACTGCCTATTAAGTATTTACAATGACAATGAAACCAATGAAACTAACATTTACCTTTCGTAGTATGCATATTTGGTTAATGGTCAATTACGTTGGAACTTTAGAATATATATCATTTGATGGTCAATCAAGTGTGTGGAAAAAATTCCTCTTTGGATCCTACATATTTTGATCAATAGATGAGAGATATACCCAATCAAAACTGGGAGAGGGAGGACACTTTATTTCCAGTGGCTAAGAAAATTGGTTAGGTTGTAGTTGTTGTTACTCCTCAATGGGTTTCGTTGGTGGTGCTATAAATCTGTAGGCCTAATGATGTTTAAGATACTTTTTGAGTTGGTTGCTGTCTGATGGAGTTTTGTGAAAACTATAAATTCTTCTTCTATTCAATTACATGATGTTTCAAATTTAGCACTGCTAGTTGATTGAGCTTCTATTATTAATTCTAACCACTGTCATTGCTATTCCACAAATGGTTTTCACTGGTGCTATAAAGCTGCAGGTCTGATGTTGGCATATTTTCAAAGTTGATTGTTGTCGGACGGAGTCACCATTGCCCGGGGCTTTTGAGACTCTGATGGATACTTGGACCGGAAAATCTGTTTCGTTTTATAGCCATATTTATGGTTGTGTAGGGCATTTGACTGCATTGGTGTGCGATTATGTTAGTAACATCTACCCTAATTACCTTGACCCTCTTTGTGGTTGTTGAGGAATTCATTTATTGTATTAGATTATGTTCAAAGGCCTAAGTGGGATACCTTTAGATGGTCAGTGTCTCACTTTCTCAATGTGTGACCTCGTTCTGCTGTTATGGGATTATGCACTCCTTTACTGTCTATTTCTAATCTTCACAAAAGGACTTTTGTTGGGTATGAAAAACTAAAATTGATACCGCTTAAGGAATTCTAAAATGGTCAACCATTATCTGTAGTGCCATAAAACCATTTATGGCATTAACAATCTGTCCACTTGGTGTCATTACTTTCAGTTATAAGGTTAACAAACAATGCAAAAGAAAATTTTGACGATTTCTAAAAGTGCAATTAAGATGCATAATTATCCAAATTAACAAAACTATTTGAATATTAAATCTTCCTACGTTGATTAAATTATTTACTTACTAAGTGCATGTTTGGGTAGACCTAAAAAAGACAAAAAGTCAAAAAATCACTACAAAAGTCAAAAAGTTTATACTATTCACATTTTTTTTGGCGGGAAAACTGGGCTGATTTGTCAGAGGGCAAAAAGATACATTTACCCTTATTTGTCCCATTCCAACTCACGTGTGAAAGGGAAAAAAAAAATCAGCACAGTGCAACACAGTGCACTGATACAAGTCCCGTCACTGACAAGCACTGACCCTCACAGAAGGGCAGTTCGGTCATTTTAGTATTTTATAAATATTTTACTACACATTTTTTCGCAAAAAGTCAAAAAATTATCCCAAACAACTATATTTTTTTTCCTCTACTATTTTAGACAAAAAGTCAAAAAGTACACTTATATAGTTCATTCCAAACAATCGCTAAATCAAATCCACATGCAACACATGTTTTTCTCTACTAGTCATAATCAAAAATCCTATTTATCGCATGAAAAATGGATGGAATAAAAAAATTTGTTGTAACTCAGCCACCAACAACAGCCTAAAGGTATAATAAAAAAAGTGACATCTAAAAATCCTGTAAACCAAAAATGGTCAAGTTAACTTGAAAAAATAACAGCTATCAATCATATAAACCAATATTTACTAGCTAGAACAAACTACAAACAGCATTACAAATAGCAATCTAATATAAATTTGTCCTGGCTTATCTCAACACGAAAGAAAACTATAACCAGAATTGTATGACGGGTATTAATGTCTTGCTAGAGAGTTAATCCTGGTCAATTTATACAAACAACCGATACGACCGCCTCAAAAAAAAAAAAGCATGGCTATAAAGTAACCTCCTTGATTCATATTAGTATGAATACCTCTATTATATTCCTGCTTTGGTTTCACTATTCTAGTGATGTAAAAGATTCCATTGGATTGTTATTTATAGGTGACATATAGCCTTATCATTTAGAAATCCAGTTAATTGAGCAGACTATATTAAGCCACAAAAAAACAGGATGTTCAAGCTCGGCTCACTTACCAAACGAAAGGTGATTTTAAGCTTAAATGGACTCATTTTACCTTTAAATCAAGCTTGAACAAATCCTAAACGAGCCAAGCTCACGCTTATCTCAAGCAGTTCGGCTCCCCTATGTATTACTTCGCTTATTATTACAAAAAACATTGCAAGTCAAGATAGCCATAGATTTTTTAACACTGCAAGTATATCTAGCCTTAAAATTTTTTAGGCTACAAAAACATGAATTTGTCATGGTGGCCAATAATTTTCTTGTTTACCCAGGAACAAATAATACTTATGCATAAAATTGGAAGTCAATATAGGGAATAGGCTATATAAATATAAATAAAAAACACCTATTACCATCTATTCAGGCAGGGAACATGTTCAGAAATAATGAAATGGAACTTAATAGTGAACAAAAATATGATTTTCTCAATCTTGGTCACAGCTGCAGGCACTAGGCAGCACATGTTTAATTGCATGCCTCAACCCTTATACCACACCCAATACTGTGTCTCAGAGTCTGGAGGATAATGCCAACTTAAGTTCTATTGTTTGATCATACAAATCAAGAGTAGCACCATTGAAGTGGTCGCAATATCTGAAATCCTCTTCACATATGTCTACTACAAGTGTGTCTCAAAGTATAGTTGAACCTTAACAAATAAATAAAAGTATATTAAACAAAAATCATTTTTTTTCCTTTACCAAGGAAAAAGTATATAAGGGAGCAAATTGTGCATGTTAAACAAGAATGGAGTTCAAAGAAGAAAAAGGGGCTTACAGTGGAAATTAAGAAGCAGCCTAGAAGAAAACCACTATCAGCAATGGCACCACAATTGCTTTTGGCAACAAATTGTGCGGTGCGCAACAATTTTGACTGGACGAAAGTTTTGTCTCCTTCATTAGAAGATTCAGTATAGGTTTCCCTGAGAACCTCAAAGGTAATGATGCTAATTTTACGCTTTTCAGTATCTCCAAAGTATAAGTGGTCAGGGTTTTTAGGGTCCGGAAGGCTGCCGGTTGAGACATAATAGAAAATCCTATTTCCCAAATGAACTAGGTAAGCCGAAGGACATTTTACTCGAAGATTATCCTCAATAGCATCACCTACATCTGAGGACAGCAGTGCCATCTGGTCAAACAATCCTTTAGCTTTAGCCTCTGGCTCGGACTCTGAGGTCGGTCCAAATGCAGCAACGGTGTAATTGTAAATGGAATAGAGGGTATCCTCTACAAACTCAGCACTCCTGTCAAAATAAGGCAGGACCCGACAGTGCTTTGAGAACCGAACCCATACACGTGTGTCCACGTTGAAAGAGAAGATTTCATTTTCCAAGGTTAATATGAAGACCCTTCTGTCAACCAGAGCATGACCAGTGAGTTTCTTGTTTATAGGGGGGTCAGGGAGGATTGACCACTTATTAGAGTCCAAATCAAAGACTTCAAATCGTGATAGATTCATCAATTTGTAATTGAACCGCATACTAGTTGCAATGGCATAGATCTTCTTGTGAGCCACAAATGCATAAGGATTCGGCTTCCCACAAATCATCGCAGTACCCTTCCTCAACAACTCAGACGGACGGTTACTGGTAACGAAAGTGTTGGTGGAGATGGTGGTGGTATCGAGAACATGGACATCCGGCGGGTAAGTGTCATTGAGATCCCAATCCTTCCCTTTTGATCTCTGTCTCTCGGCATGACAGCCCCCAAAAAAGTACAACTTCATGTCTAATTCAACGCAACACATAAATCCTGGGTATTCTCCAAATGGAAATTCAAGGATGGGATAAATAGTCTTCTCCAATTCTCTGAACTGATTGCAGGGTTGCAATGGAGGAAGAGGAAGAACAGGATTGGGCATATTGATGGCATACAGACAATAATTAATTGGACCCCATGGATATATGAAGAACATGTACAGAACCTTTGTTTCTTCCACTGCTGCAGTTGTTTCCTCTGATGATATTGGTAATGGTGCTATTGGGGGTCTAGATGAGGAGGCTACTGGGGACCATGACCGAGACCGTGATCGTCGACCACCCGATGGTGATGATGATGCAGATCGTGGAGACCATGACCGTTGCCGCCGTTGCAATGATGATGACTGTTGGAATCTTGAACGTGATCGACGCAATGGTGGTGAAGACGATGATGGTGGACTTCCCGAACCTGTTGTTCTCGTCATCAATGTCTCCCTGTGGGATGCAGCGTCTTCGCCTCCCTCCTAAGCTTCCCCCACAGAGTGAGCTTCAACAACCTACTAGTTGTCAAAAAAACTAAAAAAATTACAAACACCAGTGTTTACAAAAAAGAAACAATAAAGGAACACAACAGCATGCTATTGTTTTTAAAAATAAAAATTCCAGATGCTTCTATAAAAAAAGGTTATTAAGGACTTGAAAATTGTTTAGAACTTTATGGCAACAAACCAATGGGGAAAGGTTGTCCCAAAATAACTAATTGTGGTACTATGAGAAGGTTTGATGTTGAGAGCTCTCTCTCTACTACACTTGAATGTTCTAGAAGTAAATTCCTCATCACTCATTTTAACTACCCAAATTTCACCATTTACCAACCACTCATTTTACCTACTCAAACTTCACCATGCACCAACCGCTAATTTTACCTAAGTCAACGTATGGTTGAAGTTTGGTGTATACTAGTATAAATAGGAGACATTTGGATCTCCATTATGTGTGTGTAAGGAAGAGGCAAAGTCCAAGTGTGAGTGCTTGAATGTCTAGTGTGATTATAAAGTGTGGTGTCCTAGTGTGTTTGTTGTATGGTAAAAGTTTTGAGTGTGAGTGAATAAATGAAGAATATTAGTTTGTGGTTGTGTATACTAGTGTCTTGTACTTAAGTTTATTAATTGATGTCTTACAATTCAACACTTGACACTCTTTTTAAGGTTAGAAAAAGAAAAAAAACAAAAAACAAACAGCAAACAGTCACAATAAGGGTAATGCCAACGAAAAGGAGTCCAAAATCAACTCAAATACTAACAAGAAACAAGGTATCATGTGATTTAGTCTAAGTTTGGGATCGAAGGACGTGGATTGGTGATGTGGGAGTCATCTAGCTGGTTCCTAATAGTTTAGGCAAGACTAAACTAAGATTAAACTAAGATTATTTGATTTTATTCCTCAAAACATCTAAGCAATACTGTCTTTTTTAGATAAATTACAGAAAAATATAAGTGCACATTTCGATATAAAATTTCATATTTCAACTATGTTTTGTTGGACATTTCACATTCTCCATGGTGAATATGATATAGGTGTTGGAGCATGTGAAGGTAGAGTCCCACATCAGATAAAGAGTAAAAGAAATGGGTCTTAATCTACAAAAGATAGGTTCTCCACTTATGGGCCTAAGCTTTTAAATGATTACGAGTTCCAAATAATGTATGTTAGGTATGTGGACTCTGGGATTTCTCCGAATTGGGCCGGATTTGAAGTGTGCTTGTGGACTCCTCAAATTCCCTAACAACTGGTATCAAAGCCAATGGCTAGTGATCTATAGGTGGGCTCTCTTGGAGCATTGATGTTGTTGGACTTGGGTTTGCACAGAAACTCTCAATGGACCAAGAAAATGATGACTCTAGATGGAACAAAGAAAATTCCTAGTGCATGTGGTAAGGTTGGACCGCGACAAGGTGGCTCTCAATGGAATATGGTTACTCTCAATGGAGTATGGCGGCACACGATGCATTATGTGCGGGTGGCCCAAGTTGTACTCAATGATGGAAAGTTATAGATCAAGATTAAGGGAGAGTGCATACAATCTATGATGAACTTGCTCTTGATAGATCAAGACTCGAGAGGAGCAAAGAGAGGCCCAATGTTTGGTTCACACATGAGGGAGAGATTGTTGGAGCATTTGTGAAAATAGAGTCCCACATCAGATAAAGAGTAAAAGAGATGGCCTCAATATACATTAGATGGGTTCTCCACTCATGGGCTTAAGCTTTTAAGTGGGTATGAATTCCAAATAATGTATTGTAGGCCCTATTATTCGGTATGTGGACTATGGTATTTTTCTGAATTAGGCTGGATTCGAAGTGCGCTTGTGGGCTCCTCAAATTCCCTAACAATAGGTGCCTGACATTCACATGCTAATTGCCACCAACAAAAAAAAAAAAAAACATGATTTGACTAACAACTATTCATACTATTTTCAACCAAAACAATTTGAATCGTGTTACTGAATCGAAAAATGAGTAAATCATGCGATTCAATTTACGATTCACTACCATCCACTGCAATTCAATAAGATTCATTACAATTTAGTTTTGTTTTTGTTTACATAATGCATAAAATGACAACATTTCACCTCTATCAAGAAACAAAATACAAATCAATTAATTAGATTGAATTAAGTGGTTTTATTATATACATATATACAATTTAGTTATATTGGGAAAAATCATTCATTTTAATCCAATCCAAACCAAGACTTAAGTCTTATCAAATGGGATCAGCTACATAAATCCTTCTTCTCCATTCAACTCTATCCAAGGCCATATCATTAGTCCAATTAAGGAGATTCATATCTCTATTTACTACACTAGCCCACGTCAATCTAGGTCTGCCCTTTCCCCTACACTTCCATCACTGTATCACATCTCTTCACTACTCCGTTGTATATGACCAAACTGTCTCAATCTGTTCTCCCTCAACTTATCTTCTATCGGTACTACTCCTCCCTATTCTCGAATATACTCATTCATAACTCTGCCTTTTCTAGTCTAGTCACACATCCACCAAAGCATCAACACTCATCTTATCTACATGTTGTTTCGTAATTGCCCAACATTCCGTCCCATACAGCATCGCTAGTCTAATAGCCGTTCTATAGAACTTCCATTTTAGTCTAGTGGAGACTTGTTTATCGCACAATATCCCAAACGCACTCTTCCACTTAAGCCATCCCGCCTTAATCCTATAGACCACATCCGCTCCAATCTCCCTAACTGTTGTGATAATCGATCCTAAATAATGAAATGTCCACTCTTCGATAGTGTTTAGTTCTCAATTTTCACTTATCCTCTGCTTCCATTGTTATTGTTACTAAAATTACACTCCATGCACTCCGTCTTAATTTTACTTATCCTAAATCTTTTAGATTCCAGTGCTTCTCTCCAAGTCTCCAATTTAGTGCTAACTTCTTCTCTAGTCTCATCCACTAACATGATATCATTTGCAAAAAACATACACTATGGTACATCATCCTCAATATTTCTCATCAACTCATCCATAACTAAACCAAAAAGATAAGGACTTTAGGTAACCCAATAGTAATTGAAAATTCACTTGTCTCTCCAATCGGCGATCTAATAGTGGTCACCACACCTTCATACATATCCCTAATCACATCAATGTAACCTTTTGTCACCCCTTTCTTCTCTAACACCCACCAAATTATATCACGAGGCACAATTCATTTTAATCATTGCGTATATTTTTATACGTATATACATACATAAAATTATATATTATATTTAAGGTTAATTACACTACTCCCTCAACTATTAGCAAACATCATTTTGACCACCTCATTTATGAACTCATATATATTGACCTCATTAGCTATGAAAATTGTACAAATACACCCGTTTTGAATGTGGTCTGGAGGGGCTGAAAGTAATACATTTTCAAAGTTGAGGAGATCAAAATGGACGAGTTCATAGACGAGGAGGTCAAAGTGATATTCGCTAATAATTGAGGTGTCAGGATGTTGCACACTACTCTCTTAAGTGATTTACCATCACTTATTACACATGAAGCAGATTCATACTTTTTAGCATAGATATATCAGTTTGACTGGTAGATTGACAAACACTAACATCTATACCCAATCCCTCTAGAACTAGTCAGACATCCCTCATAAATAAAGATGAAAATCATGCCCCCTCAACTAATTATAAATTTCCCATTTATGGCCCTTTGTCATATATAATACAAAGAAATACACAGAGATAACATCCCAATTAAAAATAATAAAAATGGAGATACGGACAAGTATGATAAGGGAATTAATTGAATGAATACATTTACAACATGATTTAACAGCGGAGTTTGCTTTGATCAGGTGCAATAGACCCATCAAAAAATTTAAAAAATGTTTCATAACGGATCAATTAATCAAAGGTGCTAAACATTTGATTTACAATTGGAAGATATGACTCAACACACACTCTTATTGGTTGCAGGCTAGTTTATGGAAGCTTTCAAGCATGTATGGGCTAATATTGCAGGCATGAAGGATCTCTGCAATTGTTGGCTTTGAAATGGATCACAAAACACTACTTAAATTCTTGACCATTGTACGATGTTCAGCTGGTAGACAGCTTTTTACTAGAAATGGACTCATGATGGACGATTTTTCTTGTTCTTTCCATGACAACTATACCCGTGGCAGTTGTTTTTTCACTATAGCTAGAGATCTAGTGCTCATAGAATAAGCTGCCTGCCACATATTTTATGAGAAACTACTAGTCTTGTACCTCAATTTGTTTTTTGGATAAATTACTCTAACCTCCCCTAAAATTTGACAAAAAATACAGTAAAGCCCACAATTTTGTATTAATTACAAAGACCTCCCCCATCAAGAATAAAGGAATAAATAGAGCTTACAGAATATATGAAAATTACTATTTTGCCCTTATTTTTGTTCGTTTCAAAATTTTAATAAACCTTTAACGTGAAATGACTCAAAAATCCCTTAACCCTAACCACACCCATTTCTCTATGTATTCATTGAGGGATTGCAATGGTAGGTGTTGGAAGCTGGTGGTGGTGGCTTGGAGGAAAGAGTGTGGAAGGATAGGGGGTTTTGGTATAATTGTAGGGGTGGTGGTCATCGATTTGTGGTGGGTAGCCGTGGATTTTGTAGGCAATGCTAGGCAAGGATTGGTTTTTTGGATTTGTCAAGATCTAAGGTTAGTTATGTATTTGCATTGGTTTTTGAAAGATTTTTGGTTGGAGGGTCGTGATGAGAGAGTGGAGTGGATGGTTGTGGGTTTGGGTTGTGAGTTGTGGTAGGGTAGCGAATGGTGGTGGTTGTTGGTGTCTTTGCTACGTGACAAAATAAGAGAGAAAATTGGGTGACCAAAATAAAGCGGGGTGTGTGAGGGTTAATTTCATTCTTATTACAAGGGTATAAATCACTCTGTTTGGTTTTGGAGTTTTCAAAAATAATTTTCAAGTTCTCAATTCATATTCTTTGGTTTTTTAATGACTTTTTAAATATTTTAATCATTCATTTATTTTTATTTACTTCTTAGATCCAGTTAATCTGGATACCCTTCAAAAGTACAAAAATTTGTGAAAAAATCTTTAAAAATTTCTCTAAATACAAAAATTCTATATATTTTCATTTTTTTTTTGTGGATAAATCAGTATATTTTCATATTTTTTGGTTCAATAGTAAAACCCTGACATTATAACCTTGAGGTTATGGATTCAAGTCTCGAGGCAACCACTTTGTACATTATGTCAAAGGTTAGGTGTGTATCCAATCTTTTCCCTTCCAAACACACATAATGTGTACTATTTGGGCATTGGTTTTTTTTTTTTTAATTATAAAAATGAATAACATCATTTTAAATAGTTTGACTATCGATTCACTAGCATTGCAGGGTACATGATATGCAATTTAAATTTTTAAATAGATTGGTGTAATTATGCTAAAACTATGGGGCTGCTTGTATTTTTGTCAAACCTCAAGGGTGGTTAGTTTAATCTATCCTAAATTTTGTTATCAAGTTAAAACATCTCCATTGGAGATTGCTATTTTAGCAATGCCGAAGCTATAATTTGGCATGCTAGTGCCAAATATTGCATTTTTACTCCAGCAGTGCAAGTGCTATTTTAGCACAACTACCATTCCCTCTTTTTTCCAATCACTATTCTCTTTCCTAACCAACATCATTTTAAATAGTTTGACTATCGATTCACTAGCATTGCGGGGTACATGATATGCAATTTAAATTTTTAAATAGATTGGTGTAATTATGCTAAAACTATGGGGCTGCTTGTATTTTTGTCAAACCTCAAGGGTTGTTAGTTTAATTTACCCTAAATTTTGTTATCAAGTTAAAACATCTCCATTGGAGATTGCTATTTTAGCAATGCCGAAGCTATAATTTGGCATGCTAGTGCCAAATATTGCATTTTTACTCCAGCAGTGCAAGTGCTATTTTAGCACAACAACTACCATTCCCTCTTTTTTCCAATCACTATTCTCTTTCCTAACCAACATTATCAAGCAACAACTGAATCTTGGGTAATGGACAACCAATGTTGCATATTGCAATGTCTTTATTGAGAGTTGACACTTGTCCCCTTTATATTTATTTGGCAGTCTTCCATAATTTGTGGTTTAAAATTTTGAGTCTTTCATAATTTTGTGATGTCTCATTTGAGTGCTGAGAAATTTACAAAAAAAAAAAAATTAAAATTAAAATACCCATAGTTGTTCGATATTGTAAATTGTTGCATATTATTCCATAATTTTACGAGTGTTGCATATTGTAGAATACATCCATTGGTCCTATTTTACAAGTCATTGGATGCACTGTCACAATCCAATGCACTGCCATACCAATCACAACCCTCAATGTCTCTTTCATCCCTTAGTCATCACCTCTCATCCTCATCCTCTCACATCCTGATTGAGGATGCTCAATGACTCCATTGTAGACTCACTTTTCTCTACTCAATCTCTTGGCTGTCCCTCTCTCTACTAAATCCTTCTCTTTCTTGGCTCTCATACATCATATCTCAAATCTCTCATACCTCAATTCTCAAATAGATACCCCCACGAAGCACTGGACAGGAAGACCTAGGGTTTCAAACAAGAAGACCTAGTGGTACACCACCTAGGGTTTCAAAGATCTACCTCTCTGCTACTCAGGTTCTCAAACTCCCACCAATTCTTGGTCAAACAACAATCAGTCCAAATCATGTCTCCATCCACAATTTCAGAACCTGGTGACACCACCTCCAAGGTTAGGGTCCCAGCATTAGAGAGAGAGAGAGAGAGAGATCTGAGAGACTGAGATCTAACAAGTTATTATTAACAGCATTTTGAATCAATTCAGGATTTTACAGTAACTACCATTTCCTATTTCAGAATGCAGCACTAATACAATCTGAATTGCAATTGTTAGGGTCCCAGTCACAACAAATAGTCTAATAGCTTTCATGTATCTGTCTATATTGTAATCATGTATTCAACAAAATCCCTCCGCTTGTTCTAGACTCTTACCTCCAAGACAAGCCAATACATACAGACATATACAAAATCCCTCCGCTTGTTCTAGACTCATATTTTTTTTTTGGGAAAAAAATAGTTGTGTTTACCGTAAAAAAAAAAAAAAACCACATCCAACTGGAGTGGCGAGTGTTCTCTGAATTTTATTTATTTTTAACTTTGAACACCCTTGTCCACTCTATTGAATACCCAGTTGGCCTAGATCTACTTTGTTGAACACCCAACCCAGAACACACTAACTCTTAAAATACATATATAATTACAGTAACAACGGCTTTATTATCATCTAAAAAAAACTGCCTAAATAGGAGATCAATGGAAGAATAATTGTTTGATTATGTCCATTAAAAATGATGTATTTGATTTTGCATGTTTTTTGTTGGAAAAAAATGGTATCAATATATTAGAACTCTTTTTCTGTGATTTAAGAAATTTAAATTAGTGGATTTGTAAAGGGTAGAGAAGAGTCTTTGAGGCTGGATTTTGGACAATTGAATTTTTAGTAACATTTTTTCTTTTTTAAGATAAAGTTGTAGCTAAAAAAAGCTAGCCTTTTGTTATTGGGAAGGTTCAACTAAGTTGTTTTTTTATTTATTCTTTAGTAATTTATTTTTTTTAAATAAAAAAAAATTAATATAAATTTTAAAAATCTTCACCAAAGTGTGTTTTTATTTTTATTTTAAATTTGACCTTTTATCCATTGCCTATCTTGTAAGAAAATATAAATAAATAATTCTCAATTGTCAATTAAATAAGCATAAAACAACGGTTCTGTTTTTTTTTTTTTTTTTTTTGGCTCGAGTAGTTAAAAAGTGACTAAAAAAATCGTAGCCAAATAGAGCCTCAAAATGTCTACCCTGGTGAAATTTCCTGGAGCCACCAGCCATAAGGGTATTTTCAGTGTGTGCAATGCAGGGTTTAGGGTTTATTGGAAAGGAAGGCACACCAGTGTTTCTTCTATTTTTTCACAGATCCAATCCATCATCTCTGTCCAATTTTTTTTCCCTTCTTTGTAAGCACTCCTCTCTCTCTCTCTCTCTCTCTCTCTCTCTCTCTATGTATATGTCAACATGTATTGGCTTGTCTTGGAGGTAAGAGTCTAGAACAAGCGGAGGGATTTTGTTGAATACATGATTACAATATAGACAGATACATGAAAGCTATTAGACTATTTATTATGACTGGGATCCTAACAATTGCAATTCAGATTGTATTAGTGTTGCATTCGGATATATGAAATGGTAGTTATTGTGAAATCCTGAATTGATTCAAAATGCTGTTAATAATAGCTTGTTAGATCTCAGTTCCTCAGATTTCTCTCTCTCTCTCTCTCTCTCATCTCTCTAATGCTGGGACCCTAACATCGGAGGTGGTGTCACCAGGTTCTGAAATTGTGGATGGAGACATGATTTGGACTGATTGTTGTTTGACCAAGAATTGGTGGGAGTTTGAGAACCTGAGTAGCAGAGAGGTAGATCTTTGAAACCCTAGGTGGTGTACCACTAGGTCTTCTCGTTTGAAACCCTAGGTCTTCCTGTCCAGTGCTTCGTGGGGTATCTATTTGAGAATTAAGGTATGAGAGATTTGACATATGATGTATGAGAGCCAAGAAAGAGAAGGATTTAGTAGAGAGAGGGACAACCAAGAGATTGAGTAGAGAAAAGTGAGTCTACAATGGAGTCATTGAGCATCCTCAATCAGGATGTGAGAGGATGAGGATGAGGATGAGGATGAGGATGAGAATGAGAGGTGATGACTAAGGGATGAAAGAGACATTGAGGGTTGTGATTGGTATGGCAGTGTGTTGGATTGTGACAGTGCATCCAATGACTTGTAAAATAGGACCAATGGATGTATTCTACAATATGCAACACTTGTAAAATTATGGAATAATATGCAACAATTTACAATATCGAACAACTATGGGTATTTTAGGGTTGGTTTGGGGTGTCCTAAAAAAGTGCACTTTTTGTCTTTTTACGAAAAGATGTGCAGAAAAGTAGAAAGGTGATGTGATGGAAAAAAGATAAAAAGATAAAAAGATGGATTATATAGGTTATGCCAAACAAGGCCTTAATTTTAATTTTAATTTTTTTTTTTGTAAATTTCTCAGCACTCAAATGAGAAATCACAAAGGAAGCACGAGTGCGGGTACGAGTACGGTACGGGTACGAGTGTGGGTACGCCGATATGGCAAAACCCCAAAAAAGTATGATGCCGGTACGGCTGCAGTACGCCGATATTTTTTTATTTTTTATTTTTTATAATTATGGTTAAACCTCTAAACTTTATTTTTTATTTTTTTCATTCTGTTGAGGAATAACTTTGTTCTAAACTTCTAATTAATTTTTTTGATTAACATTCTTCTGTTGAGGAATAACTTTGTTCTAATTAATTTTTTTGATTATTAACATTCTGTAAGTATGATTGATTATTAATTTTTTTGTTCTAAGTATGATTGAATAACTAGGTTCTACCTCTCTAATTTTTTTTTTGGTTCTACCTCTCTCACCAGGTTCTACCTCTCTGAAGAAGAAAGAAGAAACAAGAAAAAAAACCAAAAAAATAAAGATGAAGAAACAAGGAGATGAAGAAAAAAATTCTGACCAGTTGCTTGCTGTTTGCCGTTATGCAGAGGCACCCAAAATTCTGACCAGTTTCTCGCCGGAGGGAAGACGAAGAGATGCAAGAAGGGACAAAACCAGATGCTTGCTGATCTGCAAAACAAAAAATATGAGACGAAGAAGAAGAAACGAAGAAGACGAGGGTGGAAGATGTAGACGAAGAAGAAGATGAAGAGCACTCACCGGAACTCACCTTGCGTCGCCGTCGCCGGAGGCCTTCGAAGGGAATGGATGGGTCGCCTCTTTGCTGCTGTGTTGCTGAAGTGAAGAGATTAGGGCAAAACCTAGGTCATTCGTGTATATTCCTTTTTTTCATTTTTTTTTCTGAAATTTTTCTTAATATTGCTCCGGTACCCCTCAATTCTCCTGGAAATTTGATTTCTGCCCCGGTGTATCCAGAACACACCAAAGACGTACCCATTCCGTACCCAAGCCGTACCCGATTGAACCAAATGTACCAGACTCCTTTTTGCCGTTCCCGGTACGCGTGCAGCCATACCGGTACGTGTAAGGCATAATTTTTGAAGTACCCGTGCTTCATGAAAATTATGAAAGACTCCAAATTTTAAACCACAAATTATGAAAAACTTCCAAATAAAGATAAAGGAGACAAGCGTCACTCTCAATAAAGACATTGCAATATGCAACATTGGTTGTCCATTACCCAAGATTCAGTTGTTGCTTGATAATGTTGGTTAGGAAAGAGAATAGTGATTGGAAAAAAGAGTAAATGGTAGTTGTTGTGCTAAAATAACACTTACACTGCTAGAGTAAAAATACAATATTTGACACTAGCATGCCAAATTATAGCTTCGGCATTGCTAAAATAGCAATCTCCAATGGAGATGATTTAACTTGATAACAAAATTTAGGGTAAATTAAACTAACCACCCTTGAAGTTTGACAAAAATACAAGCAACCCCATAGTTTTAGAATAATTACACCAATCTATTTAAAAATTTAAATTGCATATCATGTACCCCGCAATGCTAGTGAATCGATAGTCAAACTATTTAAAATAATGTTATTCATTTTTATAATTAAAAAAAAAAACCAATGCCCAAATAGTACACATTATGTGTGTTTGGAAAGGAAAAGATTGAATACACACCTAACCTTTGACATAATGTACAAAGTGGTTGCCTCGAGACTTGAATCCATAACCTCAAGGTTATAATGTCAGGGTTTTACTATTGAACCAAAAAATATGAAAATATACTGATTTATCCACCAAAAAAAAATGAAAATATATAGAATTTTTGTATTTAGAGAAATTTTTAAAGATTTTTTCACAAATTTTTGTACTTTTGAAGGATATCCAGATTAACTAGATCTAAGAAGTAAATAAAAATAAATGAATGATTAAAATATTTAAAAAATCATTAAAAAACCAAAGAATATGAATTGAGAACTTGAAAATTATTTTTGAAAACTCCAAAACCAAACAGAGTGATTTATACCCTTATAATAAGAATGAAATTAAACCTCACACACCCCACTTTATTTTGGTCACCCAATTTTCTCTTTCTTATTTTGTCACGTAGCAGAGACACCAACAACCACCACCATTCGCCACCTACCACAACTAACAACCCAAACCCACAACCATCCACTCTACTCTCTCATCACGACCCTCCGACCAAAAATCTTTCAAAAACCAATGCAAATACATAACTAACCTCAAATATTGACAAATCCAAAAAACCAATCCTTGCTTAGCACTGCCTACAAAATCCACGGCTACCCACCACAAATTGATGACCACCACCCTACAATTATACCAAAAACCCCTATCCTTTCACATTCTTTCCTCCAAACCACCACCACCAGCTTCCAACACCTACCATTGCAATCCCTCAATGAATACATAGAGAAATGGGTGTGGTTAGGGTTAAGGGATTTTTGAGTCATTTCACATTAAAGGTTTATTAAAATTTTGAAACAAACAAAAATAAGGGCAAAATAGTAATTTTCATATATTCTGTAAGCTCTATTTATTCCTTTATTCTTGATGGGGAGGTCTTTGTAATTAATACAAAATTGTGGGCTTTACTGTATTTTTTGTCAAATTTTAGGAGAGGTTAGAGTAATTTATCCAAAAAACAAATTGAGGTATAAGACTAGTAGTTTCTCATAAAATATGTGGCAGGCAACTTATTCTATGAGCACTAGATCTCTAGCTATAGTGAAAAAACAACTGCCAAGAGTATAATTGTCATGGAAAGAACAAGAAAAATCGCCCATCATGAGTCCATTTCTAGTAAAAAGCTGTCTACTAGCTGAACATCGTACAATGGTCAAGAATTTAAGTAGTGTTTTGTGATCCATTTCAAAGCCAACAATTGCAGAGATCCTTCATGCCTGCAATATTAGCCCACACATGCTTGAAAGCTTCCATAAACTAGCCTGCAACCAATAAGAGTTTGTGTGGAGTCATATCTTTCAATTGTAAATCAAATGTTTAGCACCTTGATTAATTGATCCGTTATGAAACATTTTTTAAATTTTTTGATGGGTCTATTGCACTTGATCAACACAAACTCCGCTGTTAAATCATGTTGTAAATGTATTCATTCAATTAATTCCCTTATCATACTTGTCTGTATCTCCATTTTTATTATTTTTAATTAGGATGTTATCTCTGTGTATTTCTTTGTGTTATATATGACAAAGGGCCATAAATGGGAAATTTATAATTAGTTGAGGGGGCATGATTTTCATCTTTATTTATGAGGGATGTCTGACTAGTTCTAGAGGGATTGGGTATAGATGTTAGTGTTTGTCAATCTACCAGTCAAACTAATATATCTATTCTAAAAAGTATGAATCTGCATCCTGTGTAATAAGTGATGGTAAATCACTTAAGAGAGTAGTGTGCAACATCCTAACACCCTCAATTATTAGCGAATATCACTTTGACCTCCTCGTCTATGAACTCGTCCATTTTGATCTCCTCAACTATGAAAATGTATTATTTTCAACCCCTTCAGACCACATTCAAAACAGGTGTATTTGTACAATTTTCATAGCTAATGAGGTCAATATGTATGAGTTCATAAATGAGGGGGTCAAAATGATGTTTGCTAATAGTTGAGGGAGTAGTGTAATTAACCTTAAATATAATATATAATTTTATGTATGTATATACGTATAAAAATATACACAATGATTAAAATGAATTGTGCCTCGTGATATAATTTGGTGGGTGTTAGAGAAGAAAGGGGTGACAAAAGGTTACATTGATGTGATTAGGGATATGTATGAAGGTGTGGTGACCACTATTAGATTGCCGACTGGAAAGACAAGTGAATTTTCAATTACTGTTGGGTTACCTTAAGTCCTTATCTTTTTGGTTTAGTTATGGATGAGTTGATGAGAAATATTGAGGATGATGTACCATGGTGTATGATTTTTGCAAATGATATCATGTTAGTGGATGAGACTAGAGAAGAAGTTAGCACTAAATTGGAGACTTGGAGAGAAGCACTGGAACCTAAAAGATTTAGGATAAGCAAAATTAAGACGGAGTGCATGGAGTGTAATTTTAGTAACAATAACAATGAAAGCAGAGGATAAGTGAAAATTGAGGACTAAGCACTACCGAAGAGTGGACATTTTCATTATTTAGGATTGATTATGACAACAGTTTGGGAGATTGGAGCGGATGTAGTCTATAGAATTAAGGCGGGATGGCTTAAGTGGAAGAGTGCGTTTGGGATATTGTGCGATAAACAAGTCTCCACTAGATTAAAAGGGAAGTTCTATAGAACGGTTATTAGACTAGCGATGTTGTATGGGACGTAATGTTGGGCAACTACGAAACAACATGTAAATAAGATGAGTAGGATTAAGGCGGGATGGCTTAAGTGGAAGAGCGCGCTTGGGATATTGTGCGATAAACAAGTCCCCACTAGACTAAAAGGGAAGTTCTATAGAACGGCTATTAGACTAGCGATGCTGTATGTGACGGAATGTTGGGCAACTACGAAACAACATGTAAATAAGATGAGTGTTGATGTTTTGGTAGATGTGTGGTAAGACTAGAAAAGACAGAGTTATGAATAAGTATATTTGAGAATGGGGAGGAGTAGTACCGATAGAAGATAAGTTAAGGGAGAACAGATGGAGATAGTTTGGTCATATACAACAAAGTAGTGAAGAGATGTGATACAGTGATGGTAGATCGAAGTGTAGAGGAAAGGACGTATCTAGATTGACGTGGGCTAGTGTAGTAAACAGAAATATGAATCTCCTTAATTTGACTAACGATATGGCCTTGGATAGAGTTGAATGGAGAAGAAAGATTTATGTAACTGATCCCATTTGATAAGACTTAAGTCTTGGTTTGGGTTGGATTAAAATGAATGATTTTTCCTAATATAACTAAATTGTATATATGTATATAATAAAACCACTTAATTCAATATAATTAATTGATTGGTATTTTGTTTCTTAATAGAGGTGAAATGTTGTCATTTTATGCATTATGTAAACAAAAACAAAACTAAATTGCAATGAATCTTATTGAATCGCAATGGATGGTAGTGAATCGTAAACCAAATCGCATGATTTACTAATTTTTCGATTCAGTAACACGATTCAAATTGTTTTTGTTGAAAATAGTATGAATAGTTGTTAGTCAAATCATTTTTTTTTTTTTTTTGTTGGTGGGAATTAGCATGTGAATGTCAGGCACCTATTGTTAGGGAATTTGAGGAGCCTACAAGCGCACTGCGAATCCAACCTAATTCAGAAAAATACCATAGTCCACATACCGAATAATAGGGCCTACAATACATTATTTGGAATTCATACCCACCTAAAAGCTTAAGCCCATGAGTGGAGAACCCATCTAATGTATATTGAGGCCATCTCTTTTACTCTGTATCCGATGTGGGACTCTATTTTCACAAATGCTCCAACAATCTCTCCCTCATGTGTGAACCAAACATTGGGCCTCTCTTTGCTCCTCTCGAGTCTTGATTTATCAAGAGCAAGTTCATCATAGATTGTACACACTCTCCGTTAATCTTGATCTATAACTTTCCATCATTAAGTACAACTTGGGCCACCCACACATAATGTATCGTGTGCCGCCATACTCCATTGAGAGTAACCATATTCCATTGAGAGCCACCTTGTCGCAGTCCAACCTTACCACATGCACTAGGAATTTTTTTTTTTCCATTTACAATCATCATGAATTTTTCTTGGTCCATTGAGAGTTTCTGTGCAAACCCAAGCCCAACAACATCAATGCTCCAAGAGAGCCCACCTATGGATCACTAGATATTGGCTTTGATACCAGTTGTTAGGGAATTTGAGGAGTCCACAAGCACACTGCAAATCCGGCCCAATTCGGAGAAATCCCAGAGTCCACATACCTAACATACATTATTTGGAACTCGTAATCATTTAAAAGCTTAGGCCCATAAGTGGAGAACCTATCTTATGTATATTAACACCCATTTCTTTTACTCTTTATCTGATGTGAGACTCTACCTTCACATGCTCCAACACCTATATCATATTCACCATGGAGAACGTGAAATGTCCAACAAAACATAGTTGAAATATGAAATTTTATATAGAAATGTGCACTTATATTTTTCTGTAATTTATCTAAAAAAGACAATATTGCTTAGATGTTTTAAGGAATAAAATCAAATAATCTTAGTTTAATCTTAGTTTAGTCTTGCCTAAACTATTAGGAACCAGCTAGATGACTCCCACATCACCAATCCACTTCCTTCGATCCCAAACTTAGACTAAATCACATGATACCTTGTTTCTTGTTAGTATTCGAGTTGATTTTGGACTCCTTTTCATTGGCATTACCCTTATTGTGACTGCTTGCTTTTTTTTCTCTTCTTTTTCTAGCCTTGAAAAGAGTGTCAAGTGTTGAATTGTAAGACATCAATTAATAAACTTAAGTACAAGACACTAGTATACACAACCACAAACTAATATTCTTTATTTATTCACTCACACTCAAAACTTTTACTATAGAACAAACACACCAGGACACCACACTTTATAATCACACAAGACATTCAAGCACTCACACTTGGACTTTGCCTTTTCCTTACACACACGTAATGGAGATTCAAATGTCTCCTATTTATACTAGTACACACCAAACTTCAACCATACGTTGACTTAGGTAAAATTAGCGGTTGGTAAATGGTGAAGTTTGAGTAGGTAAAATGAGTGGTTGGTAAATGGTGAAATTTGGGTAGTTAAAATGAGTGATGAGGAATTTACTTCTAGAACATTCAAGTGTAGTAGAGAGAGAGCTCTCAACATCAAACCTTCTCATAGTACCCCAATTAGTTATTTTGGAACAACATTTCCCCATTGGTTTCTTGCCATAAAGTTTTAACCAATTTTCAAGTCCTTAATAACATTTTTTTATAGAAGCATCTGGAATTTTTATTTTTAAAAACAATAGCATGCTCTTGTGTTCCTTTGTTGTTTCTTTTTTGTAAACACTGGTGTTTGTAATCGTTTTAGTTTTTTTGACAACTAGTAGGTTATTAAAGCTCACTCTGTGGGGGAAGCTTAGGAGGGAGGCGAAGACGCTGCATCCCATAGGGAGACATTGATGACAAGAACAGCAGGTTTGGGAAGTCCACCATCATCGTCTTCACCACTATTGTGTTGATCACATTCAAGATTCCAACAGTCATCATCATCATTGCAACGGCGGCAACGGTCATGGTCTCCATGATCCACATCATCATTGTGGGGATATATTTTCTGAGCACCAGCACGTGGCCAAGGTGACGCCGATGTGTCAGCCGAGGTGCCACGTGTCCTGATTGTTATGCCGAGGTAATCTCGGTTAGGCCGAGGTTATCTCCGAAGATATCGGAATCCGAGATAAGCGGATAAGGGACAAGAGTCCTAGAATGAAGAGGGAACTCAACCTGGATATAGGACAAGAGTCCTAGATTGCGAGAAGACTTCAGTTTGGGTAGAGATAAGACTCTTAGAGAGTTTATCTTAGTCCCACTGGAAGTCCTAGATTAGCAGTAATCCTAAGTCCAATAGGGCCAGGCTCCTATTGAGACTAGGATTGTATTGGCTATAAAAGAGAGGCACCCCCATGGGTCTAAGGTATGCTTTTGATACTCAAGCTTGTGAGTTTAGCAATTGATTTGTCTTTGAGAGATATACTGACTTGATCGTCGGAGTGCCCCCGGGTGGAAGAACCACCGCCGGAGTCTTTTCTTTCTGTGCAGGTTACAGGGAGCCGTCTACTCTGCCTGTGTTCTTCCGCTGAATCACTAAGGAGGGCAGTGTGATCGGAAATTCACTCACACAATTTGGCGCCGTCTGTGGGAACGAGAGAAGAGTAGATGGCCAGTAACACGCAGAAGGATCAGATTGGGGGCGACACTCCAGCTGGGAGTGGAAGACCCGTCGACTTTAATGCGGAAGAAGCAGACCACAACGAGGAAGCTCGTGATCAGAATCACGCAGAGAACGCCGGCGGCCAAGACGGTGATACATCAAAGAAAGCAGACAGGGGCAAATACTATAACGAGGACGACCTCCAGACATGGAAAGACAGATGTCTGAGGAGGGATGAAGAAGTCAAGGAGATGGCAAATAAGTTGGCAGACCTTCAGTCGGTCGTCAACTTCATGATGCAGAATAATGTCATGCAGCCGCCATACCCGCTGCAGGACACACCAATGCCAGTAGCAAACGCCCAGAAGAAGGGACGGAAAGAAATCCCCGAGGCTCCACAACACACGAGGAGCGGAAGGTACTCTCACCGACCCTCCAGGGAAGTCGGCCGAGAAGAGCCGAGGAGAGAAGAGTCCTGAAGGACATATCGCGAGAAGGAAGCAGACCCCAAAGAACATCGGCATGTTCCGGGGCGGATATTGTGTTTCGATGCGTCCTGCGGAGAAGGATCAAAAAGGGGCCACCATGAGGCCGAGAGTAGTGCACCGAAAAGGCTGAAGCCCAATGACAGCCGGGCTGCAGGAAGAAGTAAAGAGGACTTAAGAGATTACCTCAAGAGGAAACAGGAGAATGCCGGAGCCGAAGTAACTTCCCCGGTTAAGCCGAGGACTCCATTCTCGGCAGAATTGGATAAATTCGTCGCGCCGAAAAGATTCAGTATGCCGAGGCTCCAGATATATGATGGTAAGTCGGACCCTAACTTCCATGTTGGATTATTTTTGAATTAAATGGCATTGTACAGCGGGAACGAGCCGTTGCTCTGCAAAGTGTTCCCGTCATCCTTCGGGGAGATTGCATCAGACTGGTTCCACAAACTGCCAAAGGGGAGCGTGAAGAGCTGGGAAGGCCTGGCTGAGATGTTTGTTACCAGGTTCATAACAAACAAACTGCAGCCACTGAGGGTAGATGCGTTGATGGCCCTAAAAATTAGCAAAGACGAAAGCCTTAGGGCTTATGCAAAGAGGTACTATGAGGTGTTCAATCGAATACCTGAATGCAACCAGGAGGTGGCGGTCGTATCTTTCAAGAACGGCCTGAAGGATGACTGTCCATTGCGGAAGTCTTTGGCGAAAACCCTGCCAAAGAGCATGGAAGAACTCATGGCGAGAATTGAAAAGTACGCACGGGCCGAGGAAGACACCTCGGGGAACAAGGAGACGAAGACAGAAAAAGGCAACGGCTCGCCGAAGCGAGGCCGAGGTAACAATGGACAAAACAAACAGGAGACAGAGTTGAGGGCTAAACAAGCAGTGACGACGGTATTCCGAATTCCGGTCCAAAAAGTCCTTGACCAAATTCGAAATCAGCCCTACTTCAGGGCGCCGGCAAGAGCACAAGGAGAATTTATGAGGAGAAACCTTGGTAGGCGTTGTGCCTACCACAATGAGCAGGGTCACCCAACTCAGGGTTGCAGAGCCCTTAAAGCACACTTAGAAGATCTGGTGAGGCAAGGCCATTTGAGAGACCTTGTGGACGAGGCCAGAACCAGGGAAGAGCAGGCACGATTGCCTCAAGCACCAGCAGCCCCGCCCCTCCCAGCGCAGCAACCACAGGCAGGTGGACCTCGGGTGGTTAACGTAATCCACTCAAAGGTGAATGAAAACGACATACGAGGAGAGACGCAGAGGGTGAAACATCTGCAGCACGTCAACCAGGTCGGACTGAAAAGACCTTGGCCCGAAGATTGCCAAGGACCAATGATAACCTTCACAGAGGCCGACCTTGACATGGTCCAGCACCCGCACAATGATGCCCTGGTGGTATCCCTCCAAGTTGGGGAGTGCCAGGTGAAACACATCTTGATTGATCAAGGCAGCTCCTGCGACATCATGTATGTCAGATGCTACAAGGAGTTAGGCCTTCACCCTGATGACATGGAGCAGTCAAACGGCCCGATGGTCGGCTTCAATGGAACGCCGACATGGCCTTTAGGCGCAACAAGCTTGGAGGTACAAGCTGGCACGAAGAAGATGAGGACAGAATTTATTGTGATTGATACGCCTTCGCCTTACAACATCATCTTGGGGAGGCCGTGGTCGCATGCAATGGGGGCAGTTCCCTCAACCTTGCATCAACTGCTATGATTCTCAACAGAACATGGGATTGAGGAAATCAGAGGAGATCAGTTGCAGGCGAAAAATTGCTCCATGGCAGCAATGAAGTTAACCTGCAGCATTCGAGAACCAGAGGAAGCAGAGGTTGAAGAAGAGGACATGAAGGTCCTAGATGATGTCGGCAAGGAGCCGACCGAGAAGAGTGAAGAAGCATTGAAGAAAATCTTCGTCCAAGAGGGCGATGAGGAATGCTTATTTCTTCTCGGCACAGGATTAGCCGAAGAAGAAGAAAGGGAGTTGGAAGCCTTTCTGAGAAAAAATATTGAGGTGTTCGCCTGGACACCTTATGAAATGCCTGGCATTGACCCTGAGGTCACATGCCACAGACTCAACGTTGACAGGGCGGCCAAACCTGTAATACAACGAGCCAGAAGACCGACGTTGATGCACGTCGAAGCAGTGGAAGAGGAAGTAGCCAGACTTCTAGAGGCCAGGGCCATCCGAGAAGCCAATTATCCGACGTGGTTATCAAATACCGTGGTAGTAAAGAAGAAGAATGGCAAGTGGAGGGTCTGCGTGGACTTCACAAATTTGAACAAAGCTTGTCCCAAAGACAGCTTCCCTCTGCCAAAGATCGACCAGTTGGTGGACGCTACATCTGGACATGGAAGGATGAGCTTCTTGGACGCATATAGGGGGTATCACCAGATAGCCATGTACGCCCCGGATGAGGAGAAGACAGCGTTTATCACTCCCAAAGGTCTGTATTGTTACAGAGTCATGCCTTTTGGGTTGAAGAACGCAGGAGCAACTTACCAAAGGCTGGTGACCAAGATGTTCAGACACTTGATTGGCCGAACTGTGGAAGTCTACATCGATGATATGGTCGTGAAGACCAAGGAACCAAAGGATCACCTCGCTGACTTAGAAGACGTCTTTGACATACTCAAAACATATCGGCTCCGACTAAACGCATCGAAATGCGCGTTTGGAGTCGGATCCGGTAAGTTCTTGGGATACCTGGTGACAAGAAGGGGCATTGAAGCCAGCCCAGATCAGGTCAAGGCCATTCTGGAATTACAGAGTCCGACATCGGCTAAACAGGTTCAGATGCTTACTGGAAGGGCCGCAGCCCTAAACAGGTTCATAAGCCGAAGTTCGGACAAGTGTAAACCTTTTTTCAATCTGGTGAAAAAGGCCGCAGATTTTTTATGGACAGAGGAATGTGAGGCCGCCTTGGCCGACCTGAAGAAGTACCTTACCTCGGCCCCAGTCCTCTCAACACCTCAACCTGGGGAGGAACTGTTCTTATACCTAGCAGTTTCAGAGCACGCAGTAAGTGCTGTGATCGTTCGAGAAGAGAAGGGAGAGCAGAAGGCAGTCTACTATGTAAGTAAAACCTTGGCCGATGCAGAAACAAGGTATTTACCACTGGAGAAATTAATGCTGGCCTTGGTAATGGCCTCAAAGAAGCTAAACCATTATTTTCAGGCTCACAAGATAGTGTTTCTGACAGAGCACCCATTAAAATCCTTGTTACAACAAGGAGACTTGACTGGAAGAATTGCAAGATGGGCAGTAATTTTGGGCCAGTATGACCTGGAGTTCAGGCCAAGAACCGCAATTAAGGGCCAAGTCTTGGCCGACTTCGTGGCTGAGTTCTCGCCAGAATACATCGAACATCGGGCTACGTTAAGCCGAGATGAACGATGTCCAGACAAGGAAGGAGAAGCCCAGCCAAAGGGTAAGGAACCGAGGAAGGAAAAACTCAGACCCTGCAGCATCTACATCGGCGACTCCTTTCAACTTTTTGTTGATGGGAGCTCAAACCGGCAGGGTGCAGGGGCAGGAGTAGTGTTAATTTCCCCCGATGGGGAGATACTGGAACAGTCTATTCGACTAGGGTTCAAAGCCTCGAACAATGAGGCAGAGTATGAAGCATTAATTGCTGGACTGAAGCTGGCAGTAGCAGCAGAGGCAGATGAGGTAATAGTTTTTTGTGACTCACAACTCATAGTGAATCAAACTACAGGAGAGTTTGTTGCCCGAGATGAAAGGATGTCGGCATATGCAAAAGAAGTCATCAGGCTGGCAGACATGTTTCAAAACTGCCGACTTCTTCAGGTTAGCCGAGAAGATAACAACCACGCCGACGCGTTGGCCAATCTAGCAAGCTCAATACAAACCGGAAAGACGAGGACAATCATGGTGGATTACCTATCAAGCCCGAGCATAGAGTCACCACACACAATGCAAGAAGCATTATGTGTGGACATGGGACCAAGCTGGATGGATGCAATTGTTGCATTCCTGAAAGAGGGTAAACTGCCAGAAGATCGAAAGGAAGCACACAAGGTCAGACTGAAGTCGGCAAGATTCAGTCTAACAGCAGAAGGACATCTGTACAGAAGATCCTTCACTGGACCCCTTTTAAGGTGTGTACATCCTCTCCAGGTCGAAGACTTTTTGTATGAAATTCATGAAGGAGTTTGTGGAGGCCACGCAGGGGGCAGATCGTTAGCTCACAGGGCCATTACCCAGGGGTATTGGTGGCCCTATATGCAAAAAGATGCAGAAGCCTATGTGAAGAAGTGTGAACAATGCCAGAGGTTTGCACAATTAATACATCAGCCAGCTGCTGACCTAAACCCTGTTTCCAGCCCTTGGCCATTTGCCCAATGGGGGATGGATCTCGTTGGACAATTGCCCCAAGCCACTGGACAGCGGAAGTACCTACTGGTAGCAACAGATTACTTCACAAAATGGATAGAAGCAGAACCCCTTGCCAAAATCCGAGATGTAGATGTGAAGAACTTCATCTGGAAGAATATCATCACAAGATTTGGGATTCCAAGAGCAATCGTTGCCGACAACGGAACACAGTTTGACAGCAAACTCATCAAGAATTTTTGTGCAAAGTTCAAGATAAAGAATTATTTTTCAACACCAAGCTTTCCCCAAAGTAATGGGCAAGCCGAAGCATCAAACAAAGTCATTCTAGATGGAATAAAGAAGAGGCTGCAGGCAGCAAAAGGAAAATGGGTAGACGAATTGCCCAACGTGCTCTGGGCATATCGCACTACGCCGAGAAGATCAACAGGGGAATCCCCTTTTGCCATGGCTTATGGCACAGAAGCAGTCATTCCATTGGAGATCGGCATCCCAGGGATCAGAACGTAGGGAGTTGAGAACGGGTCTAATGATGTGCTCTTAGCCCGAGATCTGGACCTACTAGAAGAAAGAAGAGAGAAAGCTGCAATCCAGCTTGCAGCATACCAGCAACAGCTTGCCAAAGCTTACAACAAGAAGGTCAATCCAAGGGATTTTCAAGTCAACGACCTAGTCTTGAGAAAAGTCGTCGGCAATAAGAAAGATCCTAGAGAGGGCAAGCTTGGCCCAAACTGGGAAGGCCCCTACAGAATCACCTCGGTATTAGGGAATGGGGCATATCGGCTCGAAGATAATGAGGGCAAAGCATTGCCTAGACCATGGAACACTTGTAATTTAAAGTTTTTCTATCATTAGATGTTCTTTGATTTTTCTTGCCGATATGATCAATAAAATCTTAGCAGAATTTCTCTGAACTTATACAACTTCGCACGATGTTGTTTTTTGAATAATGAGAACCCAAGAGGAACTTAGGTTCACATTGGGGGCAGAGAGAAGACATTAGTAATGCTTAGCCGAAGTTAAGCCGAGATTATGTTTAAACAAGTTAGAGATAAATTCCTTATCTTTACTTGTTGAAATTTGTAGCAATTTACAAGTTAAAGAGATAAATTCCTTATCTTTACTTGTTGAAATTTGTAGCAATTTACAAGTTAAAGTTAAGCTGAGATAAATTCCTTATCTTTACTTGTTGAAATTTGTAGCAATTTACAAGTTAAAGTTAAGTTGAGATAAATTCCTTATCTTTACTTGTTGAAATTTGTAGCAATTTACAAGTTAAAGTTAAGCTGAGATAAATTCCTTATCTTTACTTGTTGAAATTTGTAGCAATTTACAAGTTAAAGTTAAGCCGAGATAAATTTCTTATCTTTACTTGTTGAAATTTGTAGCAATTTACAAGTTAAAGTTAAGCTAATATGATTGTTATCTTCACTTGTTGAAATTTGTAGCAATTTACAAGATGAAGATTAATTGAATTTATATGCCTTATACTTGTTGAAGCTTATGACAAGTTTACAGGTGAAGCCCTAGCCGAGGCAAATCTTCAGGTAAAACATGCCCGAGGTATGTAACCCCCGAGGAGATTGTGCAAGGGAAGAATTGTGCGAATCATATGAAATATTCTAAGTATAAAACTACACAGAAGCAATAAAGAAGAATTTAAAGACTGAAGCATTCAGAAAGAAACAGTTGCATATGAAAGGAAGGCACTGTGGCCTAAGCAAAAATCTTGTTCACAAGTTACATAGAAGGCACATCGGCCACAAAAGACAGCGTATATTGAAGAAAAGAGACAAAGTACAAGAAAGAAAAGTAGAAAACATCTAAACTCCTTCAGCATTAACAGAAGATTGGGCAGGAACGTCGGAAGGATCTGGAGGAGTGATCTCGGCATTTGCTTCCTTGTCCACCACAACCTCAGCTTCTTTATTTGCCGAGACCTCGGCCACCTTATCTGCTGCGACTTCAGCATCAATCTCAGCCAGGGTTTCATCAACGCTCCTCTCTGCCAAGAGGAGGTCAGAGGATAGAGTGCCGATGTCCGCCTTTCTGGGAGCAGCAACGAGGTCTTCATCTCCAGTCAAGTCTAGGACTTGATCACCCTTTGGAGGAGATTTGGCCTTCCTCACCAGGGCTTCATCTTCACCTTCACTTTCCTCTTCAGCCTCGGCTTCAGAATCACCTTCTTCAGCTTGGCTTGGAGATGGAGGAAGAGGACAAGGAAGACGCATGGCCTTAGTCTTGCGCCATGGCGAGTCAACTGGAAGTTCTAGCTTTTTGGCCAAAGCATTCCAACCCAGGGAATATCCCTTGTTGCATGCTTGCTTGACCTGAAGCTTATAGTCTTCAGCGACATCGGCCATGCCTTCTTTATAAGCAGCATCAATTTCAGCTCTCTTGGTGGCCAAGGCTTCTTGTAGCTCCTTTTCTGCCTGGGCTACTTTTTCTTCGACTTCTTTTTGCTGGGATAAAGCAACAGTTTTAACAGCCTCAGCAGCCTCAGCCTTTTCATCGGCTATTTGTTTAGCCTTGGTTGCGGCCTCGGCCTGGTCCTCCAGTTTTTTCATCTTGAGCTGGAGGGCCCTGTTTTGTTTATGGAGAAGAGCAAACTCCTTCTCCGTGTCGGCTAACTTGTTTGCTGTTTCAAAAGCCTACATGGAGAAGGTATGGGCGTGTTGGATGGCCTGGAAGAATACAAGGCAAAAGTTATTATAAACGTGTCGAAATTTTATAAGTATGAAAGACAAATATCAAATGCAAAGACTTACTTGGACTGAATGCTGCATCATGAAGGCGTAATTCTCATAGCCACTCATTTTTTCGTTACGCTCCATATCGCCCTCAAGAAGGACTGTTGTGCTGAGCGCCACGCCGATGTTGACGTCGGCAGCACTTTCGTTGGTATAGACCGGTTTGTTTTCAAGAGTAACTTTGGGTTCCCAGGGAACTTTGGGAACCCTGGAACCCGAAGTTGAGGCAGATGTAGACCTTGGCTTCTTTTGCTGAGTGGCCCCTGATGGCTGGGCTTCAGCAGGTCTCTTTGCGGGAGCCGAAGTGGTCTTTCTGCTCACCGCTAGCTGGGAGATTGGCAGGGCATTCTTCAGCCTCGGCATCAGCTTCAGTCGCCTTCGCCTTTGGTTGGGCCTTCTTGGTTCTCTTCGGCTTTGGTGGGGGCATAGGTTGGGCTGGTGCATCATCCATATCGTCTGGAAGATCGGCCAAGAGGTTCAGCACCACTTTATTTGGTTTTTCCATCTCGGCTGTTTTAACAAGTCTTCGTCGGCGTTTCTTTGGAGCCGAGGTTGATGGCTGATCGGCTGGCTCAGATGTGGAGGCAGCCTGTTCTGTAGAAGCAGTTGATGGAGAAGCGCTCTTCTTCCTCTTCCTTGGAACGTCGGCCAACTTGGACGTATAAGTGGGGATGAAGTTCAACAACAATGGAGCTTTTCGTCGCAGAAGTGGAAGGTCTAAGAGCTTTTTCAGTTCGGGCCTGAGGAAATATGATTGGTGAAAATCCTTGGGTGGCTGGCGAACGTCTGCAAAAAAGAAACACAACTTTAGAAACAGATAAAATTTGGAAAAAATTGAAGGAAACAACAGCTAAGCAGTTAATGATGGGCTCTTACCCTTGCCCTCCTTGACCGTTCGAGGAAGAGGGAAGAGTTGAACTTCTTCATCTGGGGCAAATTCCCAGTTTCCAGAAACGATCAAGTAATCATCTCCAGCCCCTTTGTTGGAGTCTGGAAGGTCGGCTACTATTTTATAGGCAGTAGACCTCGGTTTGAGGTAGTAGACATAACCCTTTTCCTTAAGGTTCAGGGGGCACATTGTGTAGCAATATTGGACGTCGGCTAGAGTGATCCTAACGTTCTCCTGCCGAGTTAAGGCTATTATTCCATTGAGTGTCCTATAGGCGTTAATGGAAAGTTGCATGGGGTTCAGGGTGTAGTAATGAAGGACTTCGCGGAAGAGGGGATCTAGAGGGAACCTAAGCCCACACTAGATGAAGGCTACTACAGGGAAAGGCATTTTATCACCATCGGGCATAATGGAGTCCTTCTCCTCAGCTAGTCTGAGGTGGACATCCTCTGGTATGGAAAATTCTTGCCTAAAGTTTTGAAGTTTGGTTGGGGTATTGACTCTATCCCTCCACACACCCATGGTCTTGATATAAACAAAGTGTTCGACTACAGAAACAGAGTATTCCTAAAGGGCTCTTAGGACCTCGGCTTAAACTGTGTGTATGTTGGGGAAGTTGGTTTCAGTTTTTCCTAAAAGATTGAAGGTTCTACAGCAAATCCCGAGCCTAAGTCTACGAATAATGAGTATGAAGGAAAGAAAATCTGGAAAACAGGAAAGCAAAAAGAAGTCTCAGATTCAAGAACACGAAAGAGTGGAAGGCCAAAAACAGAGGTGAAACGGTACAAATATTCACAGTATAAACAAAATAATGAGATGAGGTACGTGATTTACAAATCAGATACAGAACAATCAAGTAACGAGAAATCTCAGAAACAGGCAAGAACTGGGAAAAGAAGGGAACGGTGGCTTACCAGAAAAAGGTGAGGCCGGGATGAAGCTTCGTCGAGGTCAGTTAATGGACGCAACAGTAGCAAGAGCTTCAGAGCTTTGCAGAAATGGCAGATGGAGGCAGTTGCAGGGCTTCGGGCAAGTGTAATGGCAGAATTGAAAGAGAAAAAGTTTTAGAGAGAAAGAAAGCAAGGAGATTCAAAATGTAACAGTGAAGCGAAGGAGAGAGAGGCAAACGTTTTTGTCAAAAGTGAAGCGGCGGCAAAACAAGGCAATAATTGTGCCTAGGGTAACGCACGCGTCAGACAGCGCTAGCGGAGGAAAGACGCCTTGCTGGCGCATCGCCAGCACGGACCAATAAGGGAAAAACGCGTCGGTAAAACGGTTGAAAAATGGTGCATGACAGTTCATGCGCACAGTAAGGGAATTGATTTGAATCTGAAGAGGACATGCCGTCCTGGAATGAATGATCTCGGCTAGAAAGTTCTTAGGCCGATGTACGAGAAAAAGTTCGAAGATAGGTTCCATCACCTCAGAATGCCGAGGTAATAGAACCTAGGGGGTAGTTGTGGGGATATATTTTCTGAGCACCAGCACGTGGCCAAGGTGACGCCGATGTGTCAGCCGAGGTGCCACGTGTCCTGATTGTTATGCCGAGGTAATCTCGGTTAGGCCGAGGTTATCTCCGAAGATATCGGAATCCGAGATAAGCGGATAAGGGACAAGAGTCCTAGAATGAAGAGGGAACTCAACCTGGATATAGGACAAGAGTCCTAGATTGCGAGAAGACTTCAGTTTGGGTAGAGATAAGACTCTTAGAGAGTTTATCTTAGTCCCACTGGAAGTCCTAGATTAGCAGTAATCCTAAGTCCAATAGGGCCAGGCTCTTATTGGGACTAGGATTGTATTGGCTATAAAAGAGAGGCACCCCCATGGGTCTAAGGTATGCTTTTGATACTTAAGCTTGTGAGTTTAGCACTTGATTTGTCTTTGAGAGATATACTGACTTGATCGTCGGAGTGCCCCCGGGTGGAAGAACCACCGCCGGAGTCTTTTCTTTCTGTGCAGGTTACAGGGAGCCGTCTACTCTGCCTGTGTTCTTCCGCTGAATCACTAAGGAGGGCAGTGTGATTGGAAATTCACTCACACAATCATCATCATCATCATCATCGGGCGGTCGACGATCACGGTCTCGGTCATGGTCCCTCGTAGCCTCCTCATCTAGACCCCCAATAGCACCATTACCAATATAATCAGAGGCAACAACTGCAGCAGTAGAAGAAACAAAGGCTCTGTACATGTTCTTCATATACTCATCTGGTCCAATTAATTATTCTGTACGCCATCAATATGCCTAATCCTGTTTTTTCTCTTCTTCCATTGCAAGCTTGCAATCAGTTTAGAGAATTGGAGAAGACTATTTATCCCATTCTTGAATTTCCATTTGGAGAATACCAAGAATTTATGTGTTGCGTTGAATTAGACATGAAGTTGTACTTTTTTGGGGGCTATCATACTGAGAGACAAAGATCAAAAGGGAAGGATTAGGATCTCAATGACACTTACCCGCCGGATGTCCATGTTCTTGATACCACCACCATCTTCACCAACACTTTCGTTACCAGTAACTGTCCGTCTGAGTTGTTGAGGAAGGGTATTGTGATTATTTGTGGGAAGCCGAATCCTTATGCATTTTTGGCTCACAAGAAGATCTATGCCATTGCAACTAGTATGCGGTTCAATTACAAATTGATGAATCTATCATGATTTGAAGTCTTTGATTTGGACTCTAATAAGTGGTCAATCCTTCCTGACCCCCCTATAAACAAGAAACTCACTGGTCATGCTCTGGTTGACAGAAGGGTCTTCATATTAACCTTGGAAAATGAAATCTTCTCTTTCAATGTCGACACATGTGTATGGGTTCGGTTCTCAAAGCACTGTCGGGTCCTGTCTTATTTTGACAGGAGCGCTGTGTTTGTAGAGGATACCCTCTATTCCATTTACAATTACACCGTCACTGCATTTAGACCGACCTTAGAGTCCGAGCCAGAGGCTAAAGCTAAAGGATTGTTTGACCGTATGGCACTGCTGTCCTCAGATGTAGGTGATGCTATTGAGGATAATCTTCGAGTAAAATGTCCTTTGGCTTACCTAGTTCATTTGGGAAATAGGATTTTCTATTATGTCTCAACTGGCAGCCTTCCGGACCCTAAAAACCCTGACCACTTATACTTTGGAGATACTGAAAAGTATAAAATTAGCATTATTACCTTTGACTTTTGAGGTTCTCAGGGAAACCTATACTAAATCTTCTAATGAAGGAGACAAAACTTTCGTCCAGTCAAAATTGTTGCGCACTGCACAATTTGTTGCCAGAAGCAAATGTGGTGCCATTGCTGATAGTGGTTTTCTTCGAGGCTACTTCTTAATTTCCACTGTGAGCCCTTTTCTCTTCTTTTAACTCCATTCTTGTTTAACATGCACAATTTGCTCCCCTATATGCTTTTTCCTTGGTAAAGGAAAAAGAATGATTTTTGTTTCCTTCTATTTATTTGTTAAGGTTCAACTATACTTTGAGACATACTTGTAGTAGACATATGTGAAGAGGATTTCAAATATTGCGACCACTATAATGGTGCTACTCTTGATGTGTATGATCAAACAATAGAACTTAAGTTGGCATTATCCTCCAGACTCTGAGACGCAGTATTGGGTGTGGTATAAGGGTTGAGGCATGCAATTAAACACGTGCTGCCTAGTGCCTCCAGCTGTGACCAAGATTGAGAAAATCATAATTTTGTTCACTATTAAGTTCCAGTGCATTATTTCTGAACATATTCCCTGCCTAAATAGATGGTGTGGAGAAGTGGTTTTAGAAATACTCTTCTGATCCTGGGGGATGCTCACGATCCACTGATAGTCACTTGAAAGGAAATAAACACTCCAGTCGGGGGTGTCGGAATTAGCACTCCGACGGACAAGTCAGTCTCAAGCTCTAGGTTACTTGTATTCTAAGTTAAACACCACAATTATCACATACCTTTCCAAGATTGCAGGTCTCCTATTTATAGTATTCTCCTTTGGTTTGGGAGCCTGGCCCACTCCTAGTCCCTATAATGGCATCCTACACGGCACTTATTAGTAGGAACGCCGGCTCTTCTACTCGGCCCCTCAACTGGATAGGATAAATGCCGAATAGAAGTCACGTTCGGGGCCGACCTATCCTACTCTCGTTGATCCAGAATTTATTCGGCTCCCACAATTGCCCCCCAAACACCCTACTAGCATTAATTTAGTCGGCGTGTTTGGCTCCTGGTCTGGAGGTTAGAAATCCAGCGGTTATTCCTCTTCCCGATGTGTGTCAGAACGCGTATATGCTCCTTGGTCATTGCAACGCTTTCCCGCCCCTTCGTACGTTGCCTCCATTTAATGCGATTTGAATTTGCCTCTTCGAATGTGTGTTCTGCATACTCAAAGGTATCTGGTTCACCTTCTAGTGGGACTTTTGTACTCCGCGGCTTCTGCAACCCTTTGTTTCTCACCTTTTCCTTCTCCTCCTGTAAGTCTTCTTTCTCTTGCATTCTTTTTGATCCCTTTCTTTATCCGCTTTTAGTTTTTCTGTAATCCTTGGGTCGGCCAAAAAATGGCAAAACACCTGAAGGAACTCCTTTCTGCGGATCAAATTTCCGGCTTTAGACACCATTTCTCCATTCCCAACGACGTCCATCTGTCACTTCTAGCAGACAGCACCACTGATATAGTGAGGGAAAATGAGAACACGATCGTCTTTCCTCTCCTATCAATTGCTGAGGGCGGCGTTCGTTTTCCTTTTCACCCACTTTTGAGGGTCGTCCTTCGGTATTGGGGTCTCATCCCTTCCCAGCCCAATGTGAACTTCTTCCACATCATAATGGGAATTGTAGTAATAAATCGGCGTCTTAGAATTAATCTAGGTATTCCCTCCATTCGGCACTGTTACGTCCTAGTCAAATTTACTGGTCGGCTAGGACGCTACTTCCTTAGAGCCAAGGATACTGACCACCACTTAGTGACCATGCTTGCTAGCTCTGGCAAGCGTGATGATGACGTGATGGTCGTTGTCTGAGGCAATTGGGAATTCGGCGAAGGGGAGGATCGCCTAGACCCTGTGCTAAGGCAAAAAGGCGAACCAGGTGGCCGACCGGATCACTTTGTTTTTGTCACTCACGTATGCATTCATTCGGCACTGTATCTCACCTAATTGTTTTATTTATGCAGGCAGCGATTTAAAGAGAGTGTTGGCCTCAGACGACGAAGTTGTGCTCACAGAAATCAAGACCACGTTACAGTTCTTCGGCCGTCCAGACCTTAAAAAGCAAGGAAGGGCAGCCCATATTCTGTTGCGGTACGAACCCACCTATACGACGTTCTCGGCGGCAGACAATATTCCCATCGTGCGAGGTGATGACCATCTGACGGCCCTTATCTTCCCCAGCTTCAAAAACTTGAGACAGATCGGCCTCGAACCATCTAATTTTGAGCGCGGACAAGTGGTCGAACCAATCGCCGAGGACCCAGAAGAATTGGCCGCGGAAGTTGGCGAGGCCATCAATTCGGCCTTTAAGGAGGCCGGGTTGGACTCTTCTGACCCTCCGTCTACATCAGGCCAAGGGAACGCCGAAGATATCTTTACAAACTTGGGAGACCTTCCTGGCGATTTCTCTGAGGATATGGCTAGGGAAAGCCTGACACAGATGGCACGAAAAAGGAATGCCGAACGTATGGCCGCCTGACAAAAGGCCGTAGTCGTTCGTTCCGGACTTGTTCCGTCTGAATCTGTTGCCCCGGCTGTTGTAAAAGAAATGGCTCACGTCGTCGTAGCCGAGACGGAAAAAGAAGTCGATCGCCCGAATGCGGAACTACAGCCGATTTCGAAAGAACGGGGCGAAAAATGAAATGTAGAGGTTGAGGCTGGCTCTGAATGGGGTCCTACTGAAAAGCAGCCACGCTTAGAGGAGTCGGTCGTGGTTGCTCTTTTTGTTATCGAGCCAAAGATAAAAAATGTGCCGATCTCCTCCGAAGTGTCGGCTTTGAAAGATCCGGGTGTGGCCCTAAGCCTGGCTGCCTCGATCTCCTTGCCGGCGAACAGGGTAACCTTTTGTTCCGAGCCGGATTTGGTGGCAGTAGCTTTAACCGCCCAGTCAGCTCTTCTGGTACGTGACCAACTCTTTGGTTTGGTTTGCACTTGATGTTTCTCAGCATATGATGATCCTTTGTTTTGCAGACAGTTGGAAGGATTGTAGAATTGGGCCGCCGCCAGCATGACGCTCTAGAAAGGATTGGCCGTTTGCAATCTGACGTCGAGCGTCAAAGGAGCAAGGCAGAGTTTGAGGTGATGAGAGCTGCCATGGAAAACGCACAGGCTAAGGCCAAGGTGGAAAAGGCCAGGACGGCAGATCAACTCAGAGCTGATGCCGAGAAAAAGGCGAATGCGAGCGAGGAATCGCTCAAGTTAGCCAAGGAGGCGCTTGCCAAGCTCGAGGCTAAGTTTGAGGAGTTGAAGCAAGCCAAGGAGAAAGCCGACTCTGAGTCTTCGGCGGCATTCGAGGTGGGGAAAAACTCTGCCCTTCAGGACTATGTAGAAGAGGTCCCCAAATTCGAGAATCGAGTGTTCAAACACGACTGGCTCAAAGCCCTTGTTGCCGTTGGAGTTACATTGGCCACGCCAATTCCTTACGAGCAAGTGGATGTTGAGCTGCTTAAGTCTGACCCTGAGACTTGATTTGGGAGACATTATAGTTTTGCTAGGCTTTTCTTACTTTCAATGTCTGTTTTTTGTCTAGTAGATTTTCGTCTATTTTGGATTTTCATATGTAAAATGTCCGTTATTAGTGTTCAATTTTATGAATGAAAATTTTATGTGCTTTTCTAGACATTTTTTGTATTGTTTGTTGTATGAGTAGACAATTAGAAGCATCACTACATGAGCCAGCAAGCTTAGGAACTGAATAACACTTTGATGATGATTCTTGTGTTGATGAATCGATTTGTGGAACGGCTGGGGCATTTGAGACGAATGGATTGATGAATCTGCCATTACCCCAGCGGGTCCACAATCGCAGCTCGCCGAATAACATTTTCATGATTCTTGTGTTGAATCGATTCGTGGAGCGGTTGGGGCATTTGAGCCGAATAGATTGATGAATCTGCCCTTGGCCCAGCGGGTCCATAATCGCAGCTCGCCGAATAACACGTTTATATCGATTCATGGAACGGCTGGGGTATGCGGGCCGAATAGATTGATGAATCTGCCCTTGCCCCCGCGGGTCGATAATCGCAACTCACCGAAAAACATTTTCATGATTCTTGTATTGACCCGATTCGTAGAGTGGCTGGGGCATTCGAGCCGAATAGATTGATGAATCTGCCCTTGGCCCAGTGGGTCCACAATCGCAGCACACCGAATAATACGTTTATATCGATTCATGGAACGGCTGGGGTATACGGGCCGAATAGATTGATGAATCTGCCCTTACCCCCGCGGGTCCACAATCGCAACTCGCCGAAAAATATTTTCATGATTCTTGCGTTGAATCGATTCGTGGAGCGGTTGGGGCATTGAGCCGAATAGATTGATGAATCTGTCCTTGGCCCAGCGGGTCCACAATCGCAGCACACCGAATAACACGTTCATATCGATTCATGGAACGGCTGGGGCATGCGCTCGGTGCATGACCCGGTCGGCATTGTGTTGTTTGACGCATCGATATAAAGGAGATTGCCTTGGAGGTGCTGCCCCTGCAGGTAATAAATGGGCGTGTACTTCGTGAACGAGGGTCTTATTTACGTGCTTCGTCAGCAGTTCAGTCCAGCTCTTTCGAGGAAGATTAAACAAGCGCAAATGTTAGATAAACTTTTCTTCAACAACAGGGGAGAAGCGAAGACGCTAGCTGAGCTGGGAGGAGCCATGAGTCGAAGCGGGGAGCCTTCATGCACGGGCAATAGGACTTCGAGGGATCGGGAAAGATGTCAATCTCCTCGTCGTCGGAGTAGGTTGCCCAGGAAAGACAAACAACCTCACCATAAGTCTCCTCAACCTGGTCCAGGCAGGTAATCTGACGCGACTCCTTGTCCATTGAGTTTCGCGGTCTTCGTGGGTAATAGACCAATGACAGAGGCGGACTTGATTATTCGAGATCCAAATGTGGCGGTCGAGTTTGCTCGACAGATTTTCCTGCCCGAAGTTCAGCAGTCGATGGTAGGTCGACAGGATTTCGAAGTGTTTTGCGAAGGTGTTCACGAGGCGGTGAGGGGACTATACACAGCTTATGAGATTGGCATGCGTTTCCGCGCTGCTCGCCACGATATCAAACAGAGAGATGACCGCATTTGGAAATTGGAGGCTCACGTCGAGAAGGCCGAGCGCGAGCTAAGGAAATTCAAGTCTACGGGGCCCCAATCGACCAGCCACTCCAACTTGATTGTTGAAGAGAGGGTTACTCAAAGGCTGATTAACGATGCGATCGCCGATCGAAATACGGCTGGCATGTTTGCGATCGAGACTGGGAGGACAACGGCCTATGAAAAAGGCTTCTACAACGGCCGAAAGATCGGAATTCAGAAGACCAAGGAGAAGCTCGCCGAAGAAGTCTGCCGATGCGAAAATCGCGGATTTAAGCACGGTTGGATCAAGGCGCTTCAACAAGTTGAGAGTCTCCGGGCAGCAGGGATGGATTCGGCGTTTCTGTTGTATCAACAGAATGATCTTCCCTTCTCTGTATTTGAAATTGAGAAGAGCGATGACGAAGAAGCCGACGAACCGAAGAAAACTTTGTAATACTTTGTAATGCTTTGTAAAAGTGAAAATATGTATTTACTAGTTGAATTTAATAAAATGCTTGATTTTCAGTTCTTTGTAGTAGCGCACTTGTTATTTATATTAGTACGCCCTTTATTTATATTAGATGTTTGTGCGGCTCGAACATTCTTATTCGGAATTTGAAAATTTTGTTCGGCACACGCGTAATTTCTATGGGTCCTTTTTCTGCCCAAAGATTTGGATTGACTCCGAATTCGGAGACTCCAATCGGCCGATCGTAATATCTATGAAGGGCGCCCCGAATCTAGAGAATTTCTCGGCCTAAAGACGTCTTACGCCGATGGGGCTCCGAATCCAGAGACTGATTTGGTTAATCGTGATATCTACGAAGGGCGCTTCGAATCCGGAGACTTTCTCGGCCCAAAGACGTCTTGCGCCGATGGGGCTCCAAATCCGGAGACTTTGATTTGGCCAATCGTGATATCCACGAAGGTCGCTCTGAATCCGGGGACTAATTTGGCCAATCGTGATATCCACGAAGGGCGCTCCGAATCCGGAGACTTTCTCAGCTCAAAGTGGTCTTGCGCCGATGGGGCTCCGAATCCGAAGACTTTCTCGGCCCAAAGACGTCTTGCGCCGATGGGGCTCCGAATCTGGAGACTTTATTTTGGCCAATCGTGATATCCATGAAGGGCACTCAGAATCTGGAGACTTTCTCGGCCCGAAGACGTCTTGTGCAGATGGGGCTCCGAATCCGGAGACTGATTTGGCCAATCATGATATCCACGAAGGGCGCTCCGAATCCGGAAACTTTCTTGGCCCAAAGACGTCTTGCGCCGATGGGGCTCTGAATCCGGAGACTTTGTTTTGGCCAATCGTGATATCCACGAAGGGCGCTCCGAATCCGGAGACTTTGATTTGGCCAATCGTGACATCCACGAAGGGCGCTCCGAATCCGGAGGCTTTCTTGGCCCAAAGACGACTTGCGCCAATGGGGCACCTTTGAACTACATGTGATAAATGAATGGGAATCTTTGTATTATAGAAGAAAAAAGATGTACATAGCATTATGTCCCACAAGTCGGGTTAATGATAAAATTTGCGTAAATGCGTGGAATTCCAAGGCCGTGGTAGCCTCCTTCCTGACATGTCTTTGAGCCGATATGCCCCTACTCCTGTGATCGAATCAATCTCATAGGGGCCGTCCCAGTTAGGTCCTAATTTTCCATCGGCCGGTTTCTTGGCAGCTCGCAGTACCTTCTTCAGGACCAACTCTCCTAGTGTGTAGTGGCGTAGCTGAACACGTTGATTGTATGACTTAGCCAGCTGCTATTGATACTGCGCCATAGATGCGAGGGCACGGTCTCTTCGTTCTTCAATTAGGACCAAATCCAGGGCCAACATTATATCGTTTCGGCCCATATCGAAAACTGCCGATTTCAGGGTTTGGAGGCTGATCTCCAGAGGTATGATGGCCTGGGTTCCGAAGCAGAGAGCAAATGGGGTTTCCCTAGTAGACCGCCTTGGCGTAGTTCGATGAGCCCATAACACACTTGGCAATTCCTCGACCCATTTGCCTTTGGCCTTCTCTAGCTTCTTCTTGATGCCGTCTAAGATAGATTTGTTAGAGGCTTCGGCCTGACCATTGCTTTGTGGATAAGCCGGGGTAGAAAAATAAGGCCGTATACCGTACTTGCTGCACAACTCTCGGTAGACGCCACAATCGAATTGGGTGCCGTTGTCTGAGATAAGTGCTCTAGGAATGCTGAATCTTGTTATGATGTTTCTCCAGACGAATCGCTTCACGTCGGTGTCTCGGATGTGGGTTAGTGCCTCTACTTCCACCCATTTTGTAAAATAATCTGTCGCGACAATCAAAAATCACTTGTTACCCGGGGCACGAGGCAGTGGTCCGACGATGTCGAGTCCCCATTGGGCGAACCACCATGGACTGGTTATGGAGCTCAGCTCTTCAGCAGTCAGGTGGGTCAAATGAGAGAACTTCTGGCACTGTTCGCACTTTTTTGCGTAGCATTCGGCATCTACTCTCATTGTAGGCCAGTAATACCCCTGCGTTACGGCTCGGTGGCCCAACGACCGCTCGCCAGAATGGGCGCCACAACTGCCCTCATGTATTTCATTCAAAAACTCTTCGACTTTGTCTGGGTGCACACATTCCAAATACGGGCCAGAGAGGGATTTTTTATAAAGTCTTCATTGCGGGTCCAAGTAGTAGCGCAAAGCTTTGTTTCGCAGCTTGTGCGCTTCTTTTTTGTCTTCTGGGAGCTGTTCGGAAGAGAGGAATGCGGCAATGGGATCCATCCAACTTGGTCCAAGTTCTATAATATTGACCTGGAATTCCTCCGAAGAGCCAATGCTCGGCTTTGGGATGAATCCTACCTCGATGGTTCGTTTAATCTCCGAGTTGATGGCAAAGGCTAGACAAGCAAGGGCATCTGCATGTGTGTTCTGATCACGTGTTATCTGGTTCAGCTCATGATGGTCAAATTTTGCCAGCAAACAGTTGGCCGTTTTCATATAAGCCGCCATACGGTCGTTTCTTGCCGCGTACTCCCCCTTTAGCTGATTAATCACCAGTTTTGAGTCACAAAATACAAGCAAATGCCGAGTGCCCAGAAGATGTGCATTCCTTAAACCGGCTAGAAGAGCCTTATATTCGGCTTCGTTGTTTGACGCTTCGAAGCCGAGCTTGACGGCCTGCTCAATTATTGTGCCATCCGGAGCCATGATCACAACTCCTGCTCCACTGCCCCGCTGGTTGGATGATCCATCACAGTACAACTGCCAAATGTCCCTGACATAAATCCTCCAGTTCGGCTCCGATAGACTCTCCTTAACGGATTTGAAATCGGCAAGACCCCCAATGAATTCGGCAACAAAGTCGGCAAGAACCTGTCCCTTGATTGAAGTTCTCGGTAGAAACTGAATGTCGTATTGGCCGAGTTCAAGAGCCCACTTTGAAACACGTCTTGACGCTTCCGCACTTCGTAGTACTAATCGGAGGGGATAATCTGTTAGCACCCCAATGCTATGGCCCTGGAAGTACTGCATTAGTTTTCTTGCCTCCATGACTAGGGCAAGGATGAGTTTTTCCAGCGGAAGGTAGCGTGTTTCGGCGTCAACCATAGCCTTACTCACGTAATACACTGGCCACAGCTCCCCCAGCTCTTCCTTTATCAATACGGCGTTGACGGCCCTGTCGGAGACTGCCAGATACAAAATGAGCGGGTCACCAGTAGCAGGTGTTGACAAGAGTGGTACGGAGCGGAGGTAGGTCTTGAGCCCGTTGAAAGCGGCTTTGCATTCAGCGGACCATTCAAAAGCCTTGCCCTGCCGTAGTGTATGGAAGAATTGTCGGCAGCGATCTGTGGACCGACTGATGAACCTGTTGAGTGCGGCGGCCATCCCCATCAACTTTTGAACCTCTTTTACCGAACGGGGGGAGCCGAGTTCCAAGATTGCTGTAATTTGCCTCGGGTTGGCCTCGATTCCTCGGTGGTTGACAATGTAGCCCAAGAACTTGCCGGAGCCGATTCCAAACGCACATTTAGAAGCATTCAGCTTCATTTTGTATTTTCGTAAAATGCCGAATATATTCTCTAGATCGGCTATATGATTCTGTTCTTCCTTGGACTTGACCACCATGTCATCAATGTACACTTCCATAGTGTGGCCGAGTTGCTCCTTGAACATGGCGGTGATCAGTCTTTGGTAGGTTGCCCCTACATTCTTCAGTCCAAAAGGCATGACCTTGTAACAGTAGGTTCCTCTTGGGGTGAGGAATGCAGTCTTGTCCTGGTCTTCTGGATGCATAGCGATCTAATGGTAGCCTCTGTAAGTATCGAGGAAGCTCATACGTTGATGGTGAGCCGTCGTATCGACAAGTTGGTCGATTCTGGGTAGGGGAAAACAATCTTTAGGTCAGACTTTGTTTAGGTCGGTAAAATCGACACACACTCGCCAAGTCCCGTTTTTCTTCTTCACCACCACTGTATTAGAGAGCCACGTAGGGTAGGTCACTTCTCTAATTGCCCCGGCGGCAAGCAGCCTGTCAACCTCCTCAACAACGGCAGTGTGTTCTGCGCCTGACCGCCGACTTTTCTGAATAATCGCCTTGCACTTTGGATCGACATTCAACTGGTGCTGAGAAATTGACAGATCAATACCTGGCATCTCATACGGAGTCCAGGGAAAGACATCCAGGTTATTGAGCAGGAAAGAGACCAACTGCTGTCTGTCGGCCTAATTCAGGGAGGAGCCGATCATGAAGAACTTGTCCAGGCTTCCATTGATTTCAACTCGGTCTAAACCTTCCGTGGCCTTTTCATTTGGGAGCTGCCCAACATCGTCAAGGCTTTCTTAATCCGGGACCTCAATGGAATTCACCTGCAGTTCCTTTGGCGTTTTGGCAGCAAGGAGATAACATGCTTGTGCCGATTTTTGGGAGCCGCAGATTTGCTCAATACCGTGCTCCGTCGGGAAGCGTAGCAGCTGATAGTAGGTGCTTGGCACGGCTTGCATAGTATGCAACCAGGATCGTCCCATGATCAGATTATACGGCGATGGCAGCTTGATGACCAAGAATTCTACATCCACTGTTCGGGAGCCTGCTCGAACGGGTAGCCTGACTTTCCCCAACAGATACTCTGGATTGGCATTGAAGCTGAATAGTGGATAAAGGGCCGGAGAGAGATCGGATTTGGAGAAGCCGAGTTTGGTAAAAGTCTTATAGTACATAATCTCCGAAGTGCTCCCCGGATCAATGAGTACGCGCTCAACTGTGAACCAGTTTACGCATAACTCGATTAGGGCAGTGTTACTCCGGCCAAATCTGAATCATCAAAAGTAATGCCCATGGCATCGTGGGGCCATTTAGCCGGGGTGAGTTGGTTTTGAGGCTCAGACTTCGACTGGATCGCGTGCATCGCTGATGACATTGGTAGGCTGTATATCATGTGGATTACGCCAGGCGGAGGTGAATCCTGTCTCAAGGCTATTGCTTTGTTTGGGACCGTCAGTGCTTTGAATTTCTTGGGTAGCACTGCCTTTGCAATCCGTCGTACAAAAGGATTATGTTGATCTTCATCCGAGCTATTTCTTCTTCGCTTATGCCTTATACGGGGCCTCTTTTCAGAAGAGCTGGAAGTTTTAGCTCGTCCATTCTTCTTGAGCTCCGGGGGTAATGAGTCGGAGTTGCTATCAGTGTCTTGTTGTCGGGCTCGAGATCGTCGACCATCTGTTTTCATGGGTTGCTCCGGGCCTTGGTGTGCGGCTTGTTTGGACTTCGCCACCTCCGGGGCCAAATCCTGGCGGAGATGCTCGTTCTCTGCAATCATGTTCTCCAACCTTTGTTCGTTTTGCTTTGCCTGTTCCATGATCGCTTGCATTGCTTCATGCTTTGGAGTCGAAGGTGAGGCGAAGTTCAGGGCGCGTCTTACGGGGATGGTTTCCGGTCCAAGCATGTTTGTTGGAGTGAGGTCGTCTCTCTGTGTGGTTTCATCAGTGACTATCAGAGGGTCCTCCGTTACGCCCACCATGGATGTGTTTGAGTATTCCCACAGACGGCGCCAATTGTGGAGAAGTGGTTTTAAAAATACTCTTCTGATCCTAGGGGACGCTCGTGATCCACTGATAATTACCTGAAAGGAAATAAATACTCCGATCGGGGGTGCCTGTAATAACCCCGACCCGTAATTGGCTGCTAATCCATGTTTAAGGATGTTAATGAGAGGATTAGAATAAATCATGGGTTTACTACATAATTTGCATGATATTTGGCCTTATATCTGTTACTTGTAGGAATATCTGTTTGATTGTCCGCTTTGGAAATTAAATTGAAGGCCTTATCGGCCACCGAAACCGAAATTGGCCGCACCATTGTGATTGGCGTAATTTTTAGAGCCTACGGTGAAATTTAATTAGAAATTGATTTGGATCAGATTAAATTGATTTAATTAAGAAATTAGTACTTAATTGTTTAATATTGATAAATTAAGTTAGTGGACTTATATAAAAGGGCAATACACACTCAATTCCTCTCCTTGTTCATCTTTTGCCTGATTTAGCTCTCTAGGGGGAGAGAGACCCGAAATTAGAGAGAAAGAGGGGAGAAAATCTGTGTTTTAGTCTTGAAGCTTGGAAGTCTTGAAGTTAAACTCAAGGATTGACCATAGATTGGGAAGATTGAGCTCCTAGGTGAGTAATCAACCCTTAATTCATAAGTTTGAGCTTGTGGTTTTATGAATTCAAGATTAATTGGTGAGCTAGATTATGAATTATGTTGTATTTGATGAATTTGAAGCCAATAGGTGTAGCATGTTTACATTGTTGAGTTTGGGAGTTGGATTTCATGGGAATCTTGCATGTATGTTCATGTTGGTATTAAAGTCCATGAATTCATCTAGTCTTTGAAGAAATTGACTCACTTGAGCATGTATTTGAAGCTTTAAAGTTGATTTAACTCATGCATGTTGCCATTCTTGAGTTTTGAGGATTTTTGTCCATGAAATTCCACATGCATGTTCATATTTTTGCATTGGACCATGAATTCATCTTATTTTGAAAGGATTGGCTCATTTGAGCAAGTGATTAAAGCTTTGATTTGGTTTAAACTCATGCATGTCACATTTGAAGTATATTCTTGAACTTTGGTTTGAAATTGGATTTAATTGAACTACCTTTGGGCTTTAATCTCTCAAATTGATCTTTGAAACATGTTATATTATGAGTTTTGAAGTGTTTTCCAGAAAATTAGCCCAAAAGGATCGAATTTGATACATTGAAACTTGATTTGAGCTTGGAGGTTCAAATCTAGAAATTCCAGATTTTGGACTCCCGCTCGAGCGGGGAAAGTGGCGCTTGAGCGGGAAATTCGTGCATCCAGCACTTTGCATTGTTTTACAGTCCGCTCGAGCAGGGGGAATTAATGCTCAAGCGGGGACCTGAGTCACACGCTCGAGCGGGGGTCGAGCGCCCATCGAGCGTGATTTTCACCCATCCAGTACTTTTGTCATGTTTTGCAGACCGCTCGAGCGGGAAAGTTTACGCTCGAGCGAAGACTTTTGTTTGCATGTCCGCTCGAGCGGGGAAACCCACGCTCGAGCGGGACCCTTGTTTTCTGAAAATTCTGAAAAACATTTTCTAAGGCATTTTTGCATCCTCATTACATCTTAGGCATTCCTAAGCCTTAATTAAGCCATAGTAATGAGGTTATGAGTTAGAAACACACTAAAGAATGAATGTGCCAAGTCAAGGAGTTACAAGTGTATGTGTGTTTAAGCATTGTTGTATGAAAGAACAAGAACCAACGTAATATAAGCTAAGCCGTGTTGGCCAAGTACATGTGTAATGATAAGATCTGTTGGTTTTATGTGCTGGTGTGATTGTAGGCCAAGACTCGAGAATTTATTGACCGCTTACTAGAACCACTGTGAGTAATGTTATCGTAAAGATACGTTCATATGAATTATGTTCCAAATGCAATGTGATAAGTTATGATTTCTGAATGATAGCTGTTTCTGTGAACGAGCAATCCATGTTTGAAATCTATTGTGGCATCCATAAATAGTCCCAAGTCATGGAGGACGACATGAAAATGCGGGTCCATGACATACAAGTAATTACGAGATCTCGTTAGCCACTTCATTGTGGTGATATGTGTTTAATCGGTATCCGAAACCGATTACTCTAGTCGGAAGACGTTATGTGATATGTTCTATGGGATGTACCATTATTATGTTCTGATGCAAGACTGATTATGCTCTGTTCTGTTTTATGAATATGATATGTACGGATTTCGTTCACTAACCCCTTTACCTTAATGTTATTCACTGGACTTTAGCTCACTGTTTGTATATATATGTATATAGGTGAGCATTCTGGAGTGCAAGCCCGAGGGTTTTGTGGGGGATTGTGTTTCTGTTGTCAGCCAACCATTGCGCCTCCCGAGGAGGTTCCAGTTGAAGTCAATTGCCATGGCTATTTTTGTAGTTATGCTAGTCTCCGTCTGTTTGTAAAGTCAGGATCTGGAAACTACAGTCTGTAAATAATACTGTGAATATTGGTGTCCCTTGACTAGCATGCTTATGAATGTAAATATGTTTGACTTGTTCTGTTCCATGTACGTCATCACAGCTCATTGGACTTTGTTTATTTTGTCTAGTTGCTTCCGCAGCCCCTTAATACTTGCTAATCAACTAAGAGGCCTTTGGTAATCCAAGGATTACTGGTCGGTTAAGGCGTTAAACCTATAGGGGCGGGTTTGGGTCGTGACAGAGTGGTATCAGAGCACGAGTTATACCATACACACGTGTCCATATGAGCTATAGGATGTCCTAGAAATGAAATAGGGACATTGCATTATCACGTGTAAGTGTATGAACATAAATGAATTGAAATGAAACCTTTGTGCATGATCAAAGAAGTTAAGTGAAATAACATGTAATGTTAATTTCAATACCGAATATGGAATCTATGTGAACGTGAACGTACGAAAATAAAGGATCATGTGACTGTATCTGAATTGAAATAAAAGTATAGACATGTCTGATATGAAATGAAATGTGGAATCAGTGAGGACTTTCCTTATATTAATATGCACCCTGTTTGTGTGTAGCTAATGGAGAGGACAATGAATGTAGACGAATCTAAATCTTCTGACGCTAGAATTAGCCGGTTAGAAAGAATGGTTGAAGCCTTAACTGAAAATCTGAAACAACAGCAACAAGGGCAAATACATATACCTGAACCAGTTAGTTATGATATGATAACACTGACACAAAAATACAATAAGATGAAACCACCGAAATTTCAGGGGGGTATTGAACCGTTAAAAGCCGAGGCTTGGGCCTTAGAAACTGAGAAAATATTTGAGGTATTTCCGTGTACTGAGGCACATAAAGTTTTGTTGGCAACATTCACACTTAAAGAGGAGGCTAGGAGATGGTAGATGTTAGTCCGAAATGAGAATGAGGGTGTAATATGGGATAGATTTAAAGAAATTTTCTTCGAAAAATATTTTCCCCAATGCATCCGGGATAGGAAGGTATCCGAATTTGAACAACTAAAACAAGGCAAAATGACTGTGGCCGAATATGAAACAAAATTTACTGAGTTAGCCTGATATGCACCCCACATGATAGACACTGACTACAAAAAGGCTAGGAAATTTGAAGGTGGGCTTGACTTAGATGTGTATGACCGAGTTGGCGTCTTAAAATTACCAAAGTACGTGGACGTTCTTGATAGGGCCTTAATGTTCGAGGCAAACATAGCAGCCTTGAAAATATCAAAATCAATATCGTCAACTAAATCTGAAAGAGCAAAACAGAAGAAACAAAAAGTTGAAATGACTGGTAATTCAGTGACCCCTGCGAATGAAAAATCTAGGGCAATAACTGTGAACAAAGAAAGTCGAGGGAGTAATGTGAACAATGATATACTTGTCTGTAGAGAATGTGGGAAACAACATTGGGGCATCTGTCGCCGCCTGTCAGGGGCTTGTTTTAGATGTGGTCAGAAACGTCACTTGGCTAAATCTTGCCCGCGAACTCATCCGAACAACAAAAAGCCTAAATCTACACCCTAGTTCCAGAAAATGCTCAGAACACTAAAATGACTAACGCAGGTATTACCCTAACCATGTGTAACTATTTTTTATAGGAATTTATGTGTGAATCATACATTTCTTAGCTTGATATAGATTGTGGGAATATTGATTGAACCAATTGAATTGTTAGTTTTATGAACCCGTGTTAATTAAATCTTGTGAACCTAACGAATCACCTGTGTCTTGGAAATTATTAGGACTTGTGAACAACGGGAATTTTTCGGGTTGAACCTTTGTACTGTATTGCGAAAATTTAATATGAACTGTTAGGTGTGACCTTTTGAACTATGCTAGAACTATCGAACATGGGGACGTACCGTGATTGACTTACACTTGGAAAATCTGTATGACCATAATTCGAATTGAACTGTTATGTATCGGCTAACATCACCGAATGATTAGACCCGTGACCTCGTATTGTATATGTGGATTAGTCACGTAGGGAATTCCTGAAATTGAGAACCTATGTCGGTTTGGGAGAATGAACTTCTGCTTATGAATTTGCGAACGAATGCCTAAATGGTAATTGATTCTAGACTCGTATCTATATATATATATATGTCCTCGCCTGTGAGACTATTAGAATTGATGGGATTGAACTGTGGTTAATGAACACTTTGAGATCTACTAGTTGATATGAACTATCGTAAGCGACCTGTTGAACTATGCTTGAACTGTTAAATATAGAGACACACTAGTATTGACTGTATATGGAACATGTTTGAACTCACATATATCTATACCTTTGCATGGGATGTTGGTTAATTACATTCGTATCTAGACTGAGTAGACTTATGACTTGTTGCCTTAACCATCATATCTGGAGAAACTGTTTGTGATTCATCTGTACATAGAACTCGTGAATCTGTATTGGGAAGGTTATTGGACTCTGGACATGTACATATATGACTATACCTTTGCTCAGAATAATTGATGTGATTATTTGTTGATAACTTGACCGTTGGGATTATGACTCTGGGGAAATGTTATATTGACCGTGATGCTTGCTTCTTGATATGAACAATTACATACCTGTGCACCACATGTGAACTCGCTTGGAAAATATAACACAGTATATGACCGGAACTCTTCGATATGAATTATTATGATACATAACTCTGATGTGAATTGAGAACCGAGGAACTTAGAACAACTGTAAAACTACTGACTATGCACCTAAGCAAATGGAATAAGAACTATAGAACTACTGTACCTCGTTGGAAATAATAAGGCTAGAACCTTTACCTGACCTCATCTGATAGAACTGTAGTTTGATGAGACCTTGTTTGACTGATGGAACTTCTGTTTGATGACTCACGCTTGAACTTCATCTAATATGACCGGGTAGAACTTTCATTAATTTGATATGAGGAGACCCTTATTGAAAGTCGTTATCTAATTTGATTACACTGTAGGGAATTGTGAATTGTTTACGATTGAATGACAAGGCTGTGTTGTTAAGGGAACTAACCGAATGAAAATTTGAATCGGTCTTGAACACTTAAGAAGAATGTGAACCGTCAATTGCAGACTATGTGATTATGGGATCTGGTAACTTATGCTTGGAAGATATGGGAATACTGTATAATGACATGTGTTTAATTGCGCTGGAATTACCGTTACGACCTCGAATTTGTTCGACGAAGAGAATGATTGCTTCTGTGTTACTGTATTCCAAAACTAATGAAATCTATTGACAACAGCTTGGTTGATTATAAACTTTGACTATCTGGAAATATATATAATGAGTATGACTTCTTCTGTATCGACCCATAGTACGATTGAAACTGTGGAAACTGAGACTGATGAATAGTATATAAATGACTACTTCGGAATTCCGTTTACTGCAATGGGGTCAATGTACGAAATTACCTTTTATTCCTGATAACTTCAGAATGACCTGGACTGACTGGGATGAATTACCAAATTGTGAACCAAATTGAACAAAGACCGAATGATTGACTTGGAAATGAATAAATCAAATTTCTATAATTTAACAAGGGAAATTACTTATGAAAATGGAACAGTGTGAATCTATGACCCCGATAAGTACTTGATGTAAGTAATGTGAGTAAGAATACAGTAAAGTTGTGTGTAACTGTATTTCTGATCTGTGTCACAAAATAAGTTTTGTTTCCTGAAATGCTATATGTTGTATACTGAGTGATTGTTCAATCTCTGATATGTATTCGTGACTTTTAAGTATTATGTGATATCTGTTGGCTGTTACCCGGTATCGGAGGTTTCTTTATGGAACTTATATCTGTCTGCACTCTATTACCCGTACTAGAGGCCTCGTTATAGGGGCTCAGCTTCTGTTCTGTTCTGTTACGTCCCTTTATGGGTCAACTGCTCTGTTAGTACTAATGAATGGATCACGTATGCTTAAGCAAGAATTATGACATCTGTGTATGATCTGGTCAAGAATATGAATAGGAGCATGTACCTGAATATGTATAAGACTCTGTTTGATACAAACCCTAATCTCTGTATATGGTTATGCTTTTGTTTTGTAAAGAGTTGAAGTTGTATTTCTGATATAAGATAACTCAAGTTTGGAGGACCAAACTTTTTAAGATGGGAAGACTGTAATAACCCCGACCTGTAATTAGCTGCTAATCCATGTTTAAGGATGTTAATGAGAGGATTAGAATAAATCATGGGTATACTATGTAATTTGCAAGATATTTGGCCTTATATCTGTTACTTGTAGGAATATCTGTTTGATTGTCCGCTTCGGAAATTAAATTGAAAGCCTTATCGACCACCGAAACCGAAATTGGCCGCGCCATTGTGATTGGCGTAATTTTTAGAGCCTACGGTGAAATTTAATTGGAAATTGATTTGGATCAGATTAAATTGATTTGGATAAGATTAAATTGATTTAATTAAGAAATTAGTGCTTAATTGTTTAATATTGATAAATTAAGTTAGTGGACTTATATAAAAGGGCAATACACACTCAATTCCTCTCCTTGTTCATCTTTTGCTTGATTTAGCTCTCTAGCGGGAGAGAGACCCGAAATTAGAGAGAAAGATGGGAGAAAATCTGTGTTTTAGTCTTGAAGCTTGGAAGTCTTGAAGTTAAACTCAAGGATTGACCATAGATTGAGAAGATTGAGCTCCTAGGTGAGTAATCAACCCTTAATTCATAAGTTTGAGCTTGTGGTTTTATGAATTCAAGATTAATTGGTGAGCTAGATTATGAATTATGTTGTATTTGATGAATTTGAAGCCAATAGGTGCAGCATGTTTACATTGTTGAGTTTGGGAGTTGGATTTCATGGGAATCTTGCATGCATGTTCATGTTGGTGTTAAAGTCCATGAATTCATCTAGTCTTTGAAGAAATTGACTCACTTGAGCATGTATTTGAAGCTTTAAAGTTGATTTAACTCATGCATGTTGCCATTCTTGAGTTTTGAGGATTTTTGTCCATGAAATTCCACATGCATGTTCATATTTTTGCATTGGACCATGAATTCATCTTGTTTTGAAAGGATTGGCTCATTTGAGCAAGTGATTAAAGCTTTGATTTGGTTTAAACTCATGCATGTCACATTTGAAGTATATTCTTGAACTTTGGTTTGAAATTGGATTTAATTGAACTACCTTTGGGCTTTGATCTCTCAAATTGATCTTTGAAACATGTTATATTATGAGTTTTGAAGTGTTTTCCAGAAAATTAGCCCAAAAGGATCGAATTTGATACATTGAAACTTGATTTGAGCTTGGAGGTTCAAATCTGGAAATTCTAGATTTTGGACTCCCGCTCGAGCGGGGACAGTGGCGCTCGAGCGGGAAATTCGTGCATCCAGCACTTTGCATTGTTTTACAGTCCGCTCGAGCGGGGGTCGAGCGCCCGTCGAGCGTGATTTTCACCCATCCAGTACTTTTGTCATGTTTTGCAGACCGCTCGAGCGGGAAAGTTTACGCTCGAGCGGAGACTTTTGTTTGCATGTCCGCTCGAGCTGGGAAACCCATGCTCGAGTGGGACCCCTGTTTTCTGAAAATTCTGAAAAATATTTTCTAAGGCATTTTTGCATCCTCATTACATCTTAGGCATTCCTAAGCCTTAATTAAGCCATAGTAATGAGGTTATGAGTTAGAAACACACTAAAGAATGAATGTGCCAAGTCAAGGAGTTACAAGTGTATGTGTGTTTAAGCATTGTTATATGAAAGAACAAGAACAAACGTAATATAAGCTAAGCCGTGTTGGCCAAGTACATGTGTAATGATAAGATCTGTTGGTTTTATGTGCTAGTGTGATTGTAGGTCAAGACTCGAGAATTTATTGACTGCTTACTAGAACCACTGTGAGTAATGTTATCGTAAAGATACGTTCATATGAATTATGTTCCAAATGCAATGTGATAAGTTATGATTTCTGAATGATAGCTGTTTCTGTGAACGAGCAATCCATGTTTGAAATCTATTGTGGCATCCATAGATAGTCCCAAGTCATGGGGGACGACATGAAAATGCGGGTCTATGACATACAAGTAATTACGAGATCTCGTTAGCCACTTCATTGTGGTGATATGTGTTTTATCTGTATCCGAAACCGATTACTCTAGTCGGAAGACGTTATGTGATATGTTTTATGGGATGTACCATTATTATGTTCTGATGCAAGACTGATTATGCTCTGTTCTGTTTTATGAATATGATATGTACGGATTTCGTTCACTAACCCCTTTACCTTAATGTTATTCACTGGACTTTAGTTCACTATTTGTATATATATGTATATAGGTGAGCATTCTGGAGTGCAAGCCCAAGGGTTTTGTGGAGGATTGTGTTTCTGTTGTCAGCCAACCATTGCGCCTCCCGAGGAGGTTCCAGTTGAAGTCAATTGCCATGGCTGTTTTTGTAGTTATGCTAGTCTCCGTCTGTTTGTAAAGTCAGGATCTGGAAACTACAGTCTGTAAATAATACTGTGAATATTGGTGTCCCTTGACTAGCATGCTTATGAATGTAAATATGTTTGACTTGTTCTGTCCCATGTACGTCATCACAGCTCATTGGACTTTGTTTATTTTGTCTAGTTGCTTCCGCAGCCCCTTAATACTTGCTAATAAACTAAGAGGCCTTTGGTAATCTGAGGATTACTGGCCAGTTATGGCGCTAAACCTATAGGGCGGGTTTGGGTCGTGACAGTGCCGGAATTAGCACTCCGACGGACAAGTCAGTCTCAAGCTCTAGGTTACTTGTATTCTAAGTTAAACACCACAATTATCACATACCTTTCCAAGATTGCAGGTCTCCTATTTATAGTATTCTCCTTGGGTCTGGGAGCCTGGCCCACTCCTAGTCCCTATAATGCAATCCTACACGGCACTTATTAGTAGGAACGCCGGCTCTTCTACTCGGCCCCTTAACTGGATAGGGTAAATGCCGAATAGAAGTCACGTTCGGGGCTGACCTATCCTACTCTCGTTGATCTAGAATTTATTCGGCTCCCACAGATGGTAATAGGTGTTTTTTATTTATATTTATATAGCCTATTCCCTATATTGACTTCCAATTTTATGCACAAGTATTATTTGTTCCTGGGTAAACAAGAAAATTATTGGCCACCATGACAAATTCATGTTGTTTTTGTAGCCTAAAAAAATTTAAGGCTAGATATACTTGCAATGTTAAAAAATCTATGGCTATCTTGACTTGCAATGTTTTTTGTAATAATAAGTAGAGTAATACATAGGGGAGCTGAACTGCTCAAGATAAGCGCGAGCTTGGCTCATTTAGGATTTGTTCAAGCTTGATTTAAAGGTAAAATGAGTCCATTTTAAGCTTAAAATCACCTCTTGTTTGGTAAGTGAGCCGAGCTTGAACATCCTGTTTTTTTGTGGCTCAATATAGTCTGCTCAATTAACTGGATTTCTAAATGATAAGGCTATATGTCACCTATAAATAACAATCCAATGGAATCTTTTACATCACCAGAATAGTGAAACCAAAGCAGGAATATAATAGAGGTATTCATACTAATATGAATCAACAAGGTTACTTTATAGCCATGCTTTTTTTTTTTTTGAGGCGGTCGTATAGTTTGTTTGTATAAATTGACCAGGATTAACTCTCTAGCAAGACATTAATACCCGTCATACAATTCTGGTTAAAGTTTTCTTTCGTATTGAGATAAGCCAGGACAAATTTATATTAGATTGCTATTTGTAATGCTGTTTGTAGTTTGTTCTAGCTAGTAAATATTGGTTTATATGATTGATAGCTGTTATTTTTTCAAGTTAACTTGACCATTTTTGGTTTACAGGATTTTTAGATGTCACATTTTTTATTGTACCTTTAGGCTGTTGTTGGTGGCTGGGTTATAACAAATTTTTTGATTTGATCCATTTTTCATGCGGTAAATAGGATTTTTGATTATGACTAGTAGAGAAACACATGTGTTGCATGTGGATTTGATTTAAGGATTGTTTGGGATGAACTATATAAGTGCACTTTTTGACTTTTTGTCTAAAATATTATAGGAAAAAAAATATAGTTGTTTGGGATAATTTTTTTGACTTTTTACGAAAAAATGTGCAGTAAAATATTTATAAAATACTAAAATGACCGAACTACCCTTCTACGAGGGTCAGTGCTTGTCAATGACGGGACTTATATCAATGCACTGTGTTGCACTGTGCTGATTTTTTTTTCCCCTTTTTCACACATGAGCTGGAATGGGACAAATAAGGGTAAATGTATCTTTTTGCCCTCTGACAAATCAACCCAGTTTTCCCGCCAAAAAAAATTTGAATAGTATAAACTTTTTGACTTTTGTAGTGACTTTTTGCCTTTTTGCCTTTTTTAGGTCTACCCAAACATGCACTTAGTAAGTAAATAATTTAATCAACGTAGGAAGATTTAATATTCAAATAGTTTTGTTAATTTGGATAATTATGCATCTTAATTGCACTTTTAGAAATCGTCAAAATTTTCTTTTGCATTGTTTGTTAACCTTATAACTGCAAGTAATGACACCATGGTGGACAGATTGTTAATGCCATAAATGGTTTTATGGCACTACAGATAATGGTTGACCATTTTAGAATTCCTTAAGCGGTATCAATTTTAGTTTCTCATACACAACAAAAGTCCTTTTGTGAAGAATAGAAATAGACAGTAAATGAGTGCATAATCCCATAACAGCAGAACGAGGTCACACATTGAGAAAGTGAGACACTGACCATCTAAAGGTATCCCACTTAGGCCTTTGAACATAATCTAATACAATAAATGAATTCCTCAACAACCACAAAGAGGGTCAAGGTAATTAGGGTAGATGTTACTAATATAATCGCACACCAATGCAATCAAATGCCCTACACAACCATAAATATGGCTATAAAACGAAACAGATTTTCAGGTCCAAGTATCCGTCACAGTCTCAAAAGCCCCAAGCAATGGTGACTCCGTCCGACAACAATCAACTTTGAAAATATCCCAGCATCAGACCTGTAGATTTATAGCACCAGTGAAAACCATTTGTGGAATAGCAATGACAATGGTTAGAATTAATAATAGAAGCTCAATCAACTAGCAATGCTAAATTTGAAACATCATGTAATTGAATAGAAGAAGAATTTATAGTTTTCACAAAACTCCATCAGACAGCAACCAACTCAAAAAGTATCTTAACATCATTAGGCCTACAGATTTATAGCACCACCAACGAAACCCATTGAGGAGTAACGACAACTACAACTTAACCAATTTTCTTAGCCAGTGGAAATAAAGTGTCCTCCCTCTCCCAATTTTGATTGGGTATATCTCTCATCTATTGATCAAAATATGTAGGATCCAAAGAGTAATTTTTTCCACACACTTGATTGACCATCAAATGATATATATTCTAAAGTTGTTCCAACGTAATTGACCATTAACCAAATATGCATACTACAAAAGGTAAATCTTAGTTTCATTGGTTTCATTGTCATTGTAAATACTTAATAGGTAGTCGAATTTTCACCTCTTGAAGAGACTAAAATCTTCACACATCTTAGGGCAAACAACAATAATGGTTTTTTTTTTTTCGTTTTATTTATATATTTTTTTAATTAGATGACTGCTGAAACTTAACTTGCAAATCAAGATGGGTCCCATTAAATGATTTTCTTTTATAAGAACCTTGTTAAGATTGACCATATAGTTTTAAGATATCCAAGTGATGCTTTGGATAAGAAAATGAGGTATGTATTAGTTTTTCTTTCTTGGTTGCCTTATCAATGTATATGTAATTCCACTACCCTTTCATTTTATTTTCCCTTGACAAATCCAAAATCCAAACACAACATTAGGTTCTAAAAATGTCTCTAACAAACTACTCCATATAGCATTGTTGCATTGCATCTGATATATTGTATTATTATTAGAGTTGTCTAATCATTTTTGGGTCATAGCTCATAGGTATCAAATTGGTAGGGTTTGCATAAAGGGTCCAGTGAAAAACGAGTTAGGTTTGTCACAAATAGTTGGTTAATTAAGCCACAAGGCATCATCTTTGAGAGCTTTTGAAACCAAGCCCTATTCAACACAAGTGTGGAGTTGTTTTACAAGTACAGTCTTGTACCCCTCCATCCCATTTTGTTTGTCCATCTTTTCATTTTGGGATGTCCCAAAAGATTGTCCACTTTGAAAATTCAAAGCATAAAGTTTGTAAGTTTCAAAATTATCCCTTATAAATAGTTATTTGTATATTTGAAAGTGGGAAATAAAGGGGCAGTTGTTGGAAATAGTACCTTTGAATTTGAATTCCAATGCATTTTTTGCATGTCCTTTCAAAAAGTTAGAATTTCCAAAATGGACAAACAAGTGGGATGAAGAGAGTAATATTGTCCCTTTTCCATTCCTTGCTTGAACCAAAAAAAAACAACTCAGGTCTTTTTGGGGGGTGTGCAAATAGAAGCCTCTCTTGATGTCTTTCTTATTCTAATGTTGTCTATGATTATATTTGTCCAACTAAATGACTCCTTGTGAGATCTTGTGCTCTCTATTAGTAAATTAGATCACTATTTGTAATGCAGTTTGTTCTAGCTAGTAAATCTTGGTTTATATGATTGATAGATGTTATTTTTTCAAGTTTAACTTGATTTTATTTTTTTATTTTTTTTTATACAGGATTTGCTGATGTCAATTTTCTGATGATTCTTGAGTCATTTATTCTTCAGTTGGTGGCTTTGTTACATCAATCTTCTTTTCTTTTCTTTTCAATCCATTTCTCATGCAGAAAGTAGGATGTTTGATTTGACTAAAAAGAGAAACAAGTGTGTTGAATGTGGATTTGATTAAATATGGAGATAACTTAATCAAATTAGGAAGATTTAATATTCAAACAATTTGTTTGTTTGGATAACTATGCATTCTAGTAATTGTCAAATTTCTTTCGTATCATTTTCTAAGCTTATACTACAAGTAAGGACACCGAGAGTACAGATTGTTAATACCACAAATGGCTTTAGGATTTAGTTTGTGGCTATATTACAGCAATTTTCTTTTCCATTAGATCCATATCTCATGCAGGAAAGAGGATGTTTGATTATGATATTAATTTGGTGTATAAGTATTTTCAATGTCTGATTTTGTGTTACTTTGCATGTGGTGTAGACCTTTTACTTTTTGTTTACTTTTCTTGATTCTAGTTGTTTGCGAGTACTTTCAATGTCTAATTTTGTGTCACTTTGCTTGTGGTATAGACCCTTTACTTTTTATTTACTGTTCTTGATTCTAGGTTCTTGGACTTGCCTTGTTTAGATGCCATTGCATATAACATTTTTTAATATTGATGTTGTAGAGTGCCATGTAAATTGCAAGATTAGGTGGGGCGAGCATAGGTACTTCTGAAGTATAGCTGGTGCCATGGGTTTGCATATGCCTGACCCATTTTGGAGAGAGTTAAATGGAAAATCAATTTTCTTGGTAATGTATTTATGATGCCTGTCACTATTTTCAGGAACTTTCATGATCAAGAGAGGATGGATATTTGTTTCTGCATGGACCACAAATGCAAGAACATCTGGTAGACTCATTTGGTCATTTTCTTGCAAGAAATGTTTGAAATTATTTGCTGCATACTTCGTATCTTTTATTATTTGTTGCTTATTTATTTTATTTTATTTTTATGTCTGTATTATGTTAGTAGACATTGTAGTTTAGTAGTCATGTTTGATGGATGATGTTTATTGATGTTGCTGGTTGAGCACTGACAACAAATTCCTCTCTTTTGTACCATTTGTCACTTTCATCTCCGCTTACGGATTCTTATTTATGACTGGTTGTATGTTTATTAGTCTTGACATATGATGGTGGATTATTGATGGTTAGAGTTGTGCATCTGTCTCTGTTGTAGTTCTTTTGTTTCTGATGTTTGGTCAACTTGTATTTTACCAATTCATATCTTAATTTGTTAATGACACCAAGCTTGGTTTGGTTAAAAATAAAATAAATTTAAAATGATAGGAAAATGAAAACAAAAATTATCTTTTTCATATGCATTTGGTTGGGTAAAATATTTGTCCAAAATGTTGCAAGAGAATTATTTTTATTATTTAATAGCTCGAAAGTAAAAAGAATATTTCCTTTATTTGCCTAAACTAATCATATTTATTTGCTAACAAGGAAGAAGATAAATACAGGAAGAAGGTACATGTTTTTTTCCTAGAGAATTTTATTATGCACACCCTATACCATATGTACATTTGGTTACATCATTTTTTTTTTTTTAGTTATAACCTATTTTCTTCTTTAATTATGATATTATTTTGAAGTATTTGGTTATGATTTTTTTTTTTTTAAAGTTACAAGTTAGAAAGTATAGAGTTGTGCTATTTTCATCTGTAGTTATAAGGTATCTATGGTACACATCCCTCAAATGATGTGTACCAATGTCTTTCCTTTTTTTCCTTATCTGTTTTCCCTCTTTCTTACAAAATTCTCTCTCTCTCTTTCTCTCTCTCTCTCTCTCTCTCTCTCTATATATATATATATAATAGAATGGTTTCTGAAAATGTTCTAAATATACAAATAGTTAAAACAGTATGTATCGTTTCAGTTAAAGATTTAACTACTGAGATTGCTTGATTAAAAATAAATTTCCTGCTCAAATAATTGTAAATTTTTATTTTATAATCCCATATCGAGAAAATAAAAAGTGAGTTTTTTCAGTTATATAAAATGAATTTTATACTCACATTTACTATTATAGTGTTATACGTGTTTCAATTCAAGACATCTTAAATTTTTAAAAAAAATAAAATTTAAAAGTTTTAATTAATTAATATTTGTGTTAGTTGGACTTTTGACCTAGTTGATTAAGCTGAACTGTTTTCAGCTTCGTCGAGTTTCATCCCTTGTTCTTCTTTGTCCTTGTCTTGGAGGTAGGGATTCTTAGACCTTTTGTATGGTTTTTAACTTAATCATTTGATTTTCTAAACAATATTGTGATTTTGGAGATCTGAATAAAAATCTAGGGTTTTGGCTTGAAATCAAAAGAGGAGTTTTCAAATAGATTCTTGAAAATAGTTGTAGGATTGTAAGTATGACTGAGTTATGTCCAAATGGTGGTTTTCAATACTTGGAATTGATTTTTAAAGAAAAGGGTATTTTGTAAAAAAGAAATGGAAATGGTGTTGGGTTTTGTGAAATTGGAATGATGATGATGATGATGATGGTGGTGGAATTGGATACGTATTATCACTCACATTTTGAAATTTTGAAAGTATATTTTTATTGAAAATTATCTGTTTAATTAGAGATATCTGTTTTGGGCTATCGGTAGAAGATAACTATGATTGTTGTAGAAATTGCATTGAGTATTGTTGCATACTTAACACATTGAAAAATGTATATTGTTTTGAGGAAAAAGGGGTATTGGTGAATCTGGGTAGGGGGTGTGGTTGTGGTATTATGTTGGCCTGTGTGTCCTTGGTGAAAGTCCATAAACTCGCACAGTTAGGTGCCGATCCTTTCTGTTAGTGTAATGACCCAGATTTTTTTTTAAATAGTCAGAGCATAATTTAATTGAGCAAATTTTCGGATTTGGAGTGTTGTGTATATTCTATGTGAAAACAATTTGATTTTGTATTTTTTTTTAAAAAAAATAGTTCCTAAGCTCTGAAAATTATGAAATTTTTATATGTTGTTCACAATATGAGTCTAGCATGTTGGATAATAATTTTAGAATTAAATGATGAGTATTTATTTTATGAAAATTCGCGGACTGATTGATGTTCAGTTTAATTTATAGCAGAATTTTGTTATTTAATTTTGAATGTTTAGACCATGACTTGAGATAAAGTTTGTTAGGTCTACTTTGATATATAATTGGGTGATGTTTGGTTTATGAGTGAGAATTTAATTCAAGATCCATGATTTAGATTCAATTTAATTTGAGTTTGTTTATGACTCATATTTAACTATTTGGTCCTTTTTAATTATGTGATTGGTAGTGACCATATTAGGAGTTGTGATTATTTATTATATATGATTATAATATATATTTGAAAATTGAATTTACGGTGTGTACCATACAGAGAAATTATATATTTTGTAGTGGATGAAAATGTGTACATATTTTGTAGTGAACAAAATATTATATTTTGTGGTGTACAAAAATATTATATTTTATGATGAGAAAATTTATATTATTTTATAATTTATATTATAAAATTCTGAGATATTATTACTAAATTTTAAATGATACAATTGTTGAGGTGGGTGACAACCTACTGGGGGTAGCCCTCCCCCTCCCATTTTGGCTTACTTGCTATTATTTCTCCTTCTACTTTCCATCTTCTTTTTTTTTTTTAGCAAAGAGCTGCGTCTCTCTCTCTCTCTCTCTCTCCTTTGTTCGTCTATCTCTGCCTCCATTGTTAGCTCAACATTTGAGCTTTAAATGGGAGTCCTTAGAGTGAGATTTTACAAAAGTTTTGTAAATGAAAGTTGGAGAACTCGTTGTACTCTTCGTAATGGTAGTCTCGGATTCTTGATCGGGCGAGCTGTGCATTGTCAGATTTGTTTTTCTTCTTATTTTCTTCATATTATTACTTTAAAACTATGTTAGGAATATTTTGAGAAAATATATCATTATAAGAGGCATTGCATATATATATTTCTCAGATTTTTGTTTGGTTAATTTTTGGAAAAAAATTATGTTGAAATGTTAAGAATGGTATTTTGAACTTGATTTGGGAAAATCATCTTGTGTTGATAATTTTTGCAAAAAAAAAAATCTGAAATTTAATTTTAATAGTTGTATGGGTTGTATCTACATCATATTATGATTAAAAAATTTATTTTGAGAAATATAAAGTTGAAATATTTTTCATCTTTGATTTTGGAGTTTATTTTTGAGAAAAGTAAATTAATGTTGATGAATATTGTGAAAATTGTTAAATTGGAATTATAGAGTTGTTTTGGGATTAAAAACTGTAAAAATGTTATATTCATGATATTTTATGAAAGATGATATGTTGATGATTAGGTTGTGTTCATTTTTGTGAAAATGAAAATGTGAAATGTGGACTTTCAAACTCACAACCTTGAAAATGTTACTCTTGGGCAAATTTCATGATTTTTTATGCAAATATCATGTTGATTAGGTAATTTTAGAAAAAGTTGTGAAATTGTTATTGGTAGAGAATTTGAGAAACATATTATCTTTTTAAGTAGCTTGGCATGAAATATGGTTATGTGAAGGATGAGACATGTGAAGTTATGTTTGGTATTATTGATTTGGAAAAGTTTATGATAAACTTACTAATTTAGTGGATTAAATTAGTTTGGATAAAATTTTATATCTGTTATGATTAAAAGTGTGTTATTGAGATTATATCATAACTTTTAATATAGTAGGATGGAAATGGTAATATTCAATAAGTATGAGATTTTGTGAAAATCATATTGGTTGTCTTAGTTGAGGTGGAACAAAGTTGATCAAAAGTTTTGTGTGAGTCAAAACAATTGAGAAATTGATTATTAGTTTTACTAGTTGGAGTATGCTAATATGTTATTTTTGTACATCAAATTCATATATGAGATACTTAATTTGTAAATTGGGGGTTTGGTTAAATTGGGAGTTGATTACCTATAATCTTGCTATTAAATGTATTTTCTGTATATAAAATTGTATGTGGGTATTTGAAAGTGAGAAAGCCCTAATTTGTAGAAGATCCTAAATGTTAATGTTTTGGGAGTTGTTGGATCATTTGGAAAAGATTATGTTTGGTTTTAAAATTGTTGAGTTTGATGAAAAACTATGTAAGTTTTGAAAGTTTGACTTTAAAAAGTGAAATATGGATTGTTTCCAAGTGTTGGGAATCATGGGGGATTCCAAGTTATGGTTGTATGTTGGATTGTATATCCATGTTGTTATCATTTAATTAATGCATTAGAGATAACTGTTTTGGTTATCGGTGGAGGATAGTATTGATTGTTGTAGAAATTGCATGAGGATTAGGTAAATTGAAACTAATCTCTTATCAGTTGTCATTGAATATGATTGTGTTTTAATACATTGTATATGTATGATGCTTGGGAGGACAAAGGGGATGTACTCCATGTTTAGGAGAAGAAAGGGGATGAAGTTGGCCTGTGTGTACAAGGTGAAAGTCCCGAAAATCGCGCGTATACATGGGTGTCGATTCCCGCAGACGAAATTTCTGTGAAATGGCAAATAGATGTGTTTGTATGGTAGCTATATTGGTTAGAGATCCACTGAGTTGTATCCTCAGTTTGGTTGATTGAATGACATGGACATGACTAATGAATTGAGATAAAATGAATTTGGATAAAAATTGAGCATGGCATCGCATTCGTTTTGAAAAGCATATATTGTTGATATTGAAGTATGTTAATATATTTAAGTTAACAAGTGTGGTTAATTAATTAAATTTGGATTTAAGGAATTAGGTAATAAAGTCATAAGGTTATGACATAGTATGACTTTATATATATATATATCTGTTTGGTATTACTATATAGCTAGACCCGCATGTGTTTTAATGTTATAATATGAGATTCTTTGGTGAGCTAGTGGTTTGCTCACCCCCTACCTGTACATGTGTACAGGGAATGTTTTCGGACTTGAGGATCAAACAACAGGTTTTATCTTGGCATGGTTATAAAGTAGTGTTGAGCCGTAGTCTTTTTTATTATTATTATTATTATTTGTTTCTTTGGTTGAGTTCTATAATTTGTAAAGGACAATGCCCTCTTATTTATTGTAAGCCTCAGGGCATTTCTTTTATTTGTATGTAAATGACACTGTTGTATAACGAGAGGGAACATATATATTTATTTATTCATCATTTCATCAAAGGATGAATTATCATTTGTAAATGGACTTAATTAATGAATATTGGTAATGTTATCCAAGTAATAAAATACGTGGCATGACAACTTGGTATTAGAGCGAATCGGGTTTGAATACCTTGGCTCGTGGGAAGTGGTTTTGACCACAGTTGGGTTTAACTAGTGATTGTGAGTGACGTTTGCATTCTATGTGATAACATGCTTATATAATAAGATGTTATATGTTTATGTGGGCATGGGGTTGAGTCTTGAGGATATTGTGTTGGGTCTAGAAATTTTCTTAGAAATCTCATTGGAAATGCGCTTAATCAACGTGATTTCAATAAACTATAAACAACATGGGCAGTGGGCAATGCAACTCATAAGTTCTATTCACATCTATGTGCATCCATCCAGTGGTTCAATAAACAACCTGGGCAGTGTGGGCAAACCAAGTCTTAAACTTAATATTTACATCTGTCATCTAAACCTGGGCAATGGTCAATAAACAGTGCAATATTCATAATGCATCCAATGTTCAATGAACAACCTGGGCAGTGGTCAATGCAATGCAATATTTACATATATCATCTATGTTCCAGTGGGCAATGCGAAAAACATAAAACTCATAAAACATAAAACATAAAAAAAACATTGTGCATCCAAGTTACAATCAGTCATCCAAAGCTAAAGTTACAGTCATCCAAAGCTAAAAAAAAAAAAAACAAGTTATAATCATCCAAAATATTGTTCAATCGTGCATCCAAACAATACTATTACAGTCATTCAAAAAAAAAAAAAAAAAAAAAACAAAAATTCATTCATTTCCTTGAGCCAAACCATGAGCCATCTAAACCTGCATACCAAAAAAAATGAAATTATTTAACAAGGAAAACACTAAAAAGTCATTCATTTCTTCGCTTGAAGGATCCATGACCGAAAGATTATCAAATAAACTGCTTTTCCCTATAATTTCAAACAAGATGACAGATTTAACAGAATTTAGGGCTAACATAAACAGATTTCAAATCAAATTTGAACATCACAGCATTTAGGGCTAACAGAATTAAGGGTTCAAAATCACAGAATTTAGGGGTAACAGATTTAACATAATTTAGGGCTAAGTAACATAATGTAAACATCCCATTTTCAATGGTTCAAACTCAAAATCACAGTCACAGACTCAGATATAAAAAACAATAAATCACAGACACAGATATAAAATCACAAACTAAGGTCTTGTTTGTTATAACCTAAAAAAGTCAAAAAGTCACTATCCTATTTAAGTCAAATTATCTTATTTAAATCACATTATCTCTCTACCGCATCACTTCAAACCCAACCCATACCCAACCCAGATTTCATAAAAAGTCAAAAAGTGCACTTATTTAGATCATCCCAAACCACTCTTAAAAGAGAGCTCAAAGTCTTAGACTGGTTCAAAAACTCAAATTCATAGAATTTAGGGCTACCAGAATTAAGGGTCCAAAATCACAGAATTTAAAGGTAACAGATTTAACAAAATTTAGGGCTAACAGAATGTAAACATCCCATTTTCAATGGTTCAAACTCAAAATCACAATCACAGACTCACTGACATAAAAAAAACAATAAATCACAGACACATATATAAAATCACAGACTAAAAGAGATCTCAAATTCTCAGTCTAGTTCAAACTCAAATTCGCAGAATTTAGGACTAATAGAATTAAGGTTCAGAATCACAAAATTTAGGGCTAAACAGAATGTAAACAATAAACATCCCATTTGCAACAAACAGGTACTTTCAAATCCATTGCAGAGAAGAAGCAAAAGAAAACAAACCTCTCTGGTTTTCGAACTACAGCAAGCTTCTTCTTTCTGGTTTTCGAACTGTCTGTCCGTAAGCTTTTTCTCTCTTTGTGTGTAGAACCTTCACACTCTGACTCTCACCACCTCTTTGCTTTCAGAAACTGCAACAAAACAAAACAAAACAACAACAACAAAAAAAAACACACAGATTAGAGATTGAGAAGAAGAAGGGGAAAAAAGAAGACAAAAAAAAAAAAAATTACAGAACAGATCTCATCAGTGGTAAGTCACCACCACCACGATCAGCGGCGACCCTCTTTCAGTCGAAGAAAAGGATCTAGGATTCTCAGAAAAGGGAGTTAAAAAAAAAAAGAACATATCGCCGTTCGCCTTTTAGTCGTTGTTGGTCGGTGGGACGATGGAGAAGATCGTCGTCGTCGTCGGTAGATGGGTAGGGTTTTGGGAGAAGAGAGAGAGAGAGAGAATACAGTTGTCTGTCGAAGAAGATAATAGGTGGGTTAGGTTAGGTTTACTGAGTGAGATAAGATGAGATCAAAAAAATGGGGCGTACAAAACAAATTTATAAATAAAATAAATAAATAAATAAATAAATACATTGGAGACAAAGCAGACGGGTCGGGTTTTATGGGTGAAACGGCGTATCAACCGCCACCCGACCCGAACCCGCAAAATGCAAAATATGGGCCTGCACTCGTCCACCAATTGCCACGCATCCATCCATTTGGTGTCAGGTCGGGGCGGGTTTGGCGGGTCGGTAGATCCACTGATCAGCCATAATGTAAAGTACACCTTATTTCTTCTAAATTTTGGGGTGATTTGAAAAGTTGATTAAAAACTGGCTTTTTAGCTTTTTTGACCTTTTATGTCCTGTTGTGTGTAAAAAATGTGAAAAATGATGTGACCCAAAATAGATTAAAAGTTAAAAATAAACTTTTAGCTAGATTCCCAAATTGCCCCTTTAGCATTGTCTCACTTTGACGTTATATTTGATATTTTTTTTTTTTAGTTTACTCTCAAAATAAATTTCTATCCAATTTTAAACCAAAAAAATGCCATGTTAATAGCCACGTGGTGCCACGTGAACACCCATATGGCATTAAAAAAATAAAAATAAAATACACTTTACTTAAAATTTTACTTTGGCCATTAATTTTTATTTCTTCTGCCTTCACCCTTAAAGTTTGTAATTTTTCTCAATTTATTCTCAAGACAAGATATCGTCCAATTTGAATAGAAAAATGCCATTTTGGAAGTCATGTTGCTTAAAGATAAATTATATTTGGTGAAATTTCATAATTTGTTTTCTAATTTTTTTTTTTGAATAATTAGAAACAAATTTGACCAAAAAAATCAAAAAACTATTTTTTTGAATTTTAAAAAAATATTTTTGCTCCAAAAAATAGAAACTTATGAAAATAGTTAGTGTTTTTTTCACCAAACTATTTTTTTTTTTTCTGCACAAAATATATAATTAAAGGGAAACACTATGCACTGTTATGTTTTGTTATGGTAAATATTATGCATTTTTGTGATAAATGTTACGTATTTTTTTATGATAAGAATTGTGACAATTTGTGATTCAGAAATAAAGTTACATATTTTGTGGTAATATTACACATTATTTTATCCAAATATTTTCTAACCACAAAATGTGTAATAATACCATAAAATACATAATATTATCACAAAAATGCACAACTTCTTTCTCAACCATAAATTATCATAACTTTTACCAGAAAAATATATAATATTTACCGTAAAAATACGTAACACACTATATAATTATGTAAGAAGGTGCATATAGGATCTCCCATTATAAAAAGGCCTAGGCTTGTCTCTAGTCAAATTTCAGACTGGAGGGTGCTATTGGGCTCCATGGGCTCATCACGAAGTCCACAACGATGATTCGAACTATTCAATATTTAGGACTAGTTGAGTACTTCATTCTTGCAAAAAAATCATGTTGATTGGATATCGATAAATATTTAATTACATCAAATTTGTGTCAATGACAACTATAATTTTAAAAATAAATTGTTAACACAAATATAATATGATCAAGTGGTTATTGATATCTGATTAACTTGATTTTTTATAGAGATGAAATACTTAACGAATTTTATATATTAAATAATTTAAAATTATTTATATGAATTTCGTGGTAGATCCACGAAGGCCCAAAAAAAGACTCTAGTTAAAAAACCCAACTGGAAACAAGTCCGTCCCTTATAAAAAGTGCTTGGGTTTATATGAATTATAGTCATAGTGCATAGGTTTTATGATGACATAATGAGACAAGGAGGCAATGGAGTTAGACAAAAGGTCGAAGAGGTTGTAGTAGAAGAAGGGAGTAAAAGAATAGTGGAAGTTTGATGGTGGATTCGAATATGTGAAATAGAGGGGAGTTGAAATTTGGGTTTGGATTTGGATTTTAAAATTGAACAAAAATGGACATTTGGAATAAATTAAGAAAAATTACAAATATTGAGAACTAAAGTGAAAAAAAAATTAAGAATTAAAGTGAAATAATGTGAAACTTAAGGGAAAAAAAAGTTAATTTCTACATTTTATGCCACGTGGCATTTCCATTCAAAATGATTTAAATAAGTGTATTTTTTGACTTTTTACAAAAAAAAATGTGTCAAAAAGTAAAAAGATATTCTAAAAAAGATAAAAAGATAAAAAGTGTACTATTTTAGTTCACCTTAAACAAGTTTTTTTTTTTACAAACATTAACAGTCAAAGTGTAAAAAAAAAAAAAAATACTCTTAGGTCATGTTTGATTCACAAAACTAATAGTGAAGTATTAATAATCCTATTAAATTAGTGTGGTATTCATTATCCAATTGGATTAATATCCATTGGATTAATAATCCCACTCCTATCCCATTACTAATAATCTTACAAATTTGTTGGATTAATTATCCATTGGATTAATAATCTTAAACCAAAATGTTAAAACAAACATAGGATAGTTGGCCCCACGGATTAATAATTTCAATCCCATACTCTAATTCACCCAATCAAACATACCAGAGTGAAGAAATGATAAAATGGAATGGGGTCAAATGTAATTTATCCTATCCAATGTTTAGTATTTAAAAAATAAAATAAAATTCACATCTCGCAAAACAGAACATGAAAACAAAAAACATGCGATTAACTTCTTATTATGGCAATGTTTGGCATGTGATTTTGGGGTTATTGTAGTAATAATAAAATAATAAAATAAATTAAAAAGTTAATAAGATAAAATGTCACATTTAAATTATAATTATTTTACTTTTTTCATACAAAAATTAAAAAAGAAACTTTTTAGCTCAAATTAAAATAGTCAAAGAAATATAAAAAAAATTAAAAAAACCAAAAAAACCAATCCAATTTGCAAACGAAGGCAGTGTTTGATTTTAAAAAAAACTTCGACGCCCTCGAATCCGGACAACTGCTAAGTAGAGAGAGCCCTTTTCCCATTCTTTTTGGGTTTTTGTAAAAGGTAATAAAATAAATTAAAAGTATATATTTAAATTAATAAAATTAAAATTTTATTTTATTAAAAAATCTCAAACCTTATTTTTATTTAGAAAAAATTAGGAAAACATTTCTCTCTAACTTCATGTAGTAAGAGAGTTCAAATTTTTTTTTTTTCATTATCTAATGTCCCTCGATGAAATTTCTTTGTAATCATATCAGAGAAATTTTAAAATTTTTCTGTATCGTGACCAAAATTTCTCTGAGTCAAATAAAATTTATCTGAATCAAAATTTTTTTTTTTTGTAAAAATATTGAGAGATGTTAATTATTATAAAATTATTATTATCTTATAAAAATATCAAATATCTTCAAAAAAAAAATTCTCTTTTTATTTATTTATAATTCTCCTTTTTATTCTGTTTTGATCTCCCTAGTCGAGTCCGGATCCCCTGCCATACTATCCTGCCATACTTTCCTGCCATGCCCCAAAACGACGTCGTTTTGGGGCAGAATTTCAAAAAAAAAAAAAAACAAAACAGAGGATCCAGACTTCTTTCTTCTTCCCCTTCTCTGATATGAGCCCTAAATTGGCGTCTTCAGCTTCAACAATGGCCTCTCTCGCCGCCGCACCTCCCTCTTTGGCCGAAGTGATCGAGAAGGCGGCCTTCCAGCGAGACGCGGCCATAAAGGAGAAGCTGGGAAGCGTGAAGGACACGTCGGCGGAGGTGAAACAGCTGAAGGAGCAGGCTGCTGCCGTGATGAGGGCGGCGAGGGCGGAGATATCGGCGTCTTCCTCATCCCCTCTGAAGATGCCTGGACCCGGTCCGGACCGGCCGTCGAACCGGCTTCCCTGAAAGACACCGACCCTCTGGCGGCTTCTCCGCCGATCTCCAGCACTCTCCTGATCTCATCATCACTCTCCATTCCTTCAAAAAACAAAAACCCAAAATCAGGAAGAAAAAAAATACATTTTGTTCTAATCTGAAGATCTTCATCTGAAATCAACTTTCTCGAGAAAATCTGTTAACTAGATTTGGGTTTCAGACCCCAATCAAATTTAAAGATATATGTATGTATTAAAGATATATATATATATATATATTTCAGACCCCAATCTAGTTAATCACAAAAATCTCTCTTCATCTTCGAACTTTTCATTTTTTTAGTAGATCTGTTAACTAGATTTGGGTTTCAGACCCCAATCAAATTTAAAGATATATATATATATATATGTATTTCAGACCCCAATCTAGTTAATCACAAAAATCTCTCTTCATCTTCGCTGAAGCTTCAACAATGGCGTCTTCGATGGTGACTCTGGTTCTATTTTTTTTTTTTTTTTTTTTTTTTTTTTGGAAATTCTGCCCCAAAACGACGTCGTTTTGGGACATGGCAGGAAAGTATGGCAGAGGATCCGGACTCTCCCTAGTCGGCTCTTCCTCTGCAGCTCTGCCGCCGCTTCTGTTTTAGGAGACATCTTTTTTATTTTTCTTTTCGTTGTCGGCTGGTACCACAAAGAACTTCCAAAGGAAGCTCCCCAACAAATAATAAAAGAAAACAAATGGTTTACTCATTTGAGATTAGTTTGGATGTGAGTGGCTTTTTAATTTTTTTAATTTTTGGTTATTTTAGTTTAAGGTTAAAAAATTGTTTGAGATGGGTTTTTTAATTTTTTAAATTTTTAAGAAAAAAATAAAATAATTAAGATTTAGATGTGACATTTTATCTTATTAAATTTTTAGTATATTTTATTTTTTTATAACTATTTTAATAAAAAAAAATTTTTTTTAAAAGCCAATGACAAATGAGTTCTGTGTGGGATCCGGACAACTGCTAGTAGAGAGAGCCCTTTTTCCTTTCTTTTTGGATTTTTGTAAAAGGTAATAAAATAATTTAGTTTGTTTGGTTTGAGTTTTTTGAATTAAATTTAAAATTGAGTTTTTTGGTTTTTGTATTTTTTTATTTTTATTGAATATTTTTAAAATTTTAAACATTTTTTTTTACATTTTTAGATGCACCTTACTTAGATGTATCTAAAAAGTAAAAAAATTGTGAAAAAATATTTTTAAAAATTAATAAATACATAAAAATACAAAAAATGTACTAAATTCTGGTATTTTTTTTTTTATATTTTTGGTATTTAGTGAATTTTTAAAAGGATTTTTTTCATTTTTTTTTATTTTTTAGGTATATTTATGTTAAGTATGTCTAAAAATTTAAAAAAATTCTCAAAATATTAAAAAAATTCAGTAAAAACAAAAAAACACAAAAAATAATAAAGAATTTTTTGAAAAATATTTTTGAAAAATGATAACCAAGCATAGTGATTGTTCTTTTTGTCTTTTTGGGTTTTGTAAAGATAATAAAATGGAGTCCGGATCCTCTCTAACTACCCTCTCTGGCTGTTCTTCCGGAGAACGGATCAGATAGAGCCACGTCACCCCCAAAGAAAAAAAAGGTTCAGATTTTCTTAAACAAAAAATTTCAAAACACACCCTGAATCATTTCATTTTCTCTAACACTCCTCTGCCTCACCTCACTGCACGCACACGTCAGTCATATCCCACCCCTCCCTCCCTCCCTCCCTCCCTCCCTCCCTCATTTCTAATAAAAAATTTTAAAATTTATTTTAAACATTTTCATAATATATATATATATATATAATTTTTAATACCTTAAAATTTTAATTTTATAACATTAATATCATTAAAAATATACCTTTAAAATGAGATTAATATTAAATATATTTAATAAAAATTTAAAATAAATAAAAAATAATTACGATGTTTAGTTATGTTTTCAAATTATTATTTTTTAAATATAAAAATTAATTTGATAAAATAAACACACAAAAATCATATATTTTTGAAATTCTCAAAAACAATCTTCATTCCAAAAAAATCATATGAAAATAATGGCTTTTAATTTAATTTTATTAACCAAACAAGTTTATAATTTTTTTAAAGGAAATAAAAAAAATTCTATATTTGATTTACACTTATGCATAAATTGATTCGTGTTTTAAAGAAAATAAAAAATTTACATCCATGCACAGAAGTCATAAAAGATAATAATAATTACTTTTTATTTATTTTAAATTTTTATTAAATATATTTAATATTAATCTTATTTTAAAAGTATATTTTCAATGATATTAATTTTATAAAAATTAAAATTTTATATTAAAAATTATATATATATATTTTATGAAAAAGATTAAAATAATTTTTTTTTTATTAAAAATGTGATAGAGAGAGTGTGTGATTTTAATTTGTTTTTTTTTTTGAAATGTTATAGAGAGAGGGAGAGAGAGAGAGAGAGAATGAATGTGTTGTGAGTGTGTGTGTAAGTGAAAAAGGAACGTTCAACGGAGAGAGTGTGTTAGTGGACGTAGGTGTGTACTTTATTTATTTATTTTTTTGTTTAAAAGATAAATCTGAGCCGTATATTCCTTTAGAGGTGATGTGGCTTTATCTGAACTCGTTGCCTGGAAAAATCGGGGGAGAACAGCTGGAGAGGATTCGGACTCAATAAAATGCACTCTACCCTAGTAAAGAATCTTTTCCATAAGAATTAAAATACCCTTTTATCAAAATATATATATATTTTTTGACAATTACTTCTATTTTACATTTGAGTGGTATTATATATACTAATTAATGTATTAATTAATATATCAATACTAGTTATAACATTATTATTAACTCCACTCATTATACAAATTACATATACTAAAAACATCTTAAATTATGCGACATTATCAATTGGTACATTAATTAGCGCACTAATTAGTGCATATAGTGCCTGTTTGGCAGAGCTTAATTACAGCTTATTTCAGCTTTCAGCTTAATTTAAGCTATTTTGATGTGTTTGGTTAAGCTTATACCTTATAGCTTATAACTTTTTGGAAGTCAGAAATCAGCTTATTCTTTGAGTGGGGCAGGAGATGCTTTAAGAATAAGCTGGAAATCAGCTTATGGTCATAGTTATAAGTTATAAGCTGTTTGGGCATAAGTTATAAGCACTTTTCCACAGCTCTACCAAACAGGGCCATAGTATTAGTCTAAAAAACTTATATTTGTAATTTATATAATGAGTAGAATTAATAATAAAATAATACTATATGTACTAATTAATGTACACAGTAGTGTACCAACAGATGATGTGATATCATTTGTAACTTGTATAATAAATGTGATCAATATAATATACTAATGTGTATACTAATTAGTACATGTAGTACCACTATTAATAATAATGTCATAACTAGTGTTAGGGCTAGTTTGGCATGTACTAAATAAGTCAAAAAGTCAAAAAGTCACTATCTTATTTAAGTCACATCATCTTATTTAAATCACATCATCTCTCTAACACATCACATCAAACCTAACCCAAACCCAACCCAAATCCACCAATAAGTCAAAAAGTACACTTTTTTAAGACATCCCAAACCAACCCTAATTGATGCACGTAGCACCACTCAAATTTTTATCTACTTTTTCTTGACTTTTTCATTTTTTACCGTTTACTTTATTTTAACACTTTGCATGATTCTTTTACAAATTAACGTTTTAAAAAAAGTTTGCAAATTGTCTGCACCAGCAGCTAATGAGCACCAAAAATCTTATTTTTTAATAGTATTTTACAAAAAAAAACTCATACCTATTTAAAAATAAAAATTTTAATATTTAAATATGATAAATAAAATACAAACAAACAGAAACTAGAATTTTTCTAAAGATTATCATCAGTAATTTTTTTGTTAATAAAAAATTTATAAACATCCAATTGAGGCACAAAAATAGATAATTAATATGAATAGATGGATAAAAATTTTAAAAGTGGACTCACTGGCAAATCAAGTATTGTCCACTCATATATATTTTATGTTTGATTTAATAATTAATCTATGTTTTGGTATCAAAACTTTTCATTCGTATATATCTTTTAATTAAAAAATAATTTGATTGGTCTAATTTATAAAATAGTTAGACGAAAGGTAGAAGAGGTTGTAGGTAGAAGAAGGTAGTAAAAGAATAGTGGAAGTTTGGTGGTGGATTCGAATATGAGAAATAGAGGGGAGTTGAAATTTGGGTTTGGATTTGGATTTTAAAATTGAACAAAAATGGACATTTGGAATAAATTAAGAAAAATTACAAATATTGAGAACTAAAGTGAAAAAAAAATTAAGAATTAAAGTGAAATAATGTGAAACTTAACGGCAAAAAAAAGTCAATTTCTACATTTTATGCCACGTGGCATTTCTATTCAAAATGATTTAAATAAATGTATTTTTTGACTTTTTAAAAAAAGATGTATCAAAAAGTAGAAAGGTAATGTGATCCAAAAAAGATCAAAAAAATAAAAAATGTACTATTTTAGTTCACCTTAAACAAGATTTTTTTTTTTTTACAAACATTAACAGTCAAAGTGTTAAAAAAAAAGAAATACTCTTAGAGTGGAGAAATGATGAAATGGAACGGGGTCAAATGTAATTTATCTTATCCATTGTTTAGTATTTAAAAAATAAAATAAAATTCACATCTCGGAAACAGAAGATGAAAACAAAAAAACACGCGATTAACTTCTTATTATGGCAATGTTTGGCATGTGATTTTGGGATTATTTTAGTAATAAAATGATAAAATAAATTAAAAAATTAATAAGATAAAATGTTATATTTATGGGTTGTTTGGGATGTCCTAAATAAGTGCACTTTTTGTCTTTTTTTACTAAAAAGTTAAGAAAAAAAAATATGAATGTTTGAGTTAACGTTTTGACTTTTTATGAAAAAATTAGAGATGTGTGTTGTACAGCCGTACAATCTGCATAGCCGAATTGATTGTAAGAAATTATTGGCTACTTTTTAGCATTGCACTGGGCGGTTTTGTTTGGCCCGTGGGGGCCATCACGAGTCCCATTTTGATAATCTGAACCGTTCAATATGTAGAACTCGTCGAATACTATATGCCTATAAAAAATCACGTTGATCGGATATCGATAACTATCTTATCACGTTTGTTTTTTTTTCAATCGTTAATTATAACACCATCTATTTTTTTATACAAAATTGATTTGATCATATAGTTATCGATATCCGATGAAGGTGATTTTTTATAGACATATAGTACTCGACGAGTTCTATATATTCAACGGTTCAGATTATCAAAACGGGACCTGTGATTGCCCCTACAGGCCGAACAACAGTGTGTGAAAATTGCACCAAAACTGTGCAAATTTTCTTCACAAACGCTGCACAGCGCTGAACCGAATTGATTGCTGAGTTGTATGGATGTGTGGAAAATTAATTTTTTAATATTTTTTCTGTTAAATAGTAATAACTTTTTAACTTTTTGAGTAACTTTTTGACTTTTTGACTTTTTGAAGAGATGCCAAGCTTGGCCTTAAAATATAATTATTTTACTTTTTTTTTTTATAAAAATTAAAAAAGAGACTTTTTAACTCAAATTAAAATAGTCAAAGAAATATAAAAAAAAATTAAAAAAACCAAAAAACCAATCCAATTTTCAAATGAAGGCTACGTGTTTGATTTAAAAAAAAACTTTGACGCCTCGAATTCGAACAACTCCTAAGAGCATCTCCAATGGAGCTCTCAAAACACTGGTCAAAGCTATAATATAGCAATAGTGATGAAAAGTGAGTATCCAATGGCTTGTTATTTTACTTGCTAAAGATGGCATATGTTATATTTGTTCACAAATTTGGCAAGTAAAATAGCAATTGCCAAATATGCCACATCAGCAAATATGAACATATTTGTAGTTCTAAATTCAACTGAAAAAACAGAATTGAAACAGTAGAAAATCAAGTAATTTTTCAAATTTAATTTTTCTATTTAATTTTTCAAATTGAATTATATTTATTTTTTTTCTAATTTTTTTTATTTTTTATATTTGTCTAGTCGGGAATAATATAAATATATAATTTTTTTTACAAATAGTTAAAAAAAAGTTATAAAAGACAAAAAATAAACAAAAATAAAATTACAAAAAAACCTATATCCAAACAACACCTACAAATTTGGAGGGAAAGTTGGTTGAGAATTGCCAAAATAACAAGTGACCATTGGAGCACCATTGCTATAATTTGACATAATAGCATTATTTATTACCAAATTATAGTAATAATAATGGTATTATAGCAACAACCATTGAAGATGCTCTAAGTAGAGAGAGCCCTTTTCCCTTTCTTTTTGGGTTTTTGTAAAAGGTAATCACATAAATTTAAAATATATATTTAAATTAATAAAATTAAAATTTTATTTTATTAAAAAAACTCAAACCTTATTTTTATTTAGAAAAAAATTAGAAAAACATTTCTCTCGAACTTTGTGTAGTAAGAGAGTTCTAATTTTTTTTTTTCATTATCTAATGTCCCTCGATGAAATTTCTTTATAATCATATTAGAGAAATTTTAAAATTTTTCTGTGTTAGGGTTGAAATTTTTCTACGTCAGACAAAATTTATCTGAATCAATTTTTTTTTGGTAAAAATATTGAGAGATGTAAATTATTATAAAATTATTATTATCTTATAAAAATATCATATCTTAAAAAAAAAAAATTTCTCTTTTTATTTATTTATAATTCTCCTTTTTATTCTGTTTTGATCTCCCTGTCGGCTCTTCCACTGCTGCTCTGCCGCCGCTTGTGTTAGGAGACAAAAATGTCTCTTTTTTATTTTTCTTCTCGTTGTTGGCTGGTACCACAAAGAACTTCCAAAGGAAGCTCCCCAACAAATAATAAAATAAAACAAATGGTTTACTCATTTGAGATTAGTTTGGATGTGAGTCGCTTTTTAATTTTTTAAATTTTTGATTATTTTAGTTTAAGGTTAAAAAGTTATTTGAGATAGATTTTTTAATTTTTTATCTTTTTAAGAAAAAAAATAAAATAATTATAATTTAGATTTAACATTTTATCTTATTAAATTTTTAATACATTTTATTTTTTTATAATTATTTTAATAAAATTAAAAAAAAAAACATAAAAAAGTCATATCACAAACAAGCTCTGAGTGGGATCCGGACAACTGCTAGCAGAGAGAGCTCTTTTTCCTTTCTTTTTGGATTTTTGTAGAAGGTAATAAAGGCTTATTTTAAAAAGATGGTAAAAAGTAATTTTTTGACTTTTAATTAAGTTTTTGACTCTTTTAGATAAATGATTTGGGAAGTTGGTAAAAAGTGACTTTTAGCTTTTTTGATTAATATTTGTTTATGATGTCAAATCATAATCAAATGATCAAACTATCCCTATTTAGTTTAAAATATTACAATTTCACCCATGTAACATAATTTGACTCATAAGGGATAAAATTGTAATTTCACCCTCGTCTAAAAACCACCTTCCTAAATGAAAAAAAATTCAAAAAAGTCAACTTTTAACTTTTGCTACAAACCAAAAAAAGTAGCTAAAAGCCAATTTCCCAAAACAAGCCAAAATAATTGTTCTTTTTATCTTTTTGAGTTTTGTAAAGGTAAGAAAATGCACTCCACTCTAGGAAAGAATCTTTTCCATAGGAATTAAAATACCCTTTTATCAAAAAATATATATATATATATATTTTTTGACAATTACTTCTATTTTATATTTGAGTGGTATTATATGCACTAATTAATGTACTAATTAGTATATCAATACTAAGTATGACATTATTATTAACTCCACTCATTATACAAATTACATACACTAAAAACATCTTAAATTATGCGACATTATCAATTGGTACATTAATTAGCGCACTAATTGGTGCATATAGTATTAGTCTAAAAATTTTATATTTATAATTTATATAATGAGTAGAATTAATAATAAAATAATACTATATGTATCAATTAATGTACAAAGTAGTATACCAACAGATGATGTGACATTATTTGTATGGTTTTGAATATTTGTAACTTGTATAATAAATGTGTTCAATATAATATACTAATGTGTATACTAATTAGTACATATAGTACCACCGTTAATAATAATATCATAATTAATTTTAGTACACTAATTGATGCACGTAGCACCACTCAAATTTTTATCTACTTTTTCTTGACTTTTTCATTTTTTACCGTTTACTTTATTTTAACACTTTGCATGATTCTTTTACAAATTAACGATTTAAAAAAAGTTTGCAAATTGTCTGCACCAGCAGCTAATGAGCACCAAAAATCTTATTTTTTAATAGTATTTTACAAAAAAAAACTCATACCTATTTAAAAATAAAATTTTTAATATTTAAACATGATATATAAAATACAGACAAACAGAAACTAGAATTTTTCTAAAGATTATCATCAGTAATTTTTTAGTTAATAAAAAATTTATAAACATACAATTGAGGCACAAAAATAGATAATTAATATGAATAGATGGATAAAAATTTTAAAAGTGGACTCACTGGCAAATCAAGTATTGTCCACTCATATATATTTTATGTTTGATTCAATAATTAATCTATGTTTTGGTATCAAAACTTTTCATTCGTATATATCTTTTAATTAAAAAATAATTTGATTGGTCTAATTTATAAAATAGTAATCTATATTGGATCATCCCACATGCAAAATGTCCCAATTAAATAACTTTCAATTATAATTAAAAAGAAAATCAGTAATAATCAAACACCACATAAGTATAACTATTTTTTTTTTATCATAACTAAAATAATAATGACAATAGATTATAAAATATCATAATAATTCATAACTAATAATATAATGAGTTATAATTAATACCACTTGACAAGATTGAGAGAATTGTATAAAAAAATAAATAAATAAAGAAGAATATTTTATTTTAATTCCCCTCCCCTCCCCCCTCACAAAAAAAAATAAAATAATAATAATAATAATAATACATTACATTTATTAGGTTTACAATACCCAAAAAAAATTGTTATGGATACTTTGGCCTTGTTTGGTTTGTTTTTGAGAAACAAATTTTGAATTTTTTTTTTAAAATTTTGTTTGGTTTACTGATTTAGGAAAAAAAAAAAATTTCAAAATCACTTTCTCTGTAAAATTTTCCAAGATCACTCTCTCTAAAATTTTTCAAAATTTTGGCCTAGTTTCTAAATTTTTTCCAAATTTTTCTAAAAAATTTATTAAGTTTACAATACCCAAAAAGAACACCCAAAAAGAATTGTCAAGGATATTTTTTGTAAAGGATTGAATATTCTTAACAAAACATTTTTTTTTTGTTTTTTTCTTTTTATTTACCATTTGTTTTCCGACAACGGTAAGACTGAAAAACGCACCTACAAACTCCATTCTCAGCCTCTGCAACGTTTGCTCTTGCTCTACACACACACACTAGGTATTTGCTCTCTCTTTCTCTCTCTGATATCTCTCTCAAATCTCACATTATCGCCTCTCTAACTATGTGGTGCTTTAGGTAGCTTGTGGTGGACGAAATTTGATATTTGAAGAGCGGTTTTGAGGTATAATCATTATGTCTACTTTATTAGTTGCTTTCTGTTTGTTTTGCTAATTTTGCAATTTTTTATTTTAGTCAGATACAATATTGTGTTCTATTTTTCTATTATTGAGGCCCCGTTTGGGAACAGGCTAATTTAGTAACTTTTTGGCTATTTGGCTAAAATATGAGCTAAAAAAAATTAGTATATTTGCGATGACTTTTTGATGTTTTACGAAAAGATGTGCAAAAAGTAGAGAGAAAAGAGAATCTTTGACTTTTTGGTATGGGTTGTTGGCTTTTTGGCTAATTTAGTAACTTTTTGATTTTTTGACTAAAAGGGAGGGTTCCCAAACGAGGCCTGAGTTCCGATTAAATCATGATTTATTTATTTATTCCTTTATTTATTGTGTCTGTGTGCTCTGATTTTTGTTCCATTGTGTTTTCTTTTCTTGTTTGATTGGTTTCTGCGCTGATTTTTTTACTTTGGGGAAATGATAGGAAAACAAATATTTTGTGAACTCATATTTTCATTGGGTTTGGTCCCAAAATTGTTTTTTGTGAGGGAAAGGTAGGAATCTTTTTTTGGTCCTTTTTCACATTTTGATAGTAGGAACAGTAGTCCCTTTAAGATTGCCTTGCCTTTATTTTCATAAAAAAAGGAAACTGGTTGCTTATGATGATAGGTGGTGGTTTTGTAATTGATGGATTTCAATCTAAACAAATGAGAAGCTAAGATGGTGGCCGTGAAATTTTGAACACCCCATTACTTAGAGCACCCAAGTGAAATTTTGAAATTTTTTTATTCACTTTGAACACTCCAAATAATTCCATTCTTACCCCTACCTATCTCAACCAGCCTCTGCCGCCAGCGAACTGCCTTTGCCGCCATCTTTTGATGACCGACATCCTGTTTGCCACAGCAACTCACACACCTCCTCCTCATCTCTTCTTCTTCTTCTTCTATTTATTCTTCTTCTATTTATTCTTCTTCTTTTAACAATTCCAAAATTTTAAAAAATCCACTGCACCAATGCTACTTATTTGTTCTCTCTACAGCCTCATTTTGCTTTTTGTGGGTGGGGGTGGGGAAGTTATGACAGTAGGGGAGTGAGTCTATGTATAGGTGATATATATATATATATATATATGAGTTTTTAAATGTTACTTGGAACATGGATTGTTTCGGTACATAGAATGGGAATAGGTACGCAGTATGCCGCATGCTCTAAATTGCGGTACAATAGGGGTAGACTTGTGTATACTATAAGATTTTAAGACACTACTAGTCTAAAGTATTTTTTTAACAATTAGATATCCAATAAAATGCAATTTTTTTTTCTTCAAATTAATCATATAGAAACAAATTTATACAAGCATTATGACCCATTTTTTAAATTTTGTCACGTCAAAACTTCACTCAGCTTTAGTTTATTAAATTTGATAAAAGGAAATATATTCGAAAAGCTTTTTGGATTGCTATGGATCACTTCATTCACCATATTGAAACGAAAGTGTATCATGTTTTGGAACGTACGTTCCAAAATGTAATTCATTAGGTATCCATCACAAGGGATAAAAATTAAATTTGCCCAAAAATAAATTGGAGCTATAAAACAAGTAGCTTCTCATAAAATATGTTGTAGGCTGGAAAGACGAGCACTATAGTACATAGAGTTGAGTGTAGTGCTAACTTTTTGCATTTGTCATGTTCTCTTCTCTTGTTTGGCGTAAAGGTACTACTTGTTATCCTATTTATATGAAGGTCATGTGATTGATAATGAATTGATCCCCGAGCATCCATACAAGAAACTCAATGACGCGGTCTCTCTCTCTCTCTCAAATGAAATAAATGTCCCCAGCGAGGTGACATTTTGATCGACACCTTTGTCTCTAGCCACCAAGTCATTAGATCCCAAAGTCTCGTGACGCTATGTTGAAGAGCTCAACATACAGTCCTTCCTCCTTTGACTTAGGTAGTAGGGGCATGGTTTTAAATATCGCCGATACTGTTACATAAAGGTATTTGGATCCTCTACTACAGATATGTGTACTTGTATCCCCAAGGGAAAAAATCACAGTTGTATCGGCTGATACAACATATACTATTTCATATTGGTGTTGTATTGTTGTATTTGTCCTTATCGACTGATACGGCCATATTTTAACTAATACAACCCTTATTTCAACTGATACGGTTTACATAGCCTCTTTAGCTATACAACACACCCAAAATCGATCTAGTCACATTTACATTATTTTTCTACCTTTCTCTTTTTCGTTTGTTACTCTCCACTTTTTTAAATATTGAGATCTCCTCATTGAAATCTTAAATCTTTCAAGCTTATTCTCAACCCTACTTTATAAAATGGTTAATTTGTTATTGAATTTTTTATTGGTGTTTCCATTTCATGTAACTGGATAATAGATCCATTATGTCACATATGCTCCTGAATTCCAACAACTTGTAGTTAGTGCATGTATTGCCAATAGTATTGTTTTACCACAAATATTGTGATTAAGGGAAGCATTCAGAAAAAATGAGTTGGAACAACAATTTTGATTCCATTGATTCATGCATGAATGTTGAAAACTAAACCCTACTCTAAACCTATTGATTCACTAAGAATACCAGGAATGAAGGTGTCAACAATATTCCACAGAACATGCGAAGTTAGAGAATGGGCAAACTCACTCAAAGTTTCATAAATCATCAAAAGCTATTGACCCATAAGGCTTACATCCTTATTTATAATAAATCTATTTTTTTTTAGAACAAAACTAATAAAATAGGAAAATGAAACCAAAACTTTAGGAAAGTTAATAATTTAGCATCTATACTAAGCTAAACTATTCCTAATTGCCTTTTACTTCCTAAATAGCTATTTGTGTGAGTGATTTTCTGACCACACTGCCAACTCAGTATTCAGCTGGAGAACACTGGCAGAATAGATGACACCTGGCTGACCTGCAACAGAAAGAGAAGATTCCGGTGGTGGTTCATCCACCCGGGGTACTCCGACAATCAAGTCAGTACTCAATATCTCTCAAAGATAACCAATAGTGCTTAACTCACTAGACAGAATATCAAAAGCATACCTTAGACCCATGGGAGTGCCTTCTTTTTATAGCCAACATAATCCTACTCCCAATAGAAGCCTAGCTCTAATGGACATAGGATTACTGCTAATCTTGGACTCCCAGTGGGATTGGGATAAACTCTATAAGAGTCCTATCTTTATCCAAACTGAAGTCTTCTCCCATTCTAAGACTCTTGTCCCTTATCCGCTTATCCCGGATTCCGATATCTTCGGAGATAACCTCGGCCTCGCCGAGATCATCTCGGCATCATGACCAGGACACGTGGCACCTCGGCTGACACGTCGGCGTCACCTTTGGCCATGTGTTGGTGCTTAGAAAATATATCCCCACAACTGCCCCCTAGGTTCTATTACCTCGGTATTCTGAGGTGATGGAACCTATATCGGTACTTCCTTCTAGTACGTCGGCTTAAAATTTCTTCTGCCGAGATCATTTATTTCAGGCCGACATGCCTCCATGAAGACTAAGGACTCCAAGAGTTCTTTCTAACATATGAGCTGTCACGCACCACTTATTCGACTGTTTCATCCACGTGTTTCATCCTTACGGGATCGTGCCTGTGACGCGCCTGTAAGCCGTCTTGCGTCTGCGTGCGCCGTCTGACGCATTCGTTGCTCTAGGCGCATTAATTCATTTTCGCTGCCGTTTCAAGTTTTAACAAAACTTTTCCCTCTTTGTGCAACCTTCTCGGGGTGACATACCTCGGTTAACAATGATCTTAGTTTAACTTCAACTTGTAAATTGCTACAAATTTCAACAAGTGTTAAACAATGATCTCAGTTTAACTTCAACTTATAAATTGCTACAAATTTCAACAAATGTTAAACAATGATCTCAGTTTAACTTCAACTTGTAAATTGCTACAAATTTCAACAAGTGTTTAAACAATGATCTCGGTTTAACTTCAACTTGTAAATTGCTACAAATTTCAACAAGTGTTTAAACAATGATCTCGGTTTAACTTCAACTTGTAAATTGCTACAAATTTCAACAAGTGTAAAACAATAATCTCGGCTTAACTTCAACTTGTAAATTGCTACAAATTTCAACAAGTGTTAAACAATAATCTCGGTTTAACTTCAACTTGTAAATTGCTACAAATTTCAACAAGTGTTAAACATCATCTCGGCTTGTGAAATTTCAACTCCCAAGCATCATTCTTCAGCTCTTTGCCCCCTAATGTGGACTTATGTTCACATTAAGCTTGTGCATGTGATCTTGTTACCGAAGTTGGTTTCAAGCCGAAGTTGTTAGCCTTGGTTTCTCTGTTGATCTTGCTTGTTCCAACCTGAGTTTGATTCTCGGCCTTGCATCGGCGAGCCGTTTCTTTTCTCTTATTTCGACGCCTTTGTCCCCGGCGTGTCCTCCTTGGCCCTATCGTGCCGATGAGTCGTAGGAGTTGTCTTCTGCCCCTCTATCTAGGCATCTTTCTTGGCCGCTGGAATCAGCGTATCTTGTAACGGGAATGGTGGCTGCATGACGTTGTCCTGCATCATGAAGTTGACAACCGTTTGCAGGTCTGCCAATTTGTTTGCCATTGCCTTTATCTCGTCGTTCCTCCGCAGGCATCTATCCTTTCATACCTGGAGGTCTTCCTCGTTGTAATACTCGCTTCGATCTGATTTCTTCGGCACATTGCCCTCCTGGCCGACGTCCTCTTCTCCGTGATTCTTATCACGAGTCTCTTCGTTGCAGTTGTCTTCTTTAACGTTAAGGTCAATGTGTTTCTCGCTCCCAGTAGGGGTGTCGTCCTCAACCTTCTCTTTCTGTCCGTCGCTGGCCATCTATTCTCCTTTCTTTCCCACAGACGGCGCCAAATTGTGTGAGTGATTTTCTGACCACACTGCCAACTCAGTATTCAGTTGGAGAACCCTAGCAGAATAGATGACACCTGGCTGACCTGCAACAGAAAAAGAAGATTCCGGCAGTGGTTCGTCCACCCGGGGGTAGTCTGACGATCAAGTCAGTACTCAATATCTCTCAAAGATAACCAATAGTGCTTAACTTACTAGACAGAATATCAAAAGCATACTGTGGGAGCTGAATAATTGGAAGAGTCGGGAGACGCATACCCCAGAAACTGGGTACTACTCGGCTTCGTATTGCGTAACTAGGGTGCCAAATACGTTAACAGAGCCGAATAGACGAGGGTCAGTAGATCCGAATGAATGTAAGGTGAATAAGATAAAAGTAGGCTCAGGCCCCGAGGCCCAGGAAGTGAATATAAATATGAGAACCGCAAATCCAGAAAGGTATGTAAGAATCACTTCACTTAACTTAAAGAAAAAGTTATCTTGAGTGTCTGAACTAACTTGTCCATCGGAGTGCTAATCCCGGCGCCCCCGACCGGAGTTTTCCTCTTTTCAGGTGACTAGCTGAGGATCACCAGTGTCTCCCAGGATCTGAAGAGTATTTCCAAACCACTTCTTCACAATTGACGCCGTCTGTGGGAATACTCAAATACATCCATGGCAGGCGTGACTAAAGATCTTCAGATAACCATTGACGAGACCGCACAGGGAGATGACCTCACTCCAGCAAATATGCTTGGGAAAGAAACCATCGCTGCAAGACGCGCCTTGAACTTCGATTCACCAACGACTTCAGCGCAAGAGACAATGCAGGCAATCATGGAACAAGCAAAGCAGAATGAACAGAGGCTGGAGAACATGATCGCTGAAAATGAACGTCTCCGTCAAGATTTGGCCCTCGAAGTCGCGAAATCGAGAGAAGCCATGCGCCAAGATCCCGAACGACCTTCGAGGGCCGGTGGACAACAACCTCAAGCCCGGCCCAAGGATACCAACAGCGACTCCAACTCATTATCCACGGAGCTCACCAAAAAGGGACGATCTGAAACTTCCAGCTCTTCCAAAAAGAGCCTACGTATAAGGAATAAGCGCAGGAGGAGCAGCTCAGATGAAGATGACCAGCATGATCCTTTTGTCCGACGGATTGCAAGGGTAGCCTTGCCCAAGAAATTCAAAGCTCCGTCATTCACTCTTTACGATGGAAAATCAGACCCCACTGATCATATCCGTCATTACAAACAGGCCATGACTTTGCATGCAGACAACAAAGCCCTCATGTGTCGAATATTCCCCAGCAGCCTGGGGCCAGTAGTTGTCAGGTGGTATTATAAGCTGGAGCCGGCCTCCATTAGAAGCTTTTATCAATTACAGAAATCCTTCAGGGCCAGGTTCATAACCAACGAGGTACAGCCGAAACAGGCCGACTCTCTCTGGGCCATGCAAATTCAGTCAGGAGAAACACTCAGAGCATACTCGGCGCGATATTGGAAGTGCTTCAACCTCGTCGACGACACTTGTAACGACTCCATGGCCATCACCGCCTTCAAAATGGGACTACACCCAGATAGTCCCCTTCGCAGTTCTCTCACCAGAAGACCCCCCAAAACGGTCTGGGCGTTGATGAAGAAAGTTGAGGAATATTGCAAAGTGGAAGACGATGCCCTAAGAATAAAGGCCAGCCAAATATCCAACAAAACGGCTCCCCCTGAAATTGCCCAACCAATAAGTTCCGTGCCACCTCCTAGCCCAGAGCCTAGGCAGCGCACTAAACGTGATAAAAGGCGGGATACTCGCCGATCAAGCGATCAATGTCCTCACCGGACGAATGAACAATTGCAAGTCGATAGCAGACGTTCGAGACGTGCCGACAAAAAGTACACAGAGTTGTCAGAACCAATCGCTGCAATAATGACCAAAGTCCAACACCATCCATTCTTCAAATGGCCGTCAAAGATGGTGGGGCCGCCCGATATGCAGCAAAGGGATCGGTGGTGCGAATACCACAAAGATCACGGCCACGAAACAGAGAGTTGCTACGCATTAAAAGATCACCTGGAAGAACTGGTGCAAGACGGCCGATTGTAGCAGTATGTTAAACAGGGAAAGCCAACCAAGGCACTAGCCTTGAGGCAGGACTCTCCTCCACTTGGCGTGATCCATGTAATCTACAGCCTGCCTGCACCCCCAGTCGTGTACACAATTCAATCGCATCCAATCCTCCAGGGGCGACGTATTCCGACTGACTGGCCCAAAGAAGCTCCGACAATTGCTTTCAATGACTCCGACCTCAGTGGCGCGACAGTTTCCCACATTGATCCGTTGGTCATTAGATTACGCATAAACCGGTTTGTCATTGAACAAATTCTCATAGACCCAGGGAGTACTTCGGAGGTTATGTATTACCAAACTTTCATCAAACTTGGCCTCAACGAGTCAGATCTGTGTCTGGCGCCGTATCCATTGTTCGGCTTTAATATGAATCCCGAATACCCAATAGGGAAGATCGTACTACCTGTCCGAGTGGGCTCCAGAACGGTCGAAATAGAATTCTTGGTTGTAAAGCTCCCTTCCCCGTATAATGTCATCACGGGGCGAAGCTGGATACATATTATGAAGGCCGTTCCGAGCACTTATCATTAGCTCGTGCGCTTCCTAACAGCCCATGGCATCGAAGAGATCCATGGCTTTCCCCAATCGGCATAAGCAGCGATTTCATGAAAATCATATCATTGACCCGACCTGTGGGCTTTGATATATGTACATATTTCACTTCTGCAATGCAAATAATCTTTTCTTTGATGTTCATCTCATCTCACAAACCTCATTGTGCCGCCCACTATAATAAGTCTCTGGATTCGGAGCGCCCTTCGTGGATATCACGATTGGCCATATTAAGCCTTCGGATTCGGAGCGCCCTTTGGTGCATGACACCTCAGGGCCGATTAAGTCTCCGGATTCGGAGCGCCCTTTGGTGCATGACACCTGAGGGCCGATTAAGCCTCCGGATTCGGAGCGCCCTTTGGTGCATGACACCTGAGGGCCGATTAAGTCTCCGAATTCGGAGCGCCCTTCGTGGATGTCACGATTGGCCATATTAAGTCTCCGGATTCGGAGCCCCCTTTGGTGCATAACACCTCAGGGCCGATTAAGTCTTCGGATCTGGAGCGCGCTTCGTGGATGTCACGATTGGCCGTATTAAGTCTCCGGATTCGGAGCGCCCTTTGGTGCATGACACCTGACGGCCGATTACGCCTCCGAATTCGGAGTGCCCTTTGGTGCATGACACCTAAGGCCCGATTAAGTCTCCGGATCCGGAGCCCCCTTTGGTGCATGACACCTCAGGGCCGATTAAGTCTCCGGATCCGGAGCGCCCTTCGTGGATGTCACTATTGGCCATATTAAGTCTCTAGATTCGGAGCCCCCTTTGGTGCATGACACCTCAGGGCCGATTAAGTCTATGGATCCGGAGCACCCTTCGTGGATGTCACGATTGGCCATATTGAGTCTCCGGATTTAGAGCCCCCTTTGGTGCATGACACCTTAGGGCCGATTAAGTCTCCAGATTCGAAGCGCCCTTTGGTGCATGACACCTTAGGGCCGATCAAGCCTCCGAATTCAGAAACCTCATTGGAACGAACAAAACAAAACTTTTCACTCATTGACAATATCAAGCCAAGACGCAAATAAACAAATTCAGCACAAGACTCAAATGTTTGAAATACAACTTTTTATTTAATCTGACAATTGTTACATAAACGCAACTCGTATTTACAATACTCATTTCCAATCTGAGAAGCTAAAAATGGGAGAAGATGCATTGGTAAAGCGTCAGTGCCGAATCAACTCCCGTCACCAGGAAATCCTCCGCGGATTGCAATTCCTCGAGCCAACTGTGCCCAAATCTTCCCTTGATACCATTGGCAATGTCAAGGCAAAGATCCAGGACAAGGAGGGATAAATCCATCGGTTGTTGCCTTTCCTTTCGGGGTGATCTGCTTCGACGACTTGAAGGTTCATGCCAACTATCGGACGCCCTACTTGCCATACGAACGACCCCTCCGCCATGATCCACGGCAACAACAAGATCGGCTAAACTCCAGCCTCTAACTAACACCCCTACTTAGCCCACCTCACATAAACGATTGTTCATTTGCGTAAAGCGCCCACTCCTATTATTTTCAGTCCTGGCAGCGATCTCGAGGCCCCCATCTTGAGGCGATTTCGCTAATGCTAAACGCCATAAACAAAACGTCGGTTGACATTCCCCACGGCATAGTTATCCAAATGACTTTTTGAAGCACGTGCATTGTCCACAAACCTAGGCCCCGAGCCGAGTTAAACCTATCAAGGCCATTTTGCTTGTCAGCTCTTGGCTTCAGGTCGCGATAGCCTGTCGGGAATAAATGGCTATCACATATGGATTGACCCTACTGGTCAAACGCTTATATATTCATTCATTCAAACCCAGTAAAACGAAACGCATACATGCCGAATACAAACTGCAATAAAATATTCGTGACAGAACGTTTTCCTTCATTTATTCAACAAAACAAGCGATAAATTACATATATTTGAACGTAATCCGCTTTTCATATTTACAAAAACTATCACTATGCGGCGTCACCCTCATCATCACTCTTCTCGACCTCAAAAGCAGAAAACGGGAAATGTTTCCTATGATAGAGCGGAGATGCCGACTCAATGCCTGCCGCTCGAAGAGCTTCTGCGGCTTGAGATGCCTTGATCCAACCGTGCCTAAACCTGCGATTCTCGCATCGGCAAACTTCTTCGGCCAGTTTCTCCTTGGTCTTCTCGATTATGACTCTTCGGCCTTCATGAAAACCTTTCTCATAGGCCCTTCCCTTCGCGCTCTCCATCGCAAACATACTCGCCGTCTCATGATCGGCAAGCGCGGAACTGATGAGCCGGCTGGTCACCCTCTCCTCCACGATTGGGTTTCCCTGCCCAGTGAGTTGTGCTTGGGCCGCCTTAATCTTCTTCAACTCCCGCTTAACCGCCTCCGCGTGGGCCTCCAAACTTCGAATACGTTCATTCTTCTTCTCCATCTCTCGGCGAGCAGCGCGCAACCGCATGCCGATTTCATAGGCAGTATACAGCCCCTTCACCGCCCCATGAACGCCTTCGCGAAACACTTCGTAGTCCTGGCGACCTACCATTGATTGCTGAACCTCCGGCGGGAAAATTTGTCGAGCGAACTCGACCGCTACATTTGGGTCTCGAACTATCGAGTCCACCTCCGTCATGGGTCTATTCCCCACAAATACCGCAAAGCTTAATGGGCGCTGATTCGCCTCAGGTGCCCTCTCGACTCAAGGTTGGGAAGTTCTGCCCTGCGACTACTTGTCTCGCCTGGACGACCTGCTCCGATGTCGAGGAGACTGACGCCTCTCTCGATCCCTGGAACTCCTACTCCCTGTATGCGGAGGGTCACTACCTTGATTCATGTCTCCGCCCAGTTCAGCCAGCGTTTTCGCTTCCCCTCTGCTGTTAAAGAAGAGTCTGTTCGACATTCACTCGATACCCTCAAACACTGGAGTCAGTTGTTTGCTATGCTCATAAAAGCTTTAACTTTAATCATTTATGCTGTAAAGAGGCAGCACCCTCGAGGCCATCTCATTAATTGAAAAACTTCAAACGCCCGGCGCCCGAGTAATCGTGCACCGCCTGGGGCAAGGGTAGATTCATCAATCTCTTCGGCTTATGTACCCCAACCGGCCCACGAATCGATCCTTCACCAAACTTAAGGTCGGTTCATACGGCGCCCGAATGATCGTGCACCGCTTGGGGCAAGGGCAGATTTGTCAATCTCTTCGGCTTATGTACCCCAGCCAGCCCACAAATCGATCCTTCACCAAACTTAAGGTCGGTTCATACGGCGCCCGAATGATTGTGCACCGCCTGGGGTAAGGGCAGATTCATTAATCTTTTCGGCTTATGTATCCCAGCCGGCCCACGAATCGATTTTTCACCAAACTTAAGGTCGGTTCATACGGCGCCCGAATGATCGTGCACCGCCTGGGGCAAGGGCAGATTCATTAATCTCTTCGGCTTATGTACCCCAGCCGGCCCACGAATCGATCCTTCACCAAACTTAAGGTCGGTTCATACGGCGTCCGAATGATTGTACACCGTCTGGGGCAAGGGCAGATTCATTAATCGATTCGGCTCAGTACCCATAATACGCGGCACACAACTGATAATTCAATATTGTCATAAGAAGATTCAATCTCTGAAAGCTAAAATACAGCAATGATTTTACCCAAATTCGTGAAAAGTAAAGTATTCTTCATTAACGTGACTTCATAAACCACGAACAAAATAGTGGAGAAATACCAAGGTAGTTTTCATTAATAAATTTAGCGCAAATAGTAACCAATTTATACATGAAAACTAGCCAAACAAAAACTTACAACAAAATCAAAAGTCTACCAAACAAAAGTTTAAATCAAAATCAAAAGAGATGATTCCCAGATCAACCCTCGGGGTCAGAATCAAGTGGCTCCATGTCCACTTGCTCGTAGGGAATTGGCAAGGCCAATGTAACTCCAGCGGCAGCAAGGGCTTTGAGCCATCCATGTTTGAACCCTCGATTCTCGAATTTGGGGACTTCATCTACATATTCCGTAAGGGCGGCGTCTTTTCCTGCCTCAAATGCTGCAGAAGCTTCAGAATCGGCTTTCTTCTTGGCGGCCTTAAGCTCCGCTAACTAAACCTCCGCCTTGGCCAGCGCCTCCCTAGCTAACTTAAGCTATTCTTCGCTCGCATTTGCTCTACCCTCAGCCTTAGAGCGGAGCTGCTCAGCTGAGCGAGCCCTCTCTTTTTCTGCTTCAGCTCGCGCACCCTCCATCGCGGCTCTCATACTTTCAAATTCGGCCCTACTCCTTTGACCATCCACCTCTGCTTGCAAACGATCAACTCTGCTGAGGGCATCATGGAGGCGGCGACCTAGGTCCGCTATCCTACCAACAGCCTACAAAACAAGTTGGGTTGTCAGATATCTTTAACGAAAGCAAAGTCAAAAGAATTTGAGATGGTCACTAACCAGCAATGCTGACTGCGCAGACAGGGCTACGGCCATAATATCCGGCACGGCACGAAAGGCTGGGACGTCAGCCGGCAAGGAAATTGAAGCCGCAAGGCTCAACGCCACGGCGGGATCCTCAATAACCGAAGCATCGGAAGAGATCGGTGTATCTTTGATCTTAGGCCGAACAATAAAAGGTGCAGCCACACCTGACTCTTCTAAACGAGGCCGTTTGGAAGTAAGGCTAATTTTCGACTCGGCCTTTCCCTCGGCGCCACGCTTTTCGCCACGCTCCTCCGAGACCAACCGTTCTTTAATGACCTGTTCCTCAACCTTTTCCCCCGTTTCGGTCTCAGTGACCTGAATCGTCTCTTCAATAGCGGGTATGAAATTTTCACTCAAGGTAGGCTCAGAATGGGCGGCCTCGACCTTCTTTCGAGTAGCCATTCGCTCGGCATTTTTCCTTCGCGCCATCTGCGTAAGGCTCTCCCTAGCCATAGCTTCAAAAATATCGCCGGGTAGGTCCCCCAAATTTGCAAAAATATCTTCGGACGAAAACTCTGCCCCACCCGAAGTGGACGGTGAAGGTCGGTTAAGTCCCGCAGCCTCAAACGCCGAGCGTATCGCTTCGTCGACCTCTTCGGCCCTCTCAGCAGCCTCTCCGGTTGGTTCGACAACTACCTCTACCTCCGGATCAGCCTCTGCCCTCGGATCCGAATCTTCGAGGCCAATTTGCCTAAGGTTCTTAAAGCTGGGAAAGATAAGAGCCAAAAGGTGTTGATCACCGGATGGAATTGGAATGCCTTCTGCAGCCGAGTATGTAGTATGAGTCGGTTCATATCGGAGTAGTATGTGAGCCGCTCTCCCTTGCTTTTGTACGTTTGGACGGCCGAAGTATTTGAGCGCAGATTTGATCTCCTCATGAACCACCTCGTCGGTCGATGGAAGAATTTTCTTCAAACTGTTACCTGCAAAGAACGAAGAGTGATTAAAGCGAAAGTAGCCGAGTGAAGGGCAAGTCAACAAACAACAAGGCGTTGCACGTCAACCTGGATCACCCTTTCGTCTGGGAATAGGATCTAGGCGGTCTTCGCCTTCACCGAACTCCCAGTTGCCTTGAATATTGACCATTACGTCGTCAACCCTCTTACCAGAGCTGGCAAGCATGGTTATCAAGTGATGGTCAGTGTCCTTGGCCCTGAGAAAGTATCGCCCCAGCCGACCGGAAGATTTGGCCAAAGCGTAGCAGTGCCGAATCACCGGAATGCCAAGGTTGATCCTAAGACACCGATTCAGCTCTACTACCCCCATGATGATTCGAAAGAAATTGACGTTGGGTTCAGAAGGAATCAAACTCCAATAGCGAAGGACGGCCCTGAGCAGAGGGTATAGGGGAAAACGGACTCCGCCCTCCGCTATGGATAGGAGAGGGAAGACGATCGTATTCTGATCCTCCCTCTCCATGTCAAGGGAACTGTCCATTACGAGAGATAAGTGGACGTCGTCAGGAATGGAAAAATGTCTCCAGAATCGGGCAATACGACCCTCGGAAAGGAGGTCTTTCAAGTGTTTAGCCATGTTCGCAGGAATTCAAGGTTTCGCCGGAATCAAAACGACAAAACACAAAATAGGATCGTAAAGAAGGGAGAAGAAGACTTACGAAGATTAAACGGAGACGAGGGTAGATGGAGAAAAGTTGCAGAGTGTGCGAATCAGAGAAGGGATATCCGCTGGCGGTCTAAGAGTCTCGAATACTCGATGAACTCTACATTCGAAAAGACCGAAGTTTCAAATCACAATAAATGCGAAATGCACGATTGAGGTGGGAAAGCATAATGATAAATGAAAAAGTGTGCACATCCTGACATCTATATTGGGATACGCGAAGCCGCCTGACCAGTTCCAACTTTTCCAATTCAAGACCAAACACGAAGATTAACTACCGTCAATAGGGAGTTCGGGGGGCAATTGTGGGAGTCGAATAATTGGAAGAGTCGAGAGACGCATACCCCAGAAACTGGGTACTACTCGGCTTTGTATTGCGTAACTAGGGTGCCGAATACGTTAACAGAGCCGAATAGACGAGGGTCAGTAGATCCGAATGAATGTAAGGTGAATAAGATAAAAGTAGGCTCAAGCCCCGAGGCCTAGGAAGTGAGTATAAATATGAGAACCGCAAATCCAGAAAGGTATGTAAGAATCACTTCACTTAACTTAAAGAAAAAGTTATCTTGATTTTATTTTCCTAGTTTATTAGTTTTTCATTATGCAATAATTAGGTTTATTATAAATAATTATGCAAGCCTCATAACTCAATGAGTTCTAATGTAATGAAACTTTTGAGTCACTTTACTCTTTCTCCAACAATATTTGTACTTTGATTAATCAGCATGAATCAACCATTGTTGATGCCTTTATTCCCTGCATTCTTGATGAATCAACGAGTTTAGAGAAAGGTTTTGTTTATGGCATTTTTGCGCGAATCAACAAACTCAACATCGTTGAACTCATCCTTTCTACATGCTTCCCTACATCAGTTGGTATTAGAGCTCAAGTCCTGATCATGGTACTAAGAGGAGCACCATCAACCATGAGGTTGGAGTGCCACTGTTGAAGAACAAGGTATGTTCCATGGAAGGGATGACTTCAAAAGATGGTTCATGCGATTAACGCAGTGGCACAATATATCATAGACTTAACCGTTGTAAATCAACCTTACTGTCTACTACCCCAGATCTAATTGTGGGCGAAAAAATCGATACAGATGACAAACATAAACGTCAAGTTCATACTTGATGCATCAGAAGAAAGCCATAGAAGTTAACGGCAGTGATATCAAGTTGCCCAAGAAGTCACCAAAGTGTCCCAACCATTATTTGATAGTGGTTTGATGTCTTGTTGGCTACTAATATTTCATTCAAGCCTTTATTTGTGGTTCATCTATGTAGGCCAATGTTTTGTGTGTCCAATAAAGAGGACAAAAACCCGTTAAAAGATGATTTTGATCAAAAGTCTCCTAGTAGTGAAATTAAATTTTGGGTCAACAACAAGCTATGAGTTTCTTATCAGTGGGCCATTCAAGTAAATTTATGTCAATGGATATTAGAAAAGATTAATCTTAAATACAACGTAGATGCGGACAAGTGTAGGCGTATAAAATTATTTCAAGCAATGAAAACTTGATGACGACGAGTTTTCTCAAGCTGGTTAGAATGATGTAGCCGTGACTTTAGAAATATTTTTTTAATAGCTATTTAGGAAGTAAAAGGAAATTAGGAATAGTTTAGCTTAGTATAGATGCTAAATTATTAACTTTCCTAAAGTTTTGGTTTCATTTTCCTATTTTATTAGTTTTGTTCTAAAAAAAAAAATAGATTTATTATAAATAAGGATGTAAGCCTTATGGGTCAATAGCTTTTGATGATTTATGAAACTTTGAGTGAGTTTGTTCATTCTCTAACTTCTCATGTTCTGTGGAATATTGTTGACGCCTTCATTCTTGGTATTCTTAGTGAATCAATAGGTTTAGAGTAGGGTTTAGTTTTCGACATTCATGCATGAATCAATGGAATCAAAATTGTTGTTCCAACTCATTCTTTCTAAATGCTTCCCTTAATCACAATATTTGTGGTAAAACAATACTATTGGCAATACATGCACTAACTACAAGTTGTTGGAATTCAGGAGCATATGTGACATAATGGATCTATTATCCAGTTACATGAAATGGAAACACCAAGAAAAAATTCAATAACAAATTAACCATTTTATAAAGTAGGGTTGAGAATAAGCTTGAAAGATTTAAGATTTCAATGAGGAGATCTCAATATTTAAAAGAGTGGAGAGTAGCAAACGAAAAAGAGAAAGGTAGAAAAATAATGTAAATGTGACTAGATCGAGTTTGGGTGTGTTGTATAGCTAAAGAGGCTATGTAAACCGTATCAGTTGAAATAAGGGTTGTATTAGTTAAAATATGGCCGTATCAGTCGATAAGGACAAATACAACAATACAACACCAATATGAAATAGTATATGTTGTATCAGCCGATACAACTGTGATTTTTTCCCTTGGGGATACAAGTACACATATCTGTAGTAGAGGATCCAAATACCTTTATGTAACAGTATCGGTGATATTTAAAACCATGCCTCTACTACCTAAGTCAAAGGAGGAAGGACTGTATGTTGAGCTCTTCAACATAGCGTCACGAGACTCTGGGATTTAATGACTTGGTGGCTAGAGACAAAGGTGTTGATCAAAATGTCACCTCGCTGGGGACATTTATTTCATTTGAGAGAGAGAGAGAGACCGCGTCATTGAGTTTCTTGTATGGATGCTCGAGGATCAATTCATTATCAATCACATGACCTTCATATAAATAGGATAACAAGTAGTACCTTTACACCAAACAAGAGAAGAGAACATGACAAATACAAAAAGTTAGCTCTACACTCAACTCTATGTACTACAGTGCTCGTCTTTCCAGCCTACAACATGTTTTATGAGAAGCTACTTGTTTTATAGCTCCAATTTATTTTTGGGCAAATTTAATTTTTATCCCTTGTGATGGATACCTAATGAATTACGTTTTGGAACGTACGTTCCAAAACATGATACACTTTCGTTTCAATATGGTGAATGAAGTGATCCATAGCGATCCAAAAAGTTTTTCGAATATATTTCCTTTTATCAAATTTAATAAACTAAAGCTGAGTGAAGTTTTGACGTGACAAAATTTAAAAAATGGGTCATAATGCTTGTATAAATTTGTTTCTATATGATTAATTTGAAGAAAAAAAAAATTGCATTTTATTGGATATCTAATTGTTAAAAAAATACTTTAGACTAGTAGTGTCTTAAAATCTTATAGTATACACAAGTTTACCCCTATTGTACCGCAATTTAGAGCATGCGGCATACTGCGTACCTATTCCCATTCTATGTACCGAAACAATCCATGTTCCAAGTAACATTTAAAAACTCATATATATATCACCTGTACATAGTCTCACTCCCCTACTATCATAACTTCCCCACCCCCACCCACAAAAAGCAAAATGAGGCTGTAGAGAGAACAAATAAGTAGCATTGGTGCAGTGGATTTTTTAAAATTTTGGAATTGTTAAAAGAAGAATTGGTGCAGTGGATTTTTTAAAATTTTGGAATTGTTAAAAGAAGAAGAAGAAGAAGAAGAAGAAGAGATGAGGAGGAGGTGTGTGAGTTGCTGTGGCGAACAGGATGTCGGGCATCAAAGATGGCGGCAAAGGCAGTTCGCCGGCGGCAGAGGCTGGTTGGGATAGGTAGGGTTAAGAATGGAATTATTTGGAGTGTTCAAAGTGAATAAAAAAATTTCAAAATTTCACTTGGGTGCTCTAAGTAATGGGGTGTTGAAAATTTCACGGCCACCGTCTTAGCTTCTTATTTGTTTAGATTGAAATCCATCAATTACAAAACCACCACCTATCATCATAAGCAACCAGTTTCTTTTTTTTTTATGAAAATAAAGGCAAGGCAATCTTAAAGGGACTACTGTTCCTACTATCAAAATGTGAAAAATGACCAAAAAAAGATTCCTACCTTTCCCTCACAGAAAACAATTTTGGGACCAAACCCAATGAAAATATGGGTTCACAAAATATTTGTTTTCCTATCATTTCCCCAAAGTCAAAAAAACAGCGCAGAAACCAATCAAACGAGAAAAGAAAACACAATGGAACAAAAATCAGAGCACACAGACACAATAAATAAAGGAATAAATAAATAAATCATGATTTAATCGGAACTCAATAACAGAAAAATAGTGCACAATATTGTATTTGACTAAAATAAAAAATTGCAAAATTAGCAAAACGAACAGAAAGCAACTAATAAAGTAGACATAATGATTCTACCTCAAAACCGCTCTTCAAATATCAAATTTCGTCCACCGCAAGCTACCTAAAGCACCACATAATTAGAGAGGCGATAATGTGAGATTTGAGAGAGATATCAGAGAGAGAAAGAGAGAGCAAATACCTAGTTTGTGTGTGCAGAGCAAGAGCAAACGTTGCAGAGGCTGAGAATGGAGTTTGGAGGTGCCTTTTTCAGTCTTACCGTTGTCGGAAAACAAATGGTAAATAAAAAGAAAAAAACAAAAAAAAAAATGTTTTGTTAAGAATATTCAATCCTTGACAAAAAATATCCTTAACAATTCTTTTTGGGTGTTCTTTTTGGGTATTGTAAACTTAATAAATTTTTTAGAAAAATTTGGAAAAAATTTAGAAACAAGGCCAAAATTTTGAAAAATTTTAGAGAGTGATCTTGGAAAATTTTACAGAGAAAGTGATTTTGAAATTTTTTTTTTCCTAAATCAATAAACCAAACAAAATTTTAAAAAAAAATTTCAAAATTTGTTTCTCAAAAACAAACCAAACAAGGCCAAAGTATCCATAACAATTCTTTTTGGGTATTGTAAACCTAATAAATGTAATGTATTATTTTATTTTTTCTGTGAGGGGGGAGGGGAGGGGAATTAAAATAAAATATTCTTCTTTATTTATTTATTTTTTTTATACAATTTTCTCTCAATCTTGTCAAGTGGTATTAATTATAACTCATTATATTATTAGTTATGAATTATTATGATATTTTATAATCTATTGTCATTATTATTTTAGCTATGATAAAAAAAAATAGTTATACTTATGTGGTGTTTGATTATTACTGATTTTCTTTTTAATTATAATTGAAAGTTATTTAATTGGGACATTTTGCATGTGGAATGATCCAATATAGATTACAATTTTATAAATTAGACCAATCAAATTATTTTTTAATTAAAAGATATATACGAATGAAAAGTTTTGATACCAAAACATAGATTAATTATTGAATCAAACACAAAATATATTTGAGTGGACAATACTTGATTTGCCAGTGAGTCCACTTTTAAAATTTTTATCCATCCATTCACATTAATTATCTATTTTTGTGCCTCAATTGTATGTTTATAAATTTTTTATTAACAAAAAAATTACTGATGATAATCTTTAGAAAAATTCTAGTTTCTGTTTGTTTGTATTTTATATATTTAAATATTTAAATTTTTATTTTTAAATAGGTATGAGTTTTTTTTTTTGTAAAATACTATTAAAAAATAAGATTTTTGGTGCTCATTAGCTGCTGGTGCAGACAATTTGCAAATTTTTTTTAAATCGTTAATTTGTAAAAGAATCATGTAAAGTGTTAAAATAAAGTAAACGGTAAAAAATGAAAAAGTCAAGAAAAAGTAGATAAAAATTTGAGTGGTGCTACCGTACGTGCATCAATTAGTGTATTAACATTAATTATGATATTATTATTAACGGTAGTGCTACATGTACTAATTAGTATACACATTAGTATATTATATTGATCACATTTATTATACAAGTTACAAATATCCAAAATCATACAAATAATATCACATCATCTGTTGGTACACTACTTTGTACATTAATTGGTGCATATAGTATTGAAAAATCTAGAAATCCCCTAGATATCGATTTGTGATTATGTAACAATTTTAAGCAGTATATAACAATCTCAATCAAACAATCATGACAAATCAACACAACGATTTTAACGTGGAAAAACCACAATTGGACACTTCCAACTGTGATTAAAAAACCACGGGCAACAGCCACAAAACAATCCACTAAGAAGATTTAAAAGAATTATACAGGTAAACTCTCAATTACCTAGCGAATCCACGCCTAATTGAACCAACCTTTATGTGCCTCTTCCAACTCCGTCTTCACCTCAAAATTGTCTTTACAATGAGCCACTCCAGAATCCACCGAAGCTTCAGGCTCGAATTCTTTAGAATCCACCGAAGAACAACTCTCTCTTTCTTGTGTATAACAAACAAAACCTTTGATGTACTCTCTTTAAACCATGAGTTGAATACTCAATAAAATATCAAAGAAAACTAACAAAATATCCCTAGATATAAACCTTAAGAACCAAAAAGAAGATCTGAAGGGATTAAATAGTTTTGGGAGAAAACCAACTATTTATAGAAAATCCAAAAGTAATCCTAGTTGTGGAAGAAATCCAATTACTTATAGAATCCAAAAGTAATAATAGTTTTGGAAGAAAATCAATTTCTTAAATAAATCCTTGTCAAACGGGATTGCCAATAATAAAACCTAACAATCTCCTCCTTTGGCAATGCCGTGACAAAACACACCTAACAAATAAAATCCTAATCACCCCAACCCATTACAACCAACAGACACAAACTTCTTTCTCAAGATTAAGATCTGCAAAACAGCTATTAGTGCAACATTCTCCAAAACAACTATTAGTCTTACAAGAGTATATGAAAAAGCAATAAACATATGGCTAGATTATCCTGAAGCATTTGAAGCATGAGATGGAAAACATGAATAGATGTGACTTGGAGATTTTAAGAACATGTAATATGAAAACCTGAAAACTTTAAGAACATGTAGCATGAAAACCTGAAAAATAAGACACATACTCCCCCTTTTTTGTCACGAATTGACAAAGGAAGCGCAATCAACTAAAGCCATATCATAAACCACACAAGCAATGATATGATGATGTAAATATCAAGAGCATGCAAGAAGGAAATAATAAGCAAACAGTGCATAGCAACATGCAAAACAACTAAAGCCAATCTCCCTTACCAAACAAAACAAAGTGTTCATGCTAACAAACTCTTGTAGTGATAAACCAAACTCCCCCTTACTAAAAACAATGAACAAGAAGAAAACGACAAAAAATAATATGGTGGAGCAAGTAAGGAATTTCTGATTTGTACCTTGAAACACACAAGATTATCCAAGAAGCACCGCTACAAGAAAACACAATGTGCACAACCTCTAGAAGATTCCTCATAAAAGAAAGTGATGCATTATGTGAAAAGTATAGATCCCATGATAAAAGTGTGTGTGTGACTCTTGGAGTTCGACAAACACTAGATTCAATCCTAGTAATGATCTGAAAGTTGAACCTCCGACAAGAGAATCTAAGCACAACAAAGGAAAGTCAAACCACTAGGAATCAACGGGTATTTGATGAGTAAAAGCGGAGGCTCCCCCTCAATCAATGAATCATTTATTTTTTCCTTTTTTTTCACATCTTTTTCTTTTCTTTCTTTTGCACATTTTTGTTTCTTTCTTTTTCACACTCATTGGCGGTTGACACGCTCAAGAGTATGGAAACCGAACCAGAGAAGCATAGATATTGTAACAACCCAGATTTTTAATTATTCTGTAGAATTTATATTAATATTATTTAATCTCAGTTCGGAAAATATATAATTTATTATATATTATTATGTGTAATTTTGTAAAATAATATAATTATTAAAAGTTTAGGGGTCAAAATATAAATAATAATAATATAGATAATAATAATAATAATAATAATAATAATAATAATAATGATGAGTGTGGTATTAAAATAAATAATTAATTTTGTGTTGGTATATGATAAAGTGTAATTTAATTAGAAATTAAATTATTTATATAATTATATTAAAAAATTGGGTCAAAAGGTAATTATCTTAAATATCTATTAAGGATAAGCATAAATTTAGATAATGATTATTGAATCCGCGGAAGATTCGTACAGGGCCACGTATACCCTCTCCTTTGTATATAAATAGGAAGGATCTGATTCACTGAGCGGAAAAAAAAGAAAGAAGAAAAGAGAGAAAGAAAGAAAACAAAGAGAGAAGAAAAAGAAAGGAAAAATAATGGAAGTTGAAAGAGTCTTTGATAGTAAAAAAAAAAAAGTAAGGTATTGAAGTTAAGGTGAGTTATATTATACCTTGCGTCACCAAAATGTATTTTACGTATGTTTTAACTTACCATACTTATTTTATACAAGTTATGTTTTTAATAAAAGTTATATTTTATAAAGGTTTCAGTTACGTGGTTTTATTTCTGAACCCTATTTGTTTAAAAGGAAATCCATGGATATGTTTGTTTTACTTTTAAAGAATATTTGGCTATGACCTTATATACAATTATGTTTTGTAAGTACCACTACGGGAGTCCCACGCCTTGGGGGACTTAAATAACTATTGGCCTCTATTTGACCACTTTGTGGTCCTCTGTTTGTCATGGATCCATTGACCTCTGTTCCGTGCGGAACAAAGTGTTGTGCGAAGCTAAGTACTACACTATTGTGGGAGCTACCTCTAGAATCCGTACGAGCCACCTCTTGAATCCGTACCTCTGTTCTGACTGTCACTTCTGTGACCTCTGTTCTGTTCTGTTCTGTACCGTGGTTATGATTATATATTCATATAATATATGTATTTCAGTTTCTGCTACTTAAATGATTTGTTTATGTAAATGTTTTGGCCTAACTAACGATCCATGGTTATTTCGTGTCCCTTATACTCTTGGTATAATATTTCTCACTCTGCCATGTGCTTATAGTTGTTTACCAATTTTCAGGAAATAATGCAATTCAGAAATAGCTTTTGGAAAATCTTAAATGCGAGGCTGCGGATTAGACATACATAGCACTTTTATTGATATTTTTATATGTAAATAACGACCTTTTTGGTCAATAAATTTTATAATAAAAATAGAAGCTCCAATGATTATTTTGGTACCCTTATTTAAATATTACTTCCGCTCGCATTTATTTATTTGCTTTTGAATTGGCCGGAGGTAACCTCAATTATTGGCCATCACGATGCTTAACCCTTGGGTATGGAGAGCGGGTCGTGACAGATATAATAAGGATGGCTTGGTTGGTGACTCTAAGATAGCATTTTCCTCATGGCTGGACTACAAAGAACAGAGGAGAAAGCAGTGGAGATGCAAAAAGATGGAAGATGGTTAAAAGACTTAACATCACCCATGATATGCTAGTATAGGTCAATTCCTCTAAAAAACAAAAGATACCATGCCAGAAGTCCATAGAGAAAAAAGATCACTAAGGCAGAAAACTTCAAAATTTGCTAATCCAAGAGTGTGTACAGAATGAGACATACTAATCAAAGAACACACACTCCAAAATGAGTAATGACCACAGAAAGCACACACATAGTAACATGTAATGGATATTCTCATCAATTCCAATATGCACCAAGGACTACTCAAAAAATTTCAGCTTGCAAAACCATATTAAGAAAATATTTTTGGATTTTTTTTTCCATAGAATTTCCCTCACGAATTGTATCTATCATCACAAATCAAACAAGATCTCGTTCTAAAAGAATTAAAAAAAAAAAAAAAAATAGAACGACCTGCTCTGATACCAATTGAAAAATCTAGAAATCCCCTAGATATTGATTTGTGATTATGTAACAATTTTAAGCAATATATAACAATCCCAATTTAACAATCAAGACAAATCAACACAACGATTTTAACGTGAAAAAACTACAATTGGACACTTCCAACTGTGATTAAAAAATCACGGGCAATAGCCACAAAACAATCCACTAAGAAGATTTAAAGAAATTACACAGGTATACTCTCAATTACCTAGTGAATCCATGCCTAATTGAACAAATCTCTATGTGCCTCTTCCAACCCCGTCTTCACCTCGGAATTGTCTTTACAATGAACCACTCCAGAATCCACCGAAACTTCAAGCTCGAATTCTTCAGAATCCATCGAAGAACAACTCTCTCTTTCTTGTGTATAACAAACAAAACCTTTGATGTACTTTCTTTAAACCATGAGTTGAATACTCAATAAAACATTAAAGAAAACTAACAAAATATCCCCAGATATAAACCTTAAGAACCAAAAAGAAGATCTGAAGGGATTAAATAGTTTTGGGAGAAAACCAACTATTCATAGAAAATCCAAAAGTAATCCTAATTTTGGAAGAAATCCAATTACTTATAAAAATTCAAAAGTAATCCTAGTTTTGGAAGAAAATCAATTTATTAAAGAAATCTTTGTCAAACGAAATTGCCAATAATAAAACCTAACAAGTATTATTTTATTATTAATTCTACTCATTATATAAATTACAAATATAAAATTTTTAGACTAATACTATATGCACCAATTAGTGCGCTAATTAATGTACCAATTGATAATGTCGTATAATTTAAGATGTTTTTAGTATATGTAATTTGTATAATGAGTGGAGTTAATAATAATGTCATAACTAGTATTGATATATTAATTAATACATTAATTAATGTATATAATACCACTCAAATGTAAAATAGAAGTAATTATCAATATATATATATATATATATTTTGATAAAAGGGTATTTTAATTCTTATGGAAAAGATTCTTTCCTAGAGTAGAGTGCATTTTATTATCTTTACAAAACCCAAAAAGACAAAAAGAACAATTATTTTATTACCTTCTACAAAAATCCAAAAAGAAAGGAAAAAGGGCTCTCTCCACTAGCAGTTGTCCGGATCCCACTCAGAGCTCGTTTGTCATATGGCTTTTTTATGCTTTTTATTTTATTTTATTAAAATAGTTATAAAAAAATAAAATGTACTAAAAATTTAATAAGATAAAATGTTAAATTTAAATTATAATTATTTCATTTTTTCTCTTAAAAAGATAAAAAATCAAAAAACATATCTCAAATAACTTTTTAACCTTAAACTAAAATAATTAAAAATTCAAAAAATTAAAAAGCGACTCACATCCAAACTAATCTCAAATGAGTAAACCATTTGTTTTATTTTATTACTAGCGTATGCCCGTACCTGAAGACACGGTGTAAATAATGTTAGGATTATAATATAATTATAATCGCAACACTATTTGAATTTAAGATTAAAATACAATTATAAAAATATATTTAATAGACTAAAGCTACAATCACGAACTACACCAGACCTTTGCATGCCTATGTTACTTGATGCCACATTCACCACGTGCATCTTAAAACTACAAAAAGAGTATAACATTTAGTATACTATATATATATATTGGTCAGCAACGAAACGGGAATAACATATATATGTCCTCTAAATCATCATAATAAATGCTATTCATCTAGAAGTAGCGCACGTGTATAAAGAATTTGAGGATAAGATTCGCCGAAAGCAAAAAATAACCAAATTAATAGTTAGTAACATTACTAAATGCATTTAAGGTTAGCAACCAGTATATAAATGTATATACAAATTTAGACGGTTTACTTCAAAAACAATTTAATCCACATATGAGTGAAATCAACATCAATGATTCAATAGTAAGAAAAACATACTAGGAAAAGAAGAAAATACTTGTAGTTCAATGCCCCCACACAATTGACAACCCACACACAATGATGGTCCATTTTCAGCACACACCTCCCACCTGAAAATAACATACAGAAAAAAGAGAGAGTAATATATCTGATTTATTTTATCTGAAACAATTGGAAAAGAAAATAGTCTCAAGAAGAATTGGGTATACGAACTCACAAACAGAACAATGATGGCACCGAGGTGGTTTCGGCTGGTTGCACTTCCGACAATAACAGATCCTTGGATTCACTGGGTCTGCTGACATACCACCAAATTCTGCCTTAGTCAATGGATCGGTCTCACCACAAGCCTCCAATTAGGTGGCACACTACTCGGATCAGTAAAGACAACAGCGAAGTAACTCCACAATAACATTACTGACTGCACAATTATTATGATTACATGCCTCTTTAGCTACCGTTTGCATATAAATATATCAGTTGCCACTTTTTGGTTTTTGGAAATAAAAGTCAAAACTGCATAACCCTGTTCTTGTCCGGGTCTCAATTAATTCAAGAAAAATACAGAAATCAGTATATCCCAAACTCCTAATGACATTATAGAGCTAAAATATTATTAAAATTGTCAAAGACCTTCGATCAAGTAATTAATACATAATGAAAGACAGTGATATTTTCATATGACTGATGATGAGTGAAAATTGAGAGATAAGTTCCTTCAATCAATCCAATTGTAATTAATAATTTCTAAACATAAAAAAAAAAAATAAAAAAAAAAAAATAAACCTTGTAGCCAATACATTAGCAAACACAATAAGAAAGTAACATCTTTATACTTACTTGACAATTTCTTAATGGGCTAATATTAATGGGCTAAAGCAGAATAATTGGAGTACACAGATAATATCTCAGGCCATGGGACTCCATTATTGGCCTAAAGGATAATATCTCAACATATAAATAAGGTTCCTTACAACAGTACTCTTAACCAAAAAACACTTCCAATGAAAGTACATACACACACCAGCAACATGATCAATACAGGAATAGAATTTTAACCTTCCAGCATCTAATAGAATTTTATTTATTAAAGTTTAAGAATCAAGCAATATACCTTAAAAGCCCCAGCAGTTGCTCTCGAATCGCCAGTATCTTGTTCAAGACTTTCTGTCTTTGTAGAGCCAGACCTTGTGAGTGCATTTTCTGAGGAACTCAATGACGACTCAAGATCTATAACTGCACTTCTCTTTACAGGTGCGAGAGGAAGTGCTCTCAACATATGATTCTGCTTGCCATCCAAGGACTGGAAAGCAATAACTTGGATTTAACTGAGCAAAAGTAAGCTTCTAGCCAATTGATGCATGCAATCCAAATAAAAAGGAAAGAAAACCACCACAGAAAACATACCAACAAAGTTCACACAAAATATTATGGCCTTCATCTTACAAAATAGTGAGCCATCAAGGTTGAGTCCTACACTATAAAAGAGCTCAAAAGCATCCAATTCACAATTGATGATTCAGATGGGCACAACTCTCAATCTATGATTCGATAAGACAAAAACTTCACATAATTTATCAGTGGCCTTTTACATATGATTGATGAAAAAGACCATCTACCATCATTCATTAATTACAGCCAGTTGAAAACATCATAGAGAAAAACACAGGTAAGAAAACCATTTCCCCAGCAACACAAACCCAATCAAAACAGCAGAGAATAGTTTGTACACAACTTGTGTGTGTCCACTATATACATAACAATACAACAGCAAGAATCCAGTATATAAACCCCTGTATTGACCTGCCTTCTGTTAATTCATTTTTCAGATGTTTATAAGTAAATAAAAGCAAACAATCCAAGAACAAAAGCAAAGCTTAGATAATCAAAACATCAGGCATTGTGCACATCTTCACTAAAACATGAAAATATCAGTCCAATGAACCCAGAATCTAGAAGTTGGGATTAATCTTCTGTTTTGGGGTTTGAACAGACAGCCACAAAGAACATCAATTTAAACCATAGAGACAAAATAAAAATAGAGCAGATTGTTTGAATAACCTGAAACCAACATTTGAATTATTATAGATTTCTCCAACTTTGCTTCTCTATGCCACAAAAAGCTTGGTTCAATTTTGGATGCTTTCAAAACTATAGCATGGTATCTGGATTGGGTGTGGACCAAGTTTATGTTCTGGGTCTTTTCTCTTGTTTCACGTCTCGTAGTGTATCACGATAAGCCAAATGCCGCCACAACATCTGATACTCCCTTACATTTGAAATCCCAGTTGCAGTCTTCTTCACCAAGGCATTCCAATCAATCTTCACATCCTGAATCTGAGCCACTTCCTGAAGCAATGTAAGCATTGTCGTCGCCTCATACCTACAAAATCACAAAAATCAAAAAATTAAAATTAAAATTCAAAAAGAATACCTTTATAGCCAAATATTAATAAACAGAAACAGAAATTCCAAATGTACAAAGGCGTGTAAATGAATCGAATCAATTAATCAAACCAGAAGTGTATTAAAAAAGAAACCTTTGAAGTAGAGTGGAGATATCCTTTTCGCTGATTGAACCCTTTTTGTGCTTCTTCGTTTCCTCAATCATTGTGATTTTTCAACTGAAATCGCATCACAAAAATAAAAAAATTCAAATTCAAATAAAAATTCAAAAAGAATACCTTTATAGCCAAATATTAATAAACAGAAACAAAAATTCCAAATGTACAAAGGCGTGTAAACGAATCGAATCAATTAATCAAACCAGAAGTGTATTAAAAAAGAAACCTTTGAAGCAGAGTGGAGATGTCATTTTCGCTGATTGAACCCTTTTTGTGCTTTTTCAACTGAAATCGCATGTGCTGAAGTGAAATTTCCAGTAACCAGAGCTAGCCGAGTAAAGAATCACTTCAAAACTATCTCTGTCAATTTATTTTTCTAGGTTTTCTTTTTCAAAACCCCCCAAAAGAGAAAAGAAATCAAAGGAAATGGTGGGGGTAAAAAAAGGCAAAAGGGATGTAAGGGAAAGGAAAGAAGAATTGAAATCAAAGAGCGAGAAGGGAAGAGGTAGAAAAAGGGAGAACTTACCTTGCGATGAAGAGGAGCGTCGGTAGCAAAACTTGGCACACTGGGTATGGAAGAAGAACGGGAGGGAGAGAGAGATAAAGAGGGAATGGGGTTGGTGAGAACATAAAAGGGAGAGGGATAAAGATAGAAGAGAGGGGAGACGTGGGCAAGCGGGAATGTGAGAAGAGAGAGATAAAGATAGAGTAGAGGGGAGACGTGAGTAAGGAGGAGGCTTAATGTTTGGGCAGAAAGATATATATTTAGGATTGATATAAACTTAAGGGGGGTTATCTGAGCCGTCCATGTGAATATATAAATGAATCATAACCCTTAAAATGTCCTAGTAGGACAAATGTTTCTAGGATAAATTCGAAAACAGTCTTGCCTTATTGTATAGATTTGTTGGGGAGCTTCCTTTGGAAGTTCTTTGTGGTACCAGCCAACAATGAAAAGAAAAATAAAAAAGAGACATTTTGTCTCCTAACACAGAAGCGGCGGCAGAGCAGCAGTGGAAGAGCCGACAGGGAGATCAAAACAGAATAAAAAGGAGAATTATAAATAAATAAAAAGAGAATTTTTTTTTTTGAAGATATGATATTTTTTATAAGATAATAATAATTTTATAATAATTAACATCTCTCAATATTTTTACAAAAAAAAATTTGATTCAGATAAATTTTGTTTGACATAGAAAAATTTCAACTCTAACACAGAAAAATTTCAAAATTTCTCTGATATGATTATAAAGAAATTTCATCGAGGGACATTAGATAATGAAAAAAAAAAATAGAACTCTCTTACTACACGAAGTTAGAGAGAAATGTTTTCCTAATTTTTTCTAAATAAAAATAAGGTTTGAGTTTTTTTAATAAAATAAAATTTTAATTTTATTAATTTAAATATATATTTTAAATTTATTTTATTACCTTTTACAAAAACCCAAAAAGAAAAGGAAAAGGGCTCTCTCTACTTAGAGCATCTTCAATGGTTGTTGCTATAATACCATTGTTATTACTATAATTTGGCAATGAATAGTGCTATTTTGCCAAATTATAGCAATGGTGCTCCACTGGTCACTTGCTATTTTGGTAATTCTCAACCAACTTTTCCTCTAAGTTTGTAGGTGTTGTTTGTATATAGGTTTTTTTGTGATTTTATTTTTGTTTATTTTTTGTCTTTTATGACTTTTTTTTAACTATTTGTAAAAAAAATTATATATTTATATTATTCCCGACTAGACAAATATATAAAAAAAATAAATATAATTCAATTTGAAAAATTAAATAGAAAAATTAAATTTGAAAATTTACTTGGTTTTCTACTGTTTCAATTCTGTTTTTTCAACTGAATTTAGAGCTACAAATATGTTCATATTTGCTGATGTGGCATGTTTGGTAATTGCTATTTTACTTGCCAAATTTGTGAACAGATATGGCATATGCCATCTTTAGCAAGTAAAATAACAAGCTATTGGAGACCCACTTTTTATCACTATTGCTATATTATAGCTTTGACCAGTGTTTTGAGAGCTCCATTGGAGATGCTCTTAGGAGTTGTCTGGATTCGAGGCGTCGATTTTTTTTTAAAATCAAACACTTATGGGTATGTTTGGTTTGTGTTTGAGAGATATGTTTTAGAGATAAAAAGTACGAAAACATGTTTGGTTTGGTTTTTTTTAAAAGATGTTTTGGAAAATGATTTTGAGAGAGAGTTTTGGAAAAAGTGATTGATTTGATATGTGTGAGAGAGAGATTTGTTTGGAAAACTTGTTTGGTTTGTGTGTTTTGGGAAATTTTTTTGGAAAAATTTGTTTGGTTTGATTACTTTTGAAAACTTATTTGTAGAGACAATTTCCTAAAAAAATTTCAGAAAATCAAACCAAACGAACCCATAGCCTTCGTTTGAAAATTGGATTGGTTTTTTGGTTTTTTTAATTTTTTTTAGATTTGTTTGACTATTTTCATTTGAGTTAAAAAGTCTCTTTTTTAATTTTTATAAGAAAAAAAGTAAAATAATTATAATTTAAAGCCAAGCTTGGCATCTCCCCAAAAAGATAAAAAATCAAAAAGTTACTCAAAAAGTTAAAAAATTATTACTATTTAACCAAAAAAAATATTAAAAAATTAATTTTCCACACATCCATACAACTCAGCAATCAATTCGGTTCAGCGTTGTGCAGCGTTTGTGAAGAAAAATTGCACAGTTTGAGTGCAATTTTCACACACTGTTGTTCGGCCCGTAGGGGCAATCACGGGTCCCGTTTTGATAATTTGAACCGTTGAATGTGTAGAACTCGTCGAGTACTATATGTCTGTAAAAAATCACCTTCATCGGATATCGATAACTACATGATCAAATCAGTTTTGTATAAAAAAATAGATGGTGTTATAATTAACGATTGAAAAAAAAAACAAATATGATAAGATAGTTATCGATATCTGATCAACGTGATTTTTTATAGGCATATAGTACTCGACGAGTTCTACACATTAAACGGTTCAGATTATCAAAATGGGACTCGTGATGGCCCCCACGGCCAAACAAAACCGCCCAGTGCAACACCCGAAAAGTAGCCAATAATTTCTTACAATCAATTCGGCTATGCAGATTGTACGACTATACAACACACATCTCTAATCTTCTCCTACACACTTCTTTATACAATTTTTTAATACATATTTTTTCATAAAAAGTCAAAAAATTAACTCAAACATTCATATTTTTTTTCTTAACTTTTTAGTAAAAAAAGACAAAAAGTGTATTTATTTAGGACACCCCAAATAATCCCTAAATATAACATTTTATCTTATTAACTTTTTAATTTATTTTATCATTTTATTACTAAAATAATCCCAAAATCACACGCCAAACATTGCCATAATAAGAAGTTAATCGCGTGGTTTTTTGTTTTCATCTTCTGTTTCCGAGATGTGAATTTTATTTTATTTTTTAAATACTAAACAATGGATAGGATAAATTACAATTGACCCCGTTCCATTTTATCATTTCTCCACTCTAAGAGTATTTCTTTTTTTTTTTTACACTTTGACTGTTAATGTTTGTAAAAAAAAAAAAAAATCTTGTTTAAGGTGAACTAAAATAGTATATTTTTTTATCTTTTGGTCTTTTTTAGATCACATTACCTTTCTACTTTTTGATACATCTTTTCGTAAAAAGTTAAAAAATACACTTATTTAGATCATTTTGAATGGAATGCCACGTGGCATAAAATGTAGAAATTAACTTTTTTTTTTCCCTTAAGTTTCACATTATTTCACTTTAATTCTTAAATTTTTTTTTTCACTTTAGTTGTCAATATTTGTAATTTTTCTTAATTTATTCCAAATGTTCATTTTTGTTCAATTTTAAAATCCAAATCCAAACCCAAATTTCAACTCCCCTCTATTTCGCATATTCGAATCCACCATCAAACTTCCATTGTTCTTTTACTGCCTTCTTCTACTACAACCTCTTCTACCTTTCGTCTAACTATTGCCTCCTTTTGTCTCATTCTTTCATCATAAAACCTATGCACTATGACTATAATTCATATAAACCCAAGCACTTTTTATAAGGGATGGGCTTGTTTCCAGTTGGGTTTTTTAACTAGAGAGTCTTTTTGGGCCTTCGTGGATTTACCACGAAACTTATATCGATAATTTTAAACCGTTTAATGTGTAGAATTCGTTAAGTACTTCATCTCTATAAAAAAATCAAATTGATCAGATATCAATAGCCACTTGATCGTATTATATTTGTGTTAACAATTTATTTTTAAAATTATAGTTATCGTTGACACAAATTTGATGTAATTAAATATCTATTGATATCCAATCAACGTGATTTTTTTGCAAGAATGAAGTACTCAACTAGTCCTAAATATTGAATAGTTCAAATCATCGTTGTGGACTTCATGGTGAGCCCATGGAGCCCAATAGCACGCTCCAATCTGAAATTTGACTGGAGACAAGCCTAGGCCTTGTTATAATGTGAGATCCTATATGCACCTTCTTACATAATTTTATAGTGTGTTACGTATTTTTACGGTAAATATTATGTATTTTATGGTATTATTACACATTTTGCCGTTAGAAAATATTTGGATAAAATAATGTGTAATATTACCACAAAATGTGTAACTTTATTTCTGAATAACAAATTGTCGTAATTCTTATCAGAAAAAAATACGTAACATTTATCACAAATATGCATAATATTTACCATAACAAAACATAACAGTGCATAATGTTTCCCTTTAATTATATATTTTGTGCAGAAAAAAAAAATAGTTTGGTGAAAAAAACACTAACTATTTTCATAAGTTTCTCTTTTTTGGAACAAAAATATTTTTTTAAAATTCAAAAAAAAATAGTTTTTTTGATTTTTTTGGTCAAATTTGTTTCTAATTATTCAAAAAAAAAAAAAAATCAGAAAACAAATTATGAAATTTCACCAAATATAATTTATCTTTAAGCAACTTGACTTCCAAAATGGCATTTTTCTATTCAAATTGGACGATATCTTGTCTTGAGAATAAATTGAGAAAAATTACAAACTTGAAGGGTGAAGGCAGAAGAAATAAAAATTAATGGCCAAAGTAAAATTTTAAGTAAAGTGCATTTTTTTTTTTTTTTTTAATGCCATATGGGTGTTCACGCGGCACCACGTGGCTATTAACATGGCATTTTTTTGGTTTAAAATTGGATAGAAATTTATTTTGAGAGTAAACTAAAAAAAAACATATCAAATGTTAAACATCAAAGTGAGAAAATGCTAAAGGGGCAATTTGGGAAGCTAGCTAAAAGTTAGTTGTTAACTTTTAATTTGTTTTGGATCACATCATTTTCTACATTTTTTACACACAACATGACAAAAAATGTCAAAAAAGCTAAAAAGCCAGTTTTTAATCAACTTCTCAAATCATCCCAAAATTTAGAAGAAATAAGGTGTACTTTACATTAGTGCTGATCAGCGGATCTATCAACCTGCCAAACCTGCCCGACCCGACACCAAATAGATGGATGCGTGGCAGCTGGCGGACGGGTACGAGCCCATATTCTGGATTTTCGCAGGTTCGGGTTGGGTGGCGGTTGGTCCGTCGTTTGGTCCGTCGTTTCACCCATGAAACCCGACCCGTCCGCTTTGTCTCAAATTTATTTATTTATTTTTTTATAAATTTGTTTTGTACGCTCCATTTTTTTTGATCTCATCTCATCTCACTCAGTAAACCTAACCTAACCCACCTATTATCTTCTTTGACAGACAACTGTCTTCTCTCTCTCTCTCTCTCTCTCTTCCCCAAAAACCCTATCCATCTACCGATGATGACAGCAATCTTCTCCATTGTCCAACCGACCAACAACGACTGAAAGGTGAACGGCGTTCTGTTCTTTTTTTTTTTTTAACTCCCTTTTCTGAGAATCCCAGATCCCTTTCTTCGATTGAAAGAGGATCGCCACTGATCGTGGTGGTGGTAACTTACTACTGATGAGATCTGTTCTGTAATTTTTTTTTTGTCTTCTTTTTTCCTCTTCTTCTTCTCAATCTCTAATCTGTGTGTTTTTTTTGTTGTTGTTGTTTTTTTGTTTTGTTTTGTTACAGTTTCTGAAAGCAAAGAGGTGGTGAGAGTCAGAGTGTGAGGGTTCTACACACAGAGAGAAAAGAAGCTTACAGAAATACAGTTCGAAAACCAAAGAGAAGAAGCTTGCAGTAGTTCGGAAACCAGAAAGGTTTGTTTTCTTTTGCTTCTTCTCTGCAATGGATTTGAAAGTACCTGTTTGTTGCAAATTGGATGTTTATTGTTTACATTCTATTTAGCCCTAAATTTTGTGATTTTGAACCTTAATTCTGTTAGTCCTAAATTCTGTTAATTTGAGTTTGAACTAGACTGAGAATTTGAGATCTCTTTTAGTCTGTGATTTTATATATGTGTTTATGATTTATTGTTTTTTTTTTTTGTATCGGTGAGTCTGTGATTGTGATTTTGAGTTTAAACCATTGAAAATGGGATGTTTACATTCTGTTAGCCCTAAATTCTGTTAAATCTGTTATCCCTAAATTTTGTGATTTTGGATCCTTAATTCTGGTAGCCCTAAATTCTATGAATTTGAGTTTTCGAACCAGTCTAAGACTTTGAGCTCTCTTTTAGGGGTGGTTTGGGATGATCTAAATAAGTATACTTTTTGACTTTTTATGAACTATGGGTTGGGTATGGGTTGGATTTGAAGTGATGTGGTAGAGAGGTGATGTGACTTCAATAAGATAATTTGACTTAAATAGGATAATGACTTTTTAACTTTTTTTAGGTTATAACAAACAAGGCCTTAGTCTGTGATTTTATATATGTGTCTATGATTTATTGTTTTTTATATCTGTGAGTCTGTGACTGTGATTTTGAGTTTGAACCATTGAAAATGGAATGTTTACATACTGTTACTTAGTCATAAATTATGTTAAATCTGTTACCCCTAAATTCTGTGATTTTGAACCCTTAATTCTGTTAGCCTTAAATGCTCTGATGTTCACATTTGATTTGAAATTTGTTTATGTTAGCCCTAAATTCTGTTAAATCTGTCATCTTGTTTGAAATTATAGGGAAAAGCAGTTTATTTGATAATCTTTCGGTCATGGATCCTTCAAGCGAAGAAATGAATGACTTTTTGGTGTTTTCTTTATTAAATAATTTCATTTTTTTGTTATACAGGTTTAGATGGCTCATGGTTTGGCTTAAGGAAATAAATAACTTTTTTGATTTTTTTTTTTTTGAATGACTGTAATATTATTTTTGGATGCACAATTGCACAATATTTTGGATGACTGTAACTTGTTTTTTTTTTGAGCTTTGGATGACTGTAACTTGAGCTTTGGATGACTGACTGTAACTTGGATGCACAATGTTTTTTTATGTTTTATGTTTTATGAGTTTTATGTTTTTTACATTGCCCACTGGAACATAGATGATAGATGTGAATATTGCATTGCATTGACCACTGTCCAAGTTGTTCATTGAATATTGGATGCATTGTGAATATTGCACTGTTTATTGACCACTGCCTAGGTTTAGATGACAGATGTGAATATTAAGTTTAAGACTTGGTTTGCCCACACTGCCCAGGTTGTTTATTGAACATTGGATGCATTGAATAAGCTATGAGTTGCATTGCCCACACTGCCCAGGTTGTTTATTGAACCACTAGATGGATGCACATAGATGTGAATAGAACTTATGAGTTGCATTGCCCATGTTGTTTACAGTTTATTGAACCACTGGATATAGATGTGAATATTGCATTGTCCAAGTTGTTTTTTTAGGAAGTGCACGATTGAATATTATGCCCAGGTTTTTTTTTTTTTTTGGAAGTGCACAATTAAATTATGTTGAAAATTTGTAAATTTTTAAACCGCCAAACCAATTCGTATCCATCCGCCAATCTACTTAATCTGCATCCGCCGGATTGGTGGACGGATGCAAATTGATTTTCTTCAATCCGCCAATTTGGCAGACAGATGGCGGATTGGAGGTTCCGTGGCCGCAATCAATCCGCGCCCACCCTTACTTTACATCAGTTCAAAAAAATAGAGAATTTTTTTTCTAAGATCCCTGATATTAAGATTTTATAAGATAAAAGGACATACAATATTTTCATAGTAGTTAGGATCTCCTTAATATTTTCACAGAGAAAATTCGACTTAGAGAAATTTCGACCATGACATAGAGAAAATTTGAAATTTCTCTAGTATTGAGGGACCTTAGCTAATAAAAAAAAATATATCTTAGACCTCTTCTGCTACACAAAGTTAGAGATGAATGTTCCACTAATTTTTCAAAAAAAAAAAAAAAAAGGTGTACTTTACCCTTGATATATATGTAAAAAAATATTAAACTAAAATATTGTAAAATGTCTATATAAATAAATTTTGTTAATGTGTACCGTTAAATTAAATATTAAAAAACTTAACAAATTATATTAAAACATGTTAGATGTTATTGAAATCAAATTTTGTTGTTGTTGTTGTTGATGATGTTATTAAGGGCTCATTTAGGAATTGATTACATCGGTGACAAACAATGTCTAAATCGTTGATGAATGCTTATTGAGCAAATTGTTGAGTGTTTTCTTCTTAAATTGCTTTTGGCAATACCTAAAAACTTCACATTTAATTTATTTTTTTTTAAGTAAATTTTTTTAAAAATTATTTCAATTTTTGTTATTTTTCTAATCTGTGTTGTCATGATAAATCTAAAAAGTACATTTTTATGAATTTTTTAAAAAAAAATTAAAAAAAACAAAATAAGTCAAAAAAATCTACTATTTTTTTGCTTATTTTTGACTTTTTCAATTTTTATTTAGTATTCTTTAAAAATGTTATTTGTTGGGAAGCTTCCTTTGGAAGTTCTTTGTGGTACCTGCCAACAACCAAAAAAAAAAGACGTCTCCTAACACAGAAGCGGCGGCAGAGCAGCAGAGGAAGAGACAGGGAGATCGAAACCGAATAAAAAGGAGAATTATAAATAAATAAAAAGAGAATTTTTTTTAAAGATATTTGATATTAAAATTTTATAAGATGAAAAAATATATAATATTTTTATAATAATTAAGATCTTTTAACATTTTTATAGAAAAAAATTTATATCCGAAAAATTTTATCCGACTCAGAGAAATTTTGACCCTGACACAGAAATTTTTTTGGTGTGATTATAGAAAAATTTCATCGAGAGACCTTAGATAATAAAAAAAAGCCTTAGAACTCTCCTACTATACAAAGTTGGAGATGAATGTTTAACTAATTTTTCCTAAATAAAAATAAGGTTTGAGTTTTTTTTAATAAAATAAAATTTTAATTTTATTAATTTAAATTATTCATCTATTTTTAGTAATTAAAATTGATGAAAAAAATATATTTTACTCATTAAATTCAAAGATCATTGGGAGAGAGAGAGAGAGAGAGAGCGCTATGGGAACTTCTAATCTATGCTCGGTATCTATATATATATAGAGACAAGACAAAATTGGGCCTCTAGATTGTACAATGCATCCTAAGGCCAAAGCAACTAGTATTACTCTGAGACCTTAACAAAACGAAACAATACCTCTTCAAAAACCCTAACCACCAACTTGAAGAGTGACAGTCAATCGTCACAAGACAGACAATACTTTTCCAATATTAGGGTGATGCCACACCCCATAACCTAAACGAAATAAAATCAATTTGGACAACGACCTAGGATTTCCATCAACAAAGACTACAAATCAACATTAAAAGTTCTACTCCGATGTGGAGTTTATAAAATGGTTTTAACAATATACCTTAAGTTTAATCAAGACTCAATACAACTAGGCAAAGGCCCAAACTATACATGGCCCTCAAGCTAAAAGCTAATTCAACTCAACTTCTAAGACTTTTACTCTGAGTTGCAACACAAACTCTACATTAGTATTACGGTGACTCACAATTCGACTAACACAACTTGCGAGATATTTAGATATTTAGGTTTTGTCATAAGTTTTGGTTATTTTGATATGTTGGTGTTGTTTGATAAGTTTGGGAAAAGTTAGGGTTTGAATTGTAATTTGATAGAAAGGGGGTTTTCCATATATTAAACTCCATATGCTTATAAGTCATGAAAAATGACATTGATAGTGTCTGTTGGCTACATATTTTGTACAAGCCAGTTACAATTCAACACGTGGCAGAATAAGGGTAATATAGGAAGACTATTCAAGTCTTCGATCCTTATCGTACATGTGGCAGTTAGTATTGGTTCTCACGTGATCTGAGTAGCATTGGATCAGTAAAGAGGTGAAAGGTGACGTGGCTTCGACGGTTACTCTGATTCAAATTCAAATATAGAAGGGAAGCCTAACTGCAAGTGATGGCGTAGTGGAACTACTTATAAGGCAGCATGATCAACGATCATGAAGGAGCAGTTCGACGGTTTGAAGTGCAGTTCGATGGTCATCCTTGAGAAGTATAAATAGCGGGGAAGACCCCAGAAAAAAGACCCAGACTCAGATCATACAAACCAGTCTTACTTTACATATTTTCTTTTCCAGTTTTACATTTCCAGTCTTTACATTTCCTGTTCTTTAAATTCCTGCTCTTTATATTCCTGTACTTTAAATTCCTGCACTGCACTTCATTCATAGGAGTAGTTTCAAGTAGATTGTTGCTGTAAACCTCTACCAGGCTGAGTTTGGATCATTGTAAGTTTTCATTCTAATGAAATACTTCAATTGCTCTTCATTTAACTGTTATTTTGCTTAATTTCTCCTAAGTCAAGCCACCAGTAAAAGTCCTCTTCATTGAGGTTGAAAGAACTAAAACACAATTGTCTGATAATTGGTTGGCAATTAACATTTCTGTAAGGACTGATTGATCATTGTTGGCACGCTCGCATTTACGAAAATACCCTTCGAAAGCCAAAAAGCCAACAGTGTCAAATTGAGATAATTAAACCTTAGGGTTAATTTTGAGGAAAGGGGGAAAAGCCCTTATTGTTGAAAATAAATTAATTTGTATAATTAATTTTGGGAAAAGTGTGGAATTAAGTTTAATTCATGAAATTGGGGAATTATGAGATTGAATGGTGTGGTTGGATAATTTAATCACTCACCTATGAAAATGTTGAGATTATACCTGTTGATACATTTATTTCCTGTTTAGAAATAACTGTTTGGGCTATCGGTGGAGGATAGTCGTGATTGTTGTAGACATTGCATGCTGATTAGAGAAAACTAAAACTAATCACATAGAATAAGTCATTGAATATGACGGTTGAATTAATACAGCAAATACGTGTATTGATTGAATATGGTATATGACAAGTGTTAAATACATTGTATATGCATATTGTTTGAGAGGAGATAGGGGATGTATTCCATGGTTTGAGGGAAGATAGGGGATGGACTCTCAAACCTGTTTAGGAGGAGAAAGGGGATGGACTCCACTAGTACAGCAAATACATGTACTTATTGATTTATGGAAGTGTTTTAGTACAGCAAATTTGTGTACTTATCGATTTATGGAAGTGTTTTAGTATGAGCCTTAGCCTCACTAAATTGTTGATATTGGAAGTAATATTAATATGAGATGTAGTCTCATTTATTGTTTGGCTAGGTTCTGAGCCATGCTTGTATAAATGGAAAGTTAGGTAAATAATGGAAAGTGAAACGTATCATGGACATAATGGTCATGAAACAGTATTGTGATGTAATTGATTTATAAGTGTTAACCATCTATCGAATGCTATTGCTTTAGTCAATGCTTATATTTGGTTTAGTATATCTTTGCTGGGCTGTGGCTCACCCTATATGGGAACATCATTTTCAGGTCCAGGTGATATGCTACCTCCAAGGACTTAGCTTGGGAGGACTTGGAGTTGAAGACTCTTTCTTTTTAGTTAGTTTGTTATTTTGATGTTACATGTAAATTCAAGCCAAGGGCTTAATCTGTAATTGAGTTAGTACTCATTTCTTTTGTGTCCAAGTGTTGGCTTGGAAAGCTGTAAGTCCATAGGGCATTTACTTTCATATTATATGTAATATCTTCTATCAAGAATACTCTGATGAATGGAAGAATGTCTATTTTTCGTAAGTCAATGCATGTCAATATTATTTATTATGGGTTTATTTTGAGGGCGTTACAACTTGGTATCAGAGCGTACCGGGTTTGAATACTTTGGGTACGTGGGAAGTGATTAGTATCACAATGGGTTCGTCTCGTTTGATAGAGACTTAGCTGTACTGCTATATGCTTATATGATAACATGTTTACGTGACTATGTGGGTATGGAATATAGTTTCTAGGATGTTGATTGGACCCTTGAGTTTCTGGTAGTCTTGTTGGAAAAGCACTTGATCAATGCTGTTTCCAGCCGAAACTCTAGCAACGCCTCGGGACTGTCATTATCCAGGAATGAAATTCGTAGGTGCTTATGTGATTATGTGCTTACGTAGAGTGAATTACTGTTGTCCAATGTATTAAGACGTGAGTGTTATAGCTTTGACACATTTATTAATGTGCTAACTTATTAATCGTCTTTGTTACCTTTATTAGGATGTCAGGACGAGGACGAGGACGAGGACATGGTAGGCGTGTTAGCGTGGTAGGCAGGAGATGCCCATACCGGATGAGATTCCGGAGCAGTAGGAGGGAGTTGGTCAGGTCAATGTGGCCGAACCAGCGGGTCAGTAGGCTATGGGTGCCTTAGCCCGCGAGATAGCAGGGGCATTCAGGGAGTCCGCGGGCATTCTCAGGGCTGAGAATCAAGCCCAGGTTCATGTTACAGATGCAGGGCCTTCTTTTCTGAAGAGGGAATTCTTCCGGTCTAACCCGGACGAGTTTTTGGGTGATCTAAAAAAGCCACTTAAGGCGGATGTATGGCTCGAACAGACAACGAATATGTTTGAGATGCTTGGCATCGAAGACAGGGTATTGAAAGTGACCTTGGCATCTTTCCAACTAAAGGGGGATGCGGGTCAGTGGTGGAAGTTCACAAAGGGTCGTATAGGAGGGACTTGGGAGGCCTTTATAGGTGCTTTCCAGGAGAAGTTCTTATCTCCAGCTGTTAAGGTGAAGCTGGGAGACCGGTTCTGCTAGCTTTTACAGCTGAGTTCCTCAGTAGCCGAGTTTGAGGCTGCATTTACTAGTTTGTCCAGGTTTGCACCTGAACTTGTGGCGTCCGAGGAACGCCGTTGTATCGAGTTTGAGAAGAAATTGAGGCGTGGCCTCAAGATGAGGATTGGCGGGTCTATGGTTCGAGACTATGGGCATTTGGTTGATGCTGTAGCCCATATGGAGATCATGATGTAGGAGGAGGAGGGGTAGAGGGGCTCCAAGAGGAGTCAGGATGGCCAGGGTGATGGCAGGAGACAGAGGGGTTCTAACCCTCAGCAGTCTCAGGGTGGTTTTGCTAGATTGACCTTTCCAGTGCCGAGTGCAGGTTCTGGTAAAGGCAGCTAGGGAGACATTACCTGTTTCAAATGTGGTCAGCTAGGCCATAAGTCTCCAGTTTGCCTGCAGAAGGGAGGAGGGCAGAGAGCAGTATCATCTTCGGCTCGACCTTAGAGCCAGAGTCAGGGCAGGGGCCAGCCGCTTTTTTGTTACCAGTGTGGTCAGGCAGAGCACCTGAAGAGGTTTTGCCCGCAGTTGAGTGGCACATCTGGTGCATCTGGTTTGAGGCAGACTCAGAGTCATCAGCCGGCTCAGTCAGTTCAGGCCTCGAGGGCCAATCAGGGAGCCTCATCGTCCCAGTCTGCGCAGCAGTCTTATGTTCCTAGAAGTGAGCAGGTAGATCAAAGACCGTCAGGACGCGTGTATGCTATTACCGCGCAGGATCTTGTGCCTGCTCCATCTGTCGTGAGAGGTACCTTCTTGTTTTGCAACTTGGTTGCCAATGTATTGATTGATACGAGTGCATCACATTCCTTTATATCTGTTGCATTTGCATCTGTCTTGGGTTTTGGAGTTGGCACAGTTAGCATCTCCTATTTGTGTTGTATCACCTGTTGGGGGTGAATTGATTTTGAAACAAGGGTGTCGGGGCTGTGGTATAGAGGTCGCCGACCGCTGACTTTCATTTCCTTTTGTTGTTATGCCTATGTCAGGTTTTGATGTTATTTTGGGTATGGACTGGTTATTGTCATACCAGGCTGTCATTGATTGTTACCGCTAGAGGTTCACTGTATGTACCTCGAGCGGGAATTGTTTCCATTTCTTAGGGGATCGGGTTGGTAGTGTTTTGCCACCGGTGTATGATCTGCGAGGGCGGAGTGAGCTTAGTGGTCTCCTCTCTAGTTTTATGAGTAGTGAGTGTGATGAGACCCAGACGGTATTGCCGAGAGTGGTTTGTGCGTACTCGGATGTTTTTCCCGAGGATCTTGTTAGTTTAGCACCGTATCGAGAGGTCAAGTTCTTTATTGACCTAGTGCCTGGCACGGCACCGATTTCCATGGCACCTTACTGTAGACACCCCATTTTTGACCGACCTTAAGACTCAGACGTCGCTGATTGAGCACTCGGTGATGTTGCATACTGTGCTCGTTCCGAAGTCTCAGAGTCGTGGCCGCGCGCCCTGCCTCCGGACTTTCGAACCCTCTTCTCTACCTTGTCTCGGTTTGCGAACCAGACTCGTTTTTCTCTGTTTTCTTTCCCGAGGGAAGGGAGTGGTCTTGTAGACTATCTCCCGGTGGCCGTGAGCTACTTTTCGTGGCCGTAGGCCATTTTGCCCGTTTCGGGGCCCGGTTCCCGGTTTTCGGGGCCGTTAGGCTGTGTGCCTCGGCTCGGGACCGCCCAACCATCTCCGACTTCTCCGGTTTTTGGCGGAAACCTCTGTTTTAGTGTTCCGAGGGACACTGGGGCCCCTGATGCCCACTTCGCAGCCGAACACCACTTCCGGTGCCCGGCGACCCATTTTCGGGACCCCGAACTGCGTGATTTGGGCCCCGAGCATTCATTTTGCATCAGCCTTCTCCGGTTTTTGGCAGAGACCTTTGTTTTAATATTTCGAGAAACCCTGGGGCCCCCGATGCCCACTTCGTGGCCGTATGCCACTTTCGGTGCTCATAGCCGGTTTTCGGGACCCCAAACCGAGCGGTTTTGGTCCCGAGCATTCATTTTGCATCCATCTTCTCCGGTTTTTGGCAGGTACCTCTGTTTTGTCATTCCAGAGGACACTGGGGTCGCGGATACCCACTTCGCTGCCGAACACCACTTCCGGCACCCGCAGCCCATTTTCGGGATCCCGATTTGCTCGGTTTTGGCCCCGAACGTTCATTTCTCATTAGTTTTTGTTCAAACTTGGCAGGTACCTCTGTTTCAACATCAGGAAGATCACTGGGGGGTGGGAGGCCAGCAATTATCCCAGATAACCAGTTTCGCTCATCCGGAGCCCGTTTTGCTCACTTCCGGGCCAATGTTGAACACCTTGGGGGTATTTTCTTCCAACCAAAGTTACATATCTGTGATGAGGGGACCTGGGAGGACCCTACCAACTACTGGTCGGCCAGAAACTGTGAGTTTCATTTTTGGGCCTCTCCTTCAAGCTCTATGTTGTGACTCCTGCTTCAGTGTTGCCAATTTCCGGCCTTGGAACCTTGTTGCACACATCTAGGAGGACACTTTGGTATGGTGGTCGGCCAGAAATTGTGCCTTTCATTTTTGGGCCTCTCCTTCAAGCTCTATGTTGTGACTCCTGGTTCAGTGTTGCCAAATTCCGACCCTGGGGCCTTATTCTACACACATGGGAGGACACTCTTGTATGGTGGTCGGCCAGAAATTTTGAAGTTGATTTTTTTGAGGTGGCTGGCCGGCCATAGGAGGTGGCTGGCCGGCCATGGTGGGTGGCTGGCCGGCCACCTTGAGCAAAACTACCTGGCCGGCCAGACTTCTGCTTTCCAGCCTGTTCCAGCTGTCCAGCTGCTTTTCAAAGTGTCTCCCTCATCCGGGGGACATTTCAGGAGGGAAAGATTGGATGCTTTCCCTCCCCTTTTACACCCCATCTTCTTGCCTATTTGAAGGCCCCTCCCCCTCCTTCTTCAAGGTTAGAAATTTTGGTCTCAAGAACACTTAACCAAATTCCCTCATTTTCATAGCTTTAAACTCCAAAAAAGCTTCAAGTGTCAAGGCCATTCCTTCATCAACACCTAGCCTCACCATCCCTACCATCACTTCAGCAGCAAGGAGGTGAATTTCAGAGGTTGAGAAGCTACAAATCAGAGCCAAGAATCAAAGAAAGACAAGTCTTCAAGGGTAAGTCCTCAAAACCAACTTTTAGGGCATTTTCTTGATCCTTTTCTATACTTTAATTGGTTGAGAATTGGGGCTCCGACCCCTACTGATTTTGTGCTTAAAATGAGCCCCTCTACAACTTTGTAGAAGGGCCCAACCTCATTTGGTGTTTGTATACACTAGTTCCTTCAATATTCTTCAAGTTGGTAACATTTTTGCATGCTAAAATTGACCTATTTGTGTTGGTTTTTGGGGGTCCGACCCCTACTGATTTTGTGCTCAAAATGAGCCTCTCTACAACATTGTAGATAGGCTCAACTTCATTTTGCCTTTGTATCTACCACCTCCTTCAAATTTCATCAAGTGTGCCACTTTTTGTATGCATTTTTTTGACCTATTTGTGTTTGGTTTTAGGACTTCGACCCCTACTGGTTTTAGTCTTATTTTGACCCCCTTTACATGTTTCATGAAGAAGGTTTGGTCATTTGGTGTATAGATTGCATGTCTTAGGTTATACCCTCTTGTGGCTTCATTTTTTGCCTTCTATTTCTAGCATATTTGTCTTATGATTTAGAGACCGCCATCTTCTGCATATATGCTTATTTTTGGGTCCTCTTTAATGTTGTAGAAGAAAATTTTTCTATTTAAATTTTCTATATACTACTTGCTTTGAAAATCCTCTCTTTTACCGTATTCTTGCGAGCTTTTGTTGCCATATCTATGCTTGCATTTTGGCCATGTTTATTACTGAAAAAATGCCATATTTGGGACTGCCTTGCTACTGTTCTTGCTGCCATGATCATATTTTGCATGTATAGCATGGCTATAGGCCATTTCGGGGCTTAATTTCGTACTTTCGGGATGAATGCATGCTTCGGGTGTCGTTTCGATTTGTTTCGGGGCTGTTTTCCCCTTTATTTAGGTGCTGAAATTCCACTACCATGCTTGCATATCATTTCCTGGGCTATTCGTATCATTTTTGCATTGCCTCGGTTTGCGTGCCAATGGGCACGCACTTCGAGGCACCTCATTTTTATCATTCCGGCAGCCTATGTGAGTGTGGTTGAGGCCCTCTCATGTTGGCGTAAGCCCAATTTGCATTTTCATGCTCGTATGCCATTGCCTCGATTTGCGTGTCCGCGGGCGCGCGTTTCGAGGCAGCTTTATTTTTACCCGACGGCCTCCTATGTGAGTGAGCTGAGGCTCTCCCATGTTGGTGTAAGTCCATCCCGGCATTCCGTATGCCATTTCATTCTTTCATCATCGCCTCGATTTGCACGCCTGTGGGCACGCGTTTCGAGGCACTTCGGTTTTATCCGATTTTCATTCTTTCATCATCGCCTCGATTTGCGCGCCTGTGGGCACGCGTTTCGAGGCACTTCGGTTTTATCCGATTTTCATTCTTTCATCATCGCCTCGATTTGCGCGCCTGTGGGCACGCGTTTCGAGGCACTTCGGTTTTATCCGATTTTCATTCTTTCATCATCGCCTCGATTTGCGCGCCTGTGGGCACGCGTTTCGAGGCACTTCGGTCTTATCCGATTTTCATTCTTTCATCATCGCCTCGATTTGCGCGCCTGTGGGCACGCGTTTCGAGGCACTTCGGTTTTATCCGATTTTCATTCTTTCATCATCGCCTCGATTTGCGCGCCTGTGGGCACGCGTTTCGAGGCACTTCGGTCTTATCCGATTTTCATTCTCTCATCATCGCCTCGATTTGCGCGCCTGTGGGCACGCGTTTCGAGGCACTTCGGTTTTATCCGATTTTCATTCTTTCATCATCGCCTCGATTTGCGCGCCTGTGGGCACGCGTTTCGAGGCACTTCGGTCTTATCCGATTTTCATTCTTTCATCATCGCCTCGATTTGCGCGCCTGTGGGCACGTGTTTCGAGGCACTTCGGTTTTATCCGATTTTCATTCTTTCATCATCGCCTCGATTTGCGCGCCCGTGTGCGCGCATTTCAAGGCACTTCGGTTTTATCCGATTTTGCATCGTACATCATCGCCTCGGTTTGCGTGCCCGTGTGCACGCATTTCGAGGCACTCCAGTTTTATCTGATCTCCATTTTGGTTTCGTCTCGGTTTGCGCGCCTGTGGGCACGCACTTCGAGGCACTTCGGTTTTATCCGATTTTCATCTTTCAGCATCGCCTCGGTTTGTGTGCCCGTGGGCACGCATTTCGTGGCATCCCATTTTTCGTAGCATTCATGTGTATTCATCCCAATATTGAGTTGTGCAAATCTGCTCCTCGGCCATCATGCATCGATATGCGTGATTGGTGGCGCGAGGATCAAGACATGCATATATTTGTGAAATACACTGCTATGCCCTTTTCCTGCTCTCCGTTGCAGCAAAAATGAAGAATTATCAGCTTTCCGGAATCTGGCGCGCAATTCGAGGAAAACTGCAAACAGAGGCTAATCAGGGCATCCCAGTGGATTTCTGCGCCGAGCAGCCCAGCATATACTATCCACCAGAAGCGAGGCAGTCCCTGGCTTGCACGCCAGTCTCAATTCTTTTGTAATTAATTTGTTAATTAATTAGAATCTGTATTATTTCGGACTGTATATTCTTTTATTCGGGTCTGTATTATTATTTATTCGGACCCTCTGCGCGAGGGCATAAATGTAATAAGGGTGTGTGAGTGTGATGTATGTCTTCCAACCCCCATTTCTTTCTCCCTTTTATTTACCCGCTTTGAATGGTTAGATATAGGGCATATTTCAATTAGCATACAGCATGACAGCATGTTTGCATCATTCATCTGTATTGCATGCATCGGGCTCGGCGCATCATACAAACTGCATTTGTATTTCAATTCTAAGTTGAATACATGTTAGCCGTTGCATTTCATATGCCATCTCTAGAATAGCCGAGCCTGCTATAGTTGCATTTTTGCATGTGTTGCATTAGGCATTCTGTATATTTTAGGATCATGCATGATTTCTAATAAGCTTTCTGTTTTGGCTTGGAGTACTCGGTAAGTGGTTATGCTTTAGCATCCTTGCATGCGTGTGAGTGTTGCCATGATAGCATGCTTACCATGAGGCTAAATGCTTATGTGATATAACTGCCTTGAATGCCTGTGGGTGGAGGTTGAGTTATCTGAATTGGAGCAATTCATCAATTGTTTGTTAAGCCCACTAGATTGTGGCAAAATCTGCATTTTAAGCCTACCTGCGGGTAGCAAACCATCTTTCACAAACAAACATGAAATGTTTTGTTCCAATTCAGACGGCCCAGTCTATACTTGTTTGCTGCGAGCATCACATAGTAACCTAGGCTAATAACCGGAATAAGAGCATACAATGTTTTCAAAATCAGATATCATGGTTAGTAGAGGCCGGTCTTTGACCGGGCGAGAGGGGGTGCTCACGATGTGACCTTCCCTAATCGTACCCAAGTTCCCGAACCAACTTTGGTGATGACGGACACGTGGCCTTTTGGCACTGAGTCAGGGTTTCCTAAATTTCCCATTTTAAAATATTTAGGTGGCGACTCTGTTATCTGGCAAAGCAGTCCATGTTTGGCACTTCTTTTCTAAAATCTGTTTTCCTTCAAAACGATTTGCCGGATTTGGACTCTTTGGTTCGAGATTGAGAACCGCAAACACAAATCGAGTTCGAGATTGAGAAACTGTAACAACGCCCGCGGGGGGCCTCGCTACAGCTCGGACTCGATTTGTGTTTGCGGTTCTCAATCTCGAACCAAAGAGTCCAAATCCGGCAAATCGTTTTGAAGGAAAACAGATTTTAGAAAAGAAGTGCCAAACATGGACTGCTTTGCCAGATAACAGAGTCGCCACCTAAATATTTTAAAATGGGAAATTTAGGAAACCCTGACTCAGTGCCAAAAGGCCACGTGTCCGTCATCACCAAAGTTGGTTCGGGAACTTGGGTACGATTAGGGAAGGTCACATCGTGAGCACCCCCTCTCGCCCGGTCAAAGACCGGCCTCTACTAACCATGATATCTGATTTTGAAAACATTGTATGCTCTTATTCCGGTTATTAGCCTAGGTTACTATGTGATGCTCGCAGCAAACAAGTATAGACTGGGCCGTCTGAATTGGAACAAAACATTTCATGTTTGTTTGTGAAAGATGGTTTGCTACCCGCAGGTAGGCTTAAAATGCAGATTTTGCCACAATCTAGTGGGCTTAACAAACAATCAATGATTTGCTCCACTTCAAATAACCCAACCTCCACCCACAGGCATTCAAGGCAGTTATATCACATAAGCATTTAGCCTCATGACAAGCATGCTATCATGGCAACACTCACACGCATGCAAGGATGCTAAAGCATAACCACTTACCGAGTACTCCAAGCCAAAACAGAAAGCTTATTAGAAATCATGCATGATCCTAAAATATACAGAATGCCTAATGCAACACATGCAAAAATGCAACTATAGCAGGCTCGGCTATTCTAGAGATGACATATGAAATGCAACGGCTAACATGTATTCAACTTAGAATTGAAATACAAATGCAGTTTGTATGATGCGCCGAGCCCGATGCATGCAATACAGATGAATGATGCAAACATGCTGTCATGCTGTATGCTAATTGAAATATGCCCTATATCTAACCATTCAAAGCGGGTAAATAAAAGGGAGAAAGAAATGGGGGTTGGAAGACATACATCACACTCACACACCCTTATTACATTTATGCCCTCGCGCAGAGGGTCCGAATAAATAATAATACAGACCCGAATAAAAGAATATACAGTCCGAAATAATACAGATTCTAATTAATTAACAAATTAATTACAAAAGAATTGAGACTGGCGTGCAAGCCAGGGACTGCCTCGCTTCTGGTGGATAGTATATGCTGGGCTGCTCGGCGCAGAAATCCACTGGGATGCCCTGATTAGCCTCTGTTTGCAGTTTTCCTCGAATTGCGCGCCAGATTCCGGAAAGCTGATAATTCTTCATTTTTGCTGCAACGGAGAGCAGGAAAAGGGCATAGCAGTGTATTTCACAAATATATGCATGTCTTGATCCTCGCGCCACCAATCACGCATATCGATGCATGATGGCCGAGGAGCAGATTTGCACAACTCAATATTGGGATGAATACACATGAATGCTACGAAAAATGGGATGCCACGAAATGCGTGCCCACGGGCACACAAACCGAGGCGATGCTGAAAGATGAAAATCGGATAAAACCGAAGTGCCTCGAAGTGCGTGCCCACAGGCGCGCAAACCGAGACGAAACCAAAATGGAGATCAGATAAAACTGGAGTGCCTCGAAATGCGTGCACACGGGCACGCAAACCGAGGCGATGATGTACGATGCAAAATCGGATAAAACCGAAGTGCCTTGAAATGCGCGCACACGGGCGCGCAAATCGAGGCGATGATGAAAGAATGAAAATCGGATAAAACCGAAGTGCCTCGAAACACGTGCCCACAGGCGCGCAAATCGAGGCGATGATGAAAGAATGAAAATCGGATAAGACCGAAGTGCCTCGAAACGCGTGCCCACAGGCGCGCAAATCGAGGCGATGATGAAAGAATGAAAATCGGATAAAACCGAAGTGCCTCGAAACGCGTGCCCACAGGCGCGCAAATCGAGGCGATGATGAGAGAATGAAAATCGGATAAGACCGAAGTGCCTCGAAACGCGTGCCCACAGGCGCGCAAATCGAGGCGATGATGAAAGAATGAAAATCGGATAAAACCGAAGTGCCTCGAAACGCGTGCCCACAGGCGCGCAAATCGAGGCGATGATGAAAGAATGAAAATCGGATAAGACCGAAGTGCCTCGAAACGCGTGCCCACAGGCGCGCAAATCGAGGCGATGATGAAAGAATGAAAATCGGATAAAACCGAAGTGCCTCGAAACGCGTGCCCACAGGCGCGCAAATCGAGGCGATGATGAAAGAATGAAAATCGGATAAAACCGAAGTGCCTCGAAACGCGTGCCCACAGGCGCGCAAATCGAGGCGATGATGAAAGAATGAAAATCGGATAAAACCGAAGTGCCTCGAAACGCGTGCCCACAGGCGCGCAAATCGAGGCGATGATGAAAGAATGAAAATCGGATAAAACCGAAGTGCCTCGAAACGCGTGCCCACAGGCGCACAAATCGAGGCGATGATGAAAGAATGAAATGGCATACGGAATGCCGGGATGGACTTACACCAACATGGGAGAGCCTCAGCTCACTCACATAGGAGGCCGTCGGGTAAAAATAAAGCTGCCTTGAAACGCGCGCCCGCGGACACGTAAATCGAGGCAATGGCATACGAGCATGAAAATGCAAATTGGGCTTACGCCAACATGAGAGGGCCTCAACCACACTCACATAGGCTGTCGGAATGATAAAAATGAGGTGCCTCGAAGTGCGTGCCCATTGGCACGCAAACCGAGGCAATGCAAAAATGATACGAATAGCCCAGGAAATGATATGCAAGCATGGTAGTGGAATTTCAGCACCTAAATAAAGGGGAAAACAGCCCCGAAACAAATCGAAACGACACCCGAAGCATGCATTCATCCCGAAAGTACGAAATTAAGCCCCGAAATGGCCTATAGCCATGCTATACATGCAAAATATGATCATGGCAGCAAGAACAGTAGCAAGGCAGTCCCAAATATGGCATTTTTTCAGTAATAAACATGGCCAAAATGCAAGCATAGATATGGCAACAAAAGCTCGCAAGAATACGGTAAAAGAGAGGATTTTCAAAGAAAGTAGTATATAGAAAATTTAAATAGAAAAATTTTCTTCTACAACATTAAAGAGGACCCAAAAATAAGCATATATGCAGAAGATGGCGGTCTCTAAATCATAAGACAAATATGCTAGAAATAGAAGGCAAAAAATGAAGCCACAAGAGGGTATAACCTAAGACATGCAATCTATACACCAAATGACCAAACCTTCTTCATGAAACATGTAAATGGGGTCAAAATAAGACTAAAACCAGTAGGGGTCGAAGTCCTAAAACCAAACACAAATAGGTCAAAAAAATGCATACAAAAAGTGGCACACTTGATGAAATTTGAAGGAGGTGGTAGATCTAATGGTCAAATGAAGTTGAGCCTATCTACAATGTGATAGAGGGGCTCATTTTGAGCACAAAAGCAGTAGGGGTCGGACCCCCAAAAACCAACACAAATAGGTCAATTTTAGCATGCAAAAATGTTACCAACTTGAAGAATATTGAAGGAACTAGTGTATACAAACACCAAATGGAGTTGAGCTCCTCTACAATGTTGTAGAGGGGCTCATTTTAGGCACAAAAGCAGTAGGGGTTGAACCCCCAATTCTCAACCAATTAGAGTAGGGAAAAAGATCAAAAAAAATGCCCTAAAAGTTGGTTTTGAGGACTTACCCTTGAAGACTTGTCTTTCTTTGATTCTTGGCTCTGATTTGTAGCTTCTCAACCTCTGAAATTCACCTCCTTGCTGCTGAAGTGATGGTAGGGATGGTGAGGCTAGGTGTTGATGAAGGAATGGCCTTGACACTTGAAGCTTTTTTGGAGTTTAAAGCTATGAAAATGAGGGAATTTGGTTAAGTGTTCTTGAGACCAAAATTTCTAACCTTGAAGAAGGAGGGGGAGGGGCCTTCAAATAGGCAAGAAGATGGGGTGTAAAAGGGGAGGGAAAGCATCCAATCTTTCCCTCCTGAAATGTCCCCCGGATGAGGGAGACACTTTGAAAAGCAGCTGGACAGCTGGAACAGGCTGGAAAGCAGAAGTCTGGCCGGCCAGGTAGTTTTGCTCAAGGTGGCCGGCCAGCCACCCACCATGGCCGGCCAGCCACCTCCTATGGCCGGCCAGCCACCTCAAAAAAATCAACTTCAAAATTTCTGGCCGACCACCATACAAGAGTGTCCTCCCATGTGTGTAGAATAAGGCCCCAGGGTCGGAATTTGGCAACACTGAACCAGGAGTCACAACATAGAGCTTGAAGGAGAGGCCCAAAAATGAAAGGCACAATTTCTGGCCGACCACCATACCAAAGTGTCCTCCTAGATGTGTGCAACAAGGTTCCAAGGCCGGAAATTGGCAACACTGAAGCAGGAGTCACAACATAGAGCTTGAAGGAGAGGCCCAAAAATGAAACTCACAGTTTCTGGCCGACCAGTAGTTGGTAGGGTCCTCCCAGGTCCCCTCATCACAGATATGTAACTTTGGTTGGAAGAAAATACCCCCAAGGTGTTCAACATTGGCCCGGAAGTGAGCAAAACGGGCTCCGGAGGAGCGAAACTGGTTATCTGGGATAATTGCTGGCCTCCCACCCCCCAGTGATCTTCCTGATGTTGAAACAGAGGTACCTGCCAAGTTTGAACAAAAACTAATGAGAAATGAACGTTCGGGGCCAAAACCGAGCAAATCGGGATCCCGAAAATGGGCTGCGGGTGCCGGAAGTGGTGTTCGGCAGCGAAGTGGGTATCCGCGACCCCAGTGTCCTCTGGAATGACAAAACAGAGGTACCTGCCAAAAACCGGAGAAGATGGATGCAAAATGAATGCTCGGGACCAAAACCGCTCGGTTTGGGGTCCCGAAAACCGGCTATGAGCACCGAAAGTGGCATACGGCCACGAAGTGGGCATCGGGGGCCCCAGGGTTTCTCGAAATATTAAAACAAAGGTCTCTGCCAAAAACCGGAGAAGGCTGATGCAAAATGAATGCTCGGGGCCCAAATCACGCAGTTCGGGGTCCCGAAAATGGGTCGCCGGGCACCGGAAGTGGTGTTCGGCTGCGAAGTGGGCATCAGGGGCCCCAGTGTCCCTCGGAACACTAAAACAGAGGTTTCCGCCAAAAACCGGAGAAGTCGGAGATGGTTGGGCGGTCCCGAGCCGAGGCACACAGCCTAACGGCCCCGAAAACCGGGAACCGGGCCCCGAAACGGGCAAAATGGCCTACGGCCACGAAAAGTAGCTCACGGCCACCGGGAGATAGTCTACAAGACCACTCCCTTCCCTCGGGAAAGAAAACAGAGAAAAACGAGTCTGGTTCGCAAACCGAGACAAGGTAGAGAAGAGGGTTCGGAAGTCCGGAGGCAGGGCGCGCGGCCACGACTCTGAGACTTCGGAACGAGCACAGTATGCAACATCACCGAGTGCTCAATCAGCGACGTCTGAGTCTTAAGGTCGGTCAAAAATGGGGTGTCTACACTTACCGTTTTGCCCTAGCCGAGTTGAGTGAGTTGAAGATTCAACTCCAAGAGTTGCTAGATAAGGGCTACATTCACCCTAGCATTTCACCGTAGGGAGAACCGGCCCTCTTTGCTAAAAAGAAAGGTGGTGCCTTGAGACTTTGTATTGATTACCGGAAATTGAATCGGGCTACGGTCAAGAATAATTACCCTATGCCTCGTATAGATGATCTGTTCGATCAGTTGAAGGGTTCCTGTTGTTTCTCTAAGATAGACTTGAGATCGGGTTACCATTAGTTGAGGGTCAGGAAGGAGGATATCCCGAAGACGGCATGCCGTACGCGGTATGGCCACTATGAGTTTCTGGTAATCCCTTTTGGGCTCACCAATGCACCGACAGTGTTTATGGACTTGATGAACTGGATATTTCGGGAATTCTTGGATCGTTTTGTAGTCGTCTTCGTGGACGACATTCTGATTTATTCACCTTCTGAGGAGGAGCACGAGGGACACTTGAGAATGGTGCTCGAGTTACTTAGAGCCCATAAACTTTATGCTAAGTTTGGGAAGTGTGAGTTCTGGCTGAGGGAGGTGAAGTTCTTAGGCCATATAGTCTCCGGGGAAGGGGTGTCTGTTGATACATCCAAAATAGAGGCAGTGCATGATTGGGCACAGCCTAAGAGCGTGTTTGAGATCCGCAATTTTCTGGGATTAGCTGGGTATTACCGCCGGTTTGTGAAAGATTTCTCCAGACTAGCTTCACTGTTGACTAGATTGACACGGAAATGGGTCAAGTTCGTATGAAGTGAGACTTGTGAAAAGTCGTTCAAAGAGTCGAAAGTTAGATTGACCGCCGCTCCGATTTTGATTATTCCGGAGAGAGGGTTGGGTTATGTCGTTTATTGTGATGCCTCACGAGAGGGTTTGGGTTGTGTGTTGATGCAAGTGGGGAAAGTGGTAGCCTATGGCTCACATCAATTGAAAATACACAGGAAGAATTACCCTACACATGACCTAAAGTTAGCAGCTGTGATTTTTGCCTTGAAGATTTGAAGGCACTACCTTTATGGTGAACGGTTAGAGGTGTTCTCGGATCATAAGAGTCTGAAATATTTGTTTACACAGAAAGACTTGAACTTGAGACAGAGGAGGTGGACGGAGTTCATTGAGGATTACGACTTCGAGTTGCATTATCATCCGGGGAAAGCCAATGTTGTGGCCGATGCCCTTAGCAGAAAATCCATTAGTGATGTAGCTTGTATAGCCATCCGGAAGTGGGAGATGTTGGGTGCACTTGGGGAGTTTGATTTGCTTCTAGGCGAATCTGTTGAGGCTGCAGCCTTATTTTCTGTTGTTGCGCAGCCTACACTTGTGACTAGAGTGTTAGAGGCACAGAGAGGTGACCTTGAGGTAGAATCCCTTCGAGAGAAGATCTCCAGTGGGAAGGTTGAGAAGGGTTTGACTGTATATCCCGACTTGAGTGTGAGATACCGAGACTGTTTGTTTGTGCCGGAGTCTTGCCGAGAGGAGGTACTCTGAGAGTTTCATCATTCACGCCTTGCGGTGCATCTGGGAGGCACTAAGATGTATCGTGATTTGGTTCGCTAGTTTCGGTGGCGGGGAATGAAGAGAGATGTGGCAGTTTTCGTGTCTAAGTGCCTTACTTGTCAGCAAGTGAAGGCCGAACACCAGATGCCAGCAGGTTTGTTGCAACCCTTGCCTATTGCCGAGTGGAAGTGGAAGCATGTCACTATGGACTTCGTTGTAGGTCTTTCGAGGACTCAGTGGGGTAGTGATGCTATTTGGGTGGTTGTAGACCGATTGACTAAAACGGCGCACTTTATCCCTATGTGCGTGAGAGATTCGGTGGATCATCTTGTCGATTTGTACATTCGGGACATAGTGAGGTTGCACGGGGTCCCAGTGACGATCATCTCAGATAGAGACCCTCGTTTTACTGCTAGGTTGTGGCAGAGTTTGCAGAGTGCCTTGGGCACCAAGTTGACCTTTAGTACGGCCTATCATCCTCAGACTGACGTGCAGTCTGAGCGTACTATTTAGATCCTTGAGGATATGCTTCGAGGTTGTGTCCTTGACTTTAGTGGGACGTGGGAGAGGCACTTGCCCTTGGTGGAGTTTGCCTGCAACAATAGTTTTCAGTTGAGTATCGGTATGGCACCGTTTGAGGCCTTGTATGGCCAACCGTGTAGGTCTCCAGTTTGTTGGGCCGAGGTGGGTGATGCACCTTTGTTAGGTCCGGAGTTGGTTAGGGAGACGACGGAGAAAGTTAAGCTTATCCGTAAGAGGCTTGTTATAGCCCAGAGTCGCCAAAAAAGTTATGCCGACCGTAGGACGAGGCCTTTGGCATTTGAGACGAGTGATCATGTTTTTCTGAAAATATCACCTAGGTGAGGTTTGATGAGGTTCGGAAAGAGTAGGAAGTTATCCCCTCGGTTTATCGGTCCCTTTGAGATCCTTGAGAGGATTAGGGAGGTTGCTTATCGTTTGGCTTTGCCACCACAGTTGTCCAGGGTACATGACGTATTTCATGTTAGTATGCTTCGGAAGTATGAACCGGATCCATCCCATGTGTTGGATTGGACCGATTTGGAGATAGATGAGGATGCCTCGTATGAGGAGAGACCGGTGCGGGTCTTGGATAGACGGGATCAAGTCTTGCGAGGCAAGACCATTCCCTTGGTAAAAGTTTTGTGGAAACATCACGGGGTGGAGGAAGCCACTTGGGAACGTGAGTTGGAAGTCCATGAGAAGTATCTGGACTTGTTTGTTGATGTGTAACCATGCATTGGTAATTTTGTAATATCGTTGAACTTTAAGAGCATTATATATGTCTTAAGTTGTAAAATATTGTGAATGTTTTGGTTTATGGAAGTATTGTAGAACTTGCCTTGAAATGGAAGTTTGTTATAACATTGTATATGTTGAATGTATTGTAGAAATGGAGATATATCATGAATGTGGAATATGATGTAAAATTGTGAAACATGTATGTAGAAATTGTTGAATTTCGAGGAAGGCATGTTATTAATACATATTGAGATATGTGGTAAATTGCCTCTTGAATAGAGAATGAATGACCGGAAATGGGTCGAATTGTTAAATTTTGCATTGTAATATGTTCGGAGTTGAGAAAATCTTGTTTTTGAAAAACTTGTATTTAATTTCGGGGACGAAATTCTTTAAGGGGGGAAGGTTATAGCGATCCCGGTATTCTCTTTACTGTTCAGTTGTATTCCGGACTCAGTTCCGTGGAGTTGGTAGTTGTGTCTACCTTGTTGTCGTCCTTTAATTCCATTTGATTGAGTTTTAGGATGTGTTGGGCATGTTTTGAGCAGGTGGGTTGAGCCTTGGTCTAATTTCTTGTTGCCCAGTTTTTGGTCTTTCCGCTCGAGCAGGGTTTACACCCTTCCAGCATTTTGTGTCCCTGCAAAACTTCTGCAGGTGTGATTTCTATGCTCGAGCGGGTAATATATTTTTGGTGAAAGTTCTGGGATGGGATAGTCCACGCTCGAGCGGAGTGGTTCTTCGCGCTCGAGCAGATGTGTTTCACTCTTGTGTCTTGGCGCTCGAGCGGGACTTATTGCGCTTGAGCGGATCTAGATTTTTGTTCTTGACACTCGAGCGTTGTGTTTTCTGCTCGAGCGGACCTGTCGTATAACAGAGGGCAGCTAGGCATTTTTGAATCACTTTTTACACTTCCTCTCTCTCTCTCTCTCTCACTTTTCAAAAAGCCATTTTTGAGAGCTCCTCTCTCTAGAAACTCCCTTCTATCTAGGGTTTGATCTAGTTAGAGTGCTTCCCTTTCCGTCGGCCTTTGTAAAAGTTGTGTTGATCGTCGAGGGCGTCGTTTTCATCCGAAAAGTTTGGAATTTGGAGCACTTTGAGTTTTGATCATCTTCTCTTTTGGGCTTCTATTTTTGAGGTAGGAATACCCTACTCCATCTTATAGGTTTTGTCATAAGTTTTGGTTATTTTGATATGTTGGTGTTGTTTGATAAGTTTGGGAAAAGTTAGGGTTTGAATTGTAATTTGATAGAAAAGGGGTTTTCCATATATTAAACTCCATATGTTTGTAAGTCATGAAAAATGACATTGATAGTGTCAAATTGAGATAATTAAATCGTAGGGTTAATTTTGAGGAAAGGGGGAAAAGCCCTTATTGTTGAAAATAAATTAATTTGTATAATTAATTTTGGGAAAAGTGTGGAATTAAGTTTAATTCATGAAATTGGGGAATTATGAGATTGAATGGTGTGGTTGGATAATTTAATCACTCACCTATGAAAATGTTGAGATTATACCTGTTGATACATTTATTTCCTGTTTAGAAATAACTGTTTGGGCTATCGGTGGAGGATAGTCGTGATTGTTGTAGACATTGCATGCTGATTAGGGAAAATTGAAACTAATCACATAGAATAAGTCATTGAATATGATGGTTGAATTAATACAACAAATACGTGTATTGATTGAATATGGTATATGACAAGTGTTAAATACATTGTATATGCATATTGTTTGGGAGGAGATAGGGGATGTACTCCATGGTTTGAGGGAAGATAGGGGATGGACTCTCAAACCTGTTTGGGAGGAGAAAGAGGATGGACTCCACTAGTACAACAAATACGTGTACTTATTGATTTATGGAAGTGTTTTAGTACAACAAATTTGTGTACTTATCGATTTATGGAAGTGTTTTAGTATGAGCCTTAGCCTCACTAAATTGTTGATATTGGAAGTAATATTAATATGAGATGTAGTCTCATTTATTGTTTAGCCAGGTTCTGAGCCATGCTTGTATAAATGGAAAGTTAGGTAAATAATAGAAAGTGAAACGTATCATGGACATAATGGTCATGAAACAGTATTGTGATGTAATTGATTTATAAGTGTTAACCATCTATCGAATGCTATTGCTTTAGTCAATGCTTATATTTGGTTTAGTATATCTCTGCTGGGTTGTGGCTCACCCTATATGGAAACATCATTTTCAGGTCCAGGTGATATGCTACCTCCAAGGACTTAGCTTGGGAGGACTTGGAGTTGAAGACTCTTTCTTTTTAGTTAGTTTGTTATTTTGATGTTACATGTAAATTCAAGCCAAGGGCTTAATCTGTATTTGAGTTAGTACTCATTTCTTTTGTGTCCAAGTGTTGGCTTGGAAAGCTGTAAACCCGTAGGGCATTTACTTTCATATTACATGTAATATCTTTTATCAAGAATACTCTGATGAATGGAAGAATGTCTATTTTTCGTAAGTCAATGCATGTCAATATTATTTATTATGGGTTTATTTTGAGGGCGTTACAACAAATGTGCCACTCTCTAGGCCAACCAACAAGAGATCCTACTCCTCTTCTAGGACATACCACGCATTAAGCACAAGGAAGCACCCTCCAAGGTTTAGCAAACAAACCTATAATTCATTCAAACTCACCCAATTGCAAGGAAAAGAGAGCCCAGTTCTCGAAGCTACCCAAATTACATAAAGATGAGACCAACTACCATTTCAAACTACCCATGGGCCAAAACAATTTAAAATCTAGATTAAGCTGTCAAACCATCACACTTGTAGATTCATTTCAGAACTCTATTTAGAAACCACCAGACTAACCAACCAGACACAAGATGTCCTCAAAAGAAAACATAACTATAGGTAAAAACACTACTCATTCCCTTTAAAATAATTCTCTTACCCACAAGTGTTGGACACTCCTCCCTAACACCCAGGGAAATATATAAATAAATAAATAAGAATAACAACAATTATGAATATTGTTCGTTTCAAGTCTTATCTTTAAACCTTACATAGTTTACACTTTACAGATTTTGCAACCAAATCTCAAAACAGTCAATCTCTCTTGGGAAATACATCCCTTACCACCATTCACAACCTTTACCATGCCGAGGCCACGCCTCTTCTCAAATCCACACAAGGGTATACAACCCAAGGTTCGGGAACAACTCCATACATAATCAACTGAATAGAACAATTTTACAATTATGCAAGGCCATACGTATAGCATTCATAACATTTAGTATCAACACCTCCCATTAAGGTACACTCTCATGTTCCAATGCAAAAGTCAACATATGCATATCAAATATCATAGAATCACATAACCACATAACAGATAACGGGTTGTTTCTACGAAGATTGTTAGTCGTTCTAGAAATCCTTTTAGACCTCCTATTAGAAATCACGTTGATTAAGCGCATTTTCAATGAGATTCTAAGAAAATTTTTGGATCCAACACAATATCCTCAAGACTCAACCCTATGCCCACATAAACATATAACATCTTAGCATATAAGCATGTTATCACATAGAATGCAAACGTCGCTCACAATTACGAGTTAAACCCAACTGTGGTCAAAACCACTTCCCACGAGCCAAGGTATTCAAACCCGGTTTGCTCTAATACCAAGTTGTCACGCCACGTATTTTATTACTCGGATAACATTACCAATATTCATTAATTAAGTCCATTTACAAACGATAATTCATCCTTTGATGAAATGATGAATAAATAAATATACATGTTCCCTCTCGTTATACAATAGTGTCATTTACATACAAATAAAAGAAATGCCCTGAGGCTTACAATAAATAAGAGGGCGTTGTCCTTTACAAATTATAGAACTCAGCCAAAGAAACAAATAATAATAATAAAAAAAAAGACTATGGTCAACACTACTTTATAACCATGCCAAGATAAAACCTGTTGTTTGATCCTCAAGTCCGAAAACATTCCCTGTACATATGTACAGGTAGGGGGTGAGCAAACCACTAGCTCACCAAATAATCTCATATTATAATATTAAAACACATGCGGGTCCAGCAATATAATAATACCAAACAGATATATATATATATATATATAAAGTCTTACTATGCTATAACCTTATGACTTTATTACCTAATTCCTTAAATCCAAATTTAATTAATTAACCACACTTGTTAACTTAAATATATTAACATACTTCAATATCAACAATATATGCTTTTCAAAACGAATGCGATGCCATGCTCAATTTTTATCCAAATTCATTTTATCTCAATTCATTAGTCATGTCCATTTCATTCAATCAATCAAACTGAGGATACAACTCAGTGGATCTCTAACTAATATAGCTATCATACAAACACATCTATTTGCCATTTTATGGAAATTTCGTCTGCAGGAATCGGCACCCATGTGTACGCGCGATTTTCAGGACTTTCACCCTGTACACACAGGCCAACTTAATTTACTGGAGTCCATCCCCTTTCTTCTCCCAAATATGGAGTACATCCCTTTTGTCCTCCCAAGCATCATACATATACAATGTATTAAAATACAATCATATTCAATGACAACTGATAAGAGATTAGTTTCAATTTACCTAATCCTTATGCAATTTTTACAACAATCAATACTATCCTCCACCGATAGCCAAAACAATTATCTCTAATGCATTAATTAAAAGATAACAATATGGATATACAATCCAACATACAACCATAACTTGGAATCCCCCATGATTCCCAACATTTGGAAACAATCCATATTCCACTTTTTAAAGCTAAACTTTCAAAACTTACATAGTTTTCCATCAAACTCAATTTTAAAACCAAACATAATCTTTTCCAAATGATCCAACAACTCCCAAAACATTAACATTTAGGATCTTCTACAAATTGGGGCTTTCTCACTTTCAAACACCCACATACAATTTTATATACAGAAAATACATTTAATAGCAAGATTATAGGTAATCAACTCCCAATTTAACCAAACCCTCAATTTACAAATCAAGTATCTCATATATGAATTTGAGGTACAAAAATAACATATTAGCATACTCTAACTAATAAAACTAATAATCAATTTCTTAATTGTTTTGACTCACACAAAACTTTTGATCAACTTTGTTCCACCTCAACCAAGACAACCAATGTGATTTTCACCAAATCTCATACTTATTGAATATTACCATTTCCATCATACTATATTAAAAGTTATGATATAATCTCAATAACACACTTTTAATCATAACGGACATAAAATTTTAACCAAACTAATTTAATCCACTAAATTAGTAAGTTTATCATATTTAAACTTTTCCAAATCAATAATACCAAACATAACTTCACATGTCTCATCCTTCACATAACCACATTTCAATATAACCATATTTCATGCCAAACTACTTAAAAACGTAATATTTTTCTCAAATTCTCTACCAATAACAATTTCACAACTTTTTCTAAAATTACCTAATCAACATGATATTTGCATAAAAAATCATGAAATATGCCCAAGAGTAACATTTTCAAAGTTGTGAGTTTGAAAGTCCACATTTTACATTTTCATTTTCACAAAAATGAACACAACTTAATCATCAACATATCATCTTTCATAAAATATCATGAATATAACATTTTTAGAGTTTTTAATCCCAAAACAACTCTATAATTTCAACTTAACATTTTTCACAATATTCATCAACATTAATTTATTTTTCTCAAAAATAAACTCCAAAATCAAAGATGAAAAATATTTCAACTTTATATTTCTCAAAATAAATTTTTTAATCATAATGTGATGTAGATACAACCCATACAACTATTAAAATTAAATTTCAGTTTTTTTTTTCAAAAATTATCAACACAAGATGATTTTCCCAAATCAAGTTCAAAATACCATTCTTAACATTTCAACATAATTTTCTTCCAAAAATTAACCAAGCAAAAATCTGAGAAATATATATATGCAATGCCTCTTATAATGATATATTTTCTTAATATATTTCTAATATAGTTTTAAAGTAATAATACGAAGAAAGTCACTACCTTAAAAAAAGAAGAAAAACAAATCTGACAATGCACAGCTCGCCGGATCAAGAATTCGAGACTACCATTACGAAGAGTACGACGAATTCTCCAACTTTCATTTACAAAACTTTTGTAAAATCTCACTGTAAGGACTCCCATTTAAAGCTCAAATGTTGAGTTAACAATGGAGGCAGAGAGAGACAAACAAAGGAAAGAGAGAGAGACCGAGAGAGAGAGAGAGAGAGGGGAAAGAGAGAGACGCATCTCTCTGCTAAAAAAAAAAGAAGATGGAAAGCAGAAGGAGAAATGGTAGCAACCAAGCCAAAAGGAGAGGGGGAGGGTAGCCCCAGTGGGTTGTCACCTATCTCAACAATTGTATCGTTTAAAATTTAGTGATATAATATAAATTATAAAATGATATAATTTTTCTCACCATAAAATATAATATTTTTGTACACCACAAAATATTATATTTTGTGATTTTGTTCATCACAAAATATAATATTTTGTTCACCACAAAATATGTACACATTTTCATTCACTACAAAATATATAATTTCTCTGTATGGTATACACCATAAATTCAATTTTCAAATATATATTATAACCATATATAATAAATAATCATAACTCCCAATATGGTCACTACCAATCACATAATTAAAAAGGACCAAACAGTTAAACATGAGTCATAAACAAACTCAAATTAAATTGAATCTAAGTCATGGGTCTTGAATTAAATTCTCACCCATAAACCAAACATCACCCAATTATATATCAAAGTAGACCCAACAAACTTTATCTCAAGTCATGGTCTAAACATTCAAAATTAAATAACAAAATTCTGCTATAAATTAAACTGAACATCAATCAGTCTGCGAATTTTCATAAAATAAATACTCACCATTTAATTCTAAAATTTTTATCCAACATGCTAGACTCATATTGTGAACAACATATAAAAATTTCATAATTTTCTGAGTTTGGGAACTATTTTAAAAAAAATAATACAAAATCGAACTGTTTTCACATAGAATAGACACAGCACTCCAAATCTGAAATTTTGTTCAATTAAATTATGCTCTGACTATTTAAAAAAAAAAAAAAAATCTAGGTCATTACACTAACAGAAAGGATCGGCACCTAACTGCACGGGTTTATGGACTTTCACCAAGGACACACAGGCAACCATAATACCACAACCACACTCCCTACCCAGATTCACCAAGGTATTCACCCCTTTTTCTCAAAACAATATACATTTTTCAATGTATTAAGTATGCAACAATACTCAATGCAAATGGATGAGAAATTAGTTTCAATTCACCTAATCCTCATGCAATTTCTACAACAATTATAGTTATCTTCTACCGATAGCCCGAAACAGATATCTCTAATTAAACAGATAATTTCCAATAAAGATGTACTTTCAAAATTTCAAGATGTGAGTGATAATATGTATCCAACTCCACCATCATCATCATCATCATTCCAATTTCACAAAACCCAACACTATTTCCATTTCTTTTTTACAAAATCAAGTATCTAAGATTTTAGGACAAAATACCCTTTTCTTTAAAAATCAATTTCAAGTATTGAAAACCACCATTTGGACATAACTCAGTCATACTTACAACCCTACAACTATTTTCAAGAATCTATTTGAAAACCCCTCTTTTGATTTCAAGCCAAAACCCAAGATTTTTGTTCAGATCTCCAAAATCACAATATTGTTTAGAAAATCAAATGATTAAGTTAAAAACTATACAACAGGTCTAAGAATCCCTACCTCCAAGACAAGGACAAAGAAGAACAAGGGATGAAACTTGACGAAGCCGAAAACGGTTCAGCTTAATTAACTAGGTCAAAAGGCCAACTAACACAAATATTAATTAATTAAAACTTTTAAATTTTATTTTTTAAAAAAATTTAAGATGTCTTGAATTGAAACACGTAGAACACTATAATAGTAAATGTGAGTATAAAATTCATTTTATATAACTGAAACAACTCACTTTTTATTTTCTCGATGTGGGATTATAAAATAAAAATTAACAATTATTTGGGCAGAAAATTTATTTTTAATTAAGCAATCTCAGTAGTTAAATCTTTAATTGAAACGATTCATACTGTTTTAACTATTTGTATATTTGGAACATTTTCAAAAACCATTCTATTATATATATATATATATATATATAGAGAGAGAGAGAGAGAGAGAGAGAGAGAGAGAGAGAATTTTGTAAGAAAGAGAGAAAACAGAGAAGGAAAAAAGGGAAAAACATTGGTACACATCATTTGAGGGATGTGCACCATAGATACCTTATAACTACAGATGAAAATAGCACAACTCTATACTTTCTAACTTATAACTTAAAAAAAAAAAAAAAAAATCATAACCAAATATTTCAAAATAATATCATAATTAAAGAAGAAAATAGGTCATAACTAAAAGAAAATGATGCAACCAAATCTACATATGGTATAGGGTGTGCATAATAAAATTCTCCAGGAAAAAAACATGAACCTTCTTTCTGTATTTATCTTCTTCCTTGTTAGCTAATAAATATGATTAGTTTAGGCAAATAAAGGAAATATTCTTTTTACTTTCGAGCTATTAAATAATAAAAATAATTTTCTTGCAACATTTTGGACAAATATCTTACCCAACCAAATGCATATGAAAAAGATAATTTTTGTTTTCATTTTCCTATCATTTTAAATTTATTTTATTTTTAACCAAACCAAGCTTGGTGTCATTAACAAATTAAGATAGGAACTGGTAAAATACAAGTTGACCAAACATCAGAAACAAAAGGATTACAACAGAGACAGATGCACAACTCTAACCATCAATAATCCACCATCATATGTCAAGACTAATAAACATACAACCAGTCATAAATATGAATCCGTAAGCAGAGATGAAAGCGACAAATGGTACAAAAGAGAGGAATTTGTTGCTAGTGCTCAACCAGCAACATCAATAAACATCATCCATCAAACATGACTACTAAACTACAATGTCTAGTAACATAATACAGACATAAAAATAAAATAAAATAAATAAGCAACAGATAATAAAAGATACGAAGTATGCAGCAAATAACTTCAAACATTTCTTGCAAGAAAATGACCAAATGAGCCTACTAGATGTTCTTGCATTTGTGGTCCATATAGAAAAGAATATCCATTATTTCCTAATCATGAAAGTTCCTGAAAATAGTGACAGGCATCATAAATACATTACCAGAAAAATTGATTTTCCATTTAACTCTCTCCAAAATGGGTCTGGCATATGCAAACCCATGGCACCAGCTATACTTCAGAAGTACCTATGCTCGCCCCACCTAATCTTGCAATTTACATGGCACTCTGCAACATCAATATTAAAAAATGTTATATGCAATGGCATCTAAACAAGGCAAGTCCAAGCAACTAGAATCAAGAACAGTAAATAAAAAGTAAAGGGTCTACACCACAAGCAAAGTGACACAAAATTAGACATTGAAAGTACTCGCAAACAACTGGAATCAAGAAAAGTAAACAAAAAGTAAAAGGTCTACACCACATGCAAAGTAAGACAAAATTAGACATTAAAAATACTTATACACCAAATTAATATCATAATCAAACATCCTCTTTCCTGCATGAGATATGGATCTAATGGAAAAGAAAATTGTTGTAATCTAGCCACAAACTAAATCCTAAAGCCATTTGTGGCATTAACAATCTGTACTCTCGGTGTCTTTACTTGTAGTATAAGCTTAGAAAATGATGCGAAAGAAATTTGACAATTACTAGAATGCATAGTTATCCAAACAAACAAATTGTTTGAATATTAAATCTTCCTAATTTGATTAAATTATCTCCATATTTAATCAAATCCACATTCAACACACTTGTTTCTCTTTTTAGTCAAATCAAACATCCTACTTTCTGCATGAGAAATGGATTGAAAAGAAAAGAAAAGAAGATTGTTGTAACAGAGCCACCAACTGAAGAATAAATGACTCAAGAATCATCAGAAAATTGACATCAGCAAATCCGGTATAAAAAAAATAAAAAAATAAAATCAAGTTAAACTTGAAAAAATAACATCTATCAATCATATAAACCAAGATTTACTAGCTAGAACAAACTGCATTACAAATAGTGATCTAATTTATTAATAGAGAGCATAAGACCTCACAAGGAGTCATTTAGTTGGACAAATATAATCATAGACAACATTAGAATAAGAAAGACATCAAGAAAGGCTTCTATTTGCACGCCCCCCAAAAAGACCTGAGTTGTTTTTTTTTTTTTTTTTTTTGGTTCAAGTAAGGAATGGAAAAGGGACAATATTACTCTCTCCATTCTACTTGTTTGTCCATTTTGGAAATTCTAACTTTTTGAAAGGACATGCAAAAAATGCATTGGAATTCAAATTCAAAGGTACTATTTCCAACAACTGCCCCTTTATTTCCCACTTTCAAATATACAAATAACTATTTATAAGGGATAATTTCGAAACTTACAAACTTTATGCTTTGACTTTTCAAAGTGGACAATCTTTTGGGACATCCCAAAATGAAAAGATGGACAAACAAAATGGGATCGAGGGGTACAAGACTGTACTTGTAAAACAACTCCACACTTGTGTTGAATAGGGCTTGGTTTCAAAAGCTCTCAAAGATGATGCCTTGTGGCTTAATTAACCAACTATTTGTGACAAACCTAACTCGTTTTTCATTGGACCCTTTATGCAAACCCTACCAATTTGATACCTATGAGCTATGACCCAAAAATGATTAGACAACTCTAATAATAATACAATATATCAGATGCAATACAACAATGCTAGATGGAGTAGTTTATTAGAGACATTTTTAGAACCTAATGTTGTGTTTGGATTTTGGATTTGTCAAGGAAAAATAAAATGAAAGGGTAGTGGAATTACATATACATTGATAAGGCAACCAAGAAAGAAAAACTAATACATACCTCATTTTCTTATCCAAAGCATCACTTAGATATCTTAAAACTATATGGTCAATCTTAACAAGGTTCTTATAATAGAAAATCATTTAATGAGACCCATCTTGGTTTGCAAATTAAGTTTCAGCAGTCATCTAATTAAAAAATATATAAATAAAACGAAAAAAAAACCATTATTGTTGTTTGCCCTAAGATGTGTGAAGATTTTAGTCTCTTCAAGAGGTGAAAATTCGCCTGCCTATTAATTATTTACAATGACAATGAAACCAATGAAACTAACGTTTACCTTTTGTAGTATGCATATTTGGTTAATGGTCAATTACGTTGGAACAACTTTAGAATATATATCATTTGATGGTCAATCAAGTGTGTGGAAAAAATTCCTCTTTGGATCCTACATATTTTGATCAATAGATGAGAGATATACCCAATCAAAACTGGGAGAGGGAGGACACTTTATTTCCATTGGCTAAGAAAATTGGTTAGGTTATAGTTGTTGTTACTCTTCAATCGGTTTCGTTGGTGGTGCTATAAATCTGTAGGCCTAATGATGTTAACATACTTTTTGAGTTCGTTGCTGTCTGATGGAGTTTTGTGAAAACTATAAATTCTTCTTCTAATCAATTACATGATGTTTCAAATTTAGTACTGCTAGTTGATTGAGCTTTTATTATTAATTCTAACCATCGTCATTGCTATTTCTCAAATGGTTTTCACTGGTGCTACAAATCTGCAGGTCTAATGCTGGGATATTTTCAAAGTTAATTATTGTCAGACGGAGTCACCATTGCTTCTTGCCTGGGGCTTTTGAGATTGTGATGGAGACTTGGACCGGAAAATCTGTTTCGTTTTATAGCCATATTTATGGTTGTGTAGGGCATTTGACTACATTGGTGTGCGATTATGTTAGTAACTGTTGGAAATGGTTGGAAAATTCTAGGTAAAACCAGAATTTTTTCCTAACTTTGGTCTATTATTTAGGTAGGACCCGAGCGTCAAATTTGACGGGTCAAAGTGGTAACGCGTTCTATGTCGCGCTGTGATTCACGTGGTATATTTGGTTGCTCAAAACCATTACCGAGTGAATGGAAAATTGAAGCCAAAGTATGCTCCATGGAAATGGAGTTTTGGTGAAAAATCCTTAAAGGTTTGAATAAGGCTTGTCCCATATTGATTTGGTGGGAAGTTTTGAATGGGTTTATAATGCTTAGGATTGATACTTGGGGTGTGCCCCAAGGAGTACCCAAGTTTGTAGAAGGGAGAGGTTATGGGCAAAATGGGCTAGACCCATTGGCCCAAAAAGATAGGTATTGGGCTGGACAAGCCCAACCCAACCTCACACCACGCACCTGTGCCCAAGCCCAAGCCTAGCCCGCCCAACTGGATGGACCGTGGCGCGTGCGTGCGTGTGTTGTGATTTTTGGGTCCAATGGGTCTAGCCCATTTTGCCCATAACCTCTCCCTTCTACAAACTTGGGTACCCCTTGGGGCACACCCCAAGTACCAATCCTAAGCTTTATAAACCCATTCAAAACTTCCCACCAAATCAATGTGGGACAAGCCTTATTCAAACCTTTAAGGATTTTCCACCAAAACTCCATTTCCATGGAGCATACTTTGGCTACAATTTTCCATTCACTCGGTAATGGTTTTGAGCAACCAAATATACCACGTGAATCACAATGCGGCATAGAATGCGTTACCACTTTGACCCGTCAAATTTGACGCTTGAGTCCCACCTAAATAATAGACCAAAGTTAGGAAAAAATTCTGGTTTTACCCAGAATTTTCCAACCATTTCCAACAATCCCCCACATGAATGGAATTTGATGACAATGGAAATACAACAATATGTAGACTTTATCGAAAGAGTATAAGTCAAAAATATCTTGCATCAGGATAGGTAGCTTTCGGCCTTGAACCTTCCCTAGTGATAACCTATCAGACTTATTAGCTAACTAATGGACGCGATGCCTTGAATTGTTCAGCCGTTTGTGTAAGCCAAGACAATAGATTTCACACAAAATATCCTCTAACACATCGTGGTTCTCACTGTTGTGTTCATTTTGGCCTTGAACGCTCCTAGTTTTCATGAGTGTTTCTAGGGAATTTAGCCTCTTTCATTCTCATAGAACCGGCCCCAGTTCGACACTCATATAGGTGATTCTTATTGTGAGTATCTCCTTATACTCGTCTTGATTTTATTCCTAATTTATTCCTAAATCAAGATATAAGTAATCATTAAAAGCAAAACTTACCTTATGCCCCTGCAGACAACATATGCTGTAGATATCACTCTCACCATAGGAATGGGTAGGGAATTTTAATCCCTTGGTGATTTCTGGCGAGCCACACATAACTTAGTTGTCCCTTTGAACTTAGTTCTTGGGATCTCCAGTCATATAAGTAGGGTTACCATTATGACGACTCTTATGTAATAGGCTTTAATCCCATCCCCTTCGATGAACTATACACTAGCTCTTTTGTCAAACATTTTGTTAACGGATCTGCAATATTCTCTTTAGATTTTATATAATCTATTGAGATTATTCCATTTGACAACAATTGCCTTATGGTATTATGTCGACGACGAATATGTCGTGACTTACCGTTATACATATGATTCTGTGTCCTGCCTATTGCAGATTGACTATCACAATGAATGCAAATAGCTGGCACATGTTTTGGCCACATTAGAATGTCTTCTAAGTGACGAAGCCATTCTGTTTCTTCTCCTACTTTGTCTAAAGCAATGAACTCGGATTCCATTGTGGATTGCGCGATGCATGTTTGTTTCGTGGATTTTTAAGAAACAGCAGCACCTCCTAGAGTAAAGACATATCCACTTGTGGATTTTGAATCTTTAGTATCCGATATCCAATTTGCATCACAATAACCTTCAAGTACTGCTGGATATCGAGTACAGTTCAAACCATGATCACGGGTGAATCTTAGATATCTAAGAACCCAAATGATCGCCTTCCAATGGTCTTCTCCGGGGTTACTAGTGTACCTACTCAATTTACTGATAGCATAAGCTATATCAGGACGAGTACAATTCATTAGGTACATTAGGTTTCCAATGATTTGGGAGTATTTTAACTGAGACACTGCATCACCTTTATTTTTCGATAAATAAAGACTGATGTCTATAGGTGTTCTAGCTACATTCAAATCATCATTGATAAATTTATCAAGAATTTTCTCAATATAATGAGATTGAGATAATGCATATCTGTCAGATGTTTTATTAATTTTCATTCCTAATATAACATTTGCGACCCCCATATCTTTCATATCAAATATTTTGTTAAGCATTTGCTTAGTTGATTTGATCATGTTTTGACTGCTTCTAATGATAAGCATGTCATCCACATAAGACAAACTATGACATATCCTAGGTCAGTGTTTTTAATATAGACGCATTTGTCACATTCGTTTATCTTAAACCCATTAGTAAGCATTGCATGATCAAATTTTTCATGCCATTGCTTAGGTGCTTATTTTAATCCATAAAGAGACTTTACAAGCCGACAAACTTTCTTTTCTTGCCCCGACACTACAAACCCTTCGGGTTGCTCCATATAGATCTCTTCATTTAGATCACCGTTTAAGAAAGCTGTCTTAACATCTATTTGATGTATCTCTAAATTAAACAGCGCTGCTATAACAATAAGCATGCGAATGGATGTTATTATTGTCACAGGGGAATATGTGTCAAAATAGTCCAGACCTTCCTTTTGTCTATAACCTTTAACTACAAGTCTTGCTTTATACTTGTCAATTGAACCATCTGCTTTCATTTTTCTCTTGAATATCCATTTATATCCAAGAGGTTTAGAACCTGGTGGAAGATCCACCAATTCCCAAGTATAATTTTGCATAATGGATTCAATTTCATTATTAACAGCCTCTTTCCACAAAGGTGCTTCAGAACCTGTCATTGCCGTCTTAAAGCTTTGAGGTTCATTTTCTAATAGGTATGTCAGAAAATTTGGATCAAAGGGTTTTGATGTTCTTGCTCTCTTACTTCGTCTTGGTTCATCAACAGTTAAATCCTGTTACTCGAGACCATTACTAGTCTCTTGTGTTTGATTGTCATTAGTCTCTTGACTTTGTGTACAATCATAAGTTTGTTTCTATGAACTTAATTCCTATCGTTTCTTGTAAGAAAAGACATGTTCAAAAAACACAGCATTCCTTGACTCTATAATAGTGTTCATATTTATATCTGGTATTTCTGATTTATAAGTTAGAAACCGATATGCACTACTATTCTGAGCATAACCAATAAACACAAAATTTACTGTTTTTGGTCCAATCTTAGTCTTTTTAGGAACAGGAACTTCAACTTTTGCCAAACACCCCCACACTTTTATGTATTTGTAGGAAGGCGGTCGACCTTTCCATAATTCATAAGGAGTGCTGTTGGTTTTCTTGTGGGGTATTCTGTTAAGAACATAATTAGCAGACAATATTGCTTCCCCCCACAAGTTCTGTGGTAAGCCTAAACTTAGTAACATGGCATTCATCATTTCTTTTAGGGTTCTATTCTTCCTTTCAACAATTCCATTTTGCTGTGGAGAATAAAGTGCTGTAGTTTGGTGAATAATGCCATGTTGTGCACAAAATTCATTTAATGGTGCATTATATTCACCACCCCTATCACTTCTAACCATTTTAATGGTTTTACCAAGTTGATTTTCAACTTCTGTTTTGTAGAGTTTAAACATTTCTAAGGCTTCATTTTTACTTCTAAGTAAATAAACATAACAATATCTTGTGCAATCATCGATAAATGTTATAAAATACTTTTTACCTCCTCTAGTTTGAACAAATTTAAGATCACATGCATCTGTATGAATTAATTCTAGAGGTTCGGTTTTCCTTTCAACCGATTTAAATAGAGCTTTAGTTAGTTTCGCTTCTACACAAATTTCACATTTATGATTAGGATTAATTTCAAACTTTGGTATATAATCTAAACCAATTAATCTACGCAAAGCATCAAAATTTACATGTCCTAATCTACCATGCCGTAAATTCGACTCAAGAATATAAGCAACAGATGTGTTATTCTTATTCATGGCAACTTTCGGTACAACTGTCATTCCATTCAACTTAAAGAGACCATCAGTCATGTATCCTTTACCAACATACATACCACTCTTTGTTAATACAAATTTATCAGACTCAAAAACAAGCCTAAAACCATTTTTACTTAACAAAGAACCAGAAACTAAATTCTTCCGGATGTCAGGTACATGCAGTATGTTGTTGAGGGTCAGTTCTTTCCCTGATGTCATCTTCAAGATCACTTTTCCTTGTCCAGCCACAGTAGAAGTAGAAGAATTTCCCATGAAAAGTTGTTCACCATTTGCAGCCTCATTGTAGGTAGTGAACATCTTCTTATCCATACAAATATGACGAGTTGCTCCAATGTCAACCTACTATTCCTTAGGATTTCCAATCAAATTAGCCTCAGACACCACAGTAGAGAGGTTGATGTCATTCACTCCGTCAAAGATGTAATCTAATTCAGTTACATTGGCTTGATTGGTGGTCTTCTTGCTTGTACTTCCATGATCCTTCTTATAGGGCGGCGGCAATCAGAAGCTCGATGTCCAGTCTTGCCACAGTTATAACATTTTCCTTTGAACTTCTTGTTGCTATCGCCTTGTTTAGGGCCATCTCCAGTAAACTTCCTCTTTTTGTTATGTGGTTCATGAACTTGTTCAACCACATTAGCCTTGGACTCAATGGGATTTTTCCCATTCCTCTTTTCAGCCTTACGGTTATCTTCCTCAATTCTCAGTCTTACAATAAGTTCATCCATGGTCATCTCTTTGCGTTTATGTTTTAAATAATTTTTGAAATCTTTCCAAGCCGGTGGTAACTTTTTCACTAAAGCAGCGACTTGGAAAGACTCGCTCAGAGACATACCCTCAGAATGAATATCATGTAAAATTGATTGAAAACTTTGAACTTGAGAAATTACCGTTTGGGAGTCTACCATAACAAAGTATAGAAATTTATCGACAACAAATTTCTTTGTGCTGGCATCCCCTGTCTTGTATTTCTTCTCTAAAGAATCCTATAATTCTTTTGCTGACTTCAGAGGACTTTAAACATTATACAGCATGTTGTCAAGGCCATTAAGGATGTAGTTTCTGCACAGGAAATCTTAATGTTTCCAAGCATCTACAGCGGCAACAACTTGCCGATCACTTTCACCCTCTTTAAGTGCTGGAGCATCTTCACGGAGAAACCGAGCCAAATTTAGAATTGTAAGATAGAACAACATCTTCTGCTACCATCTCTTAAACTCAGTACCGTTAAATTTTTTCCCTTTTTCTCCATGATTTATTGGTACATGAACATGGTTCTGGATAGGGACCGGTGTTGGTGTAACAATCGGAGTACCACTTCCAGTTGTAGTTTCAGTAGCAGTTTCCATAATCTCTGATTACAAAAATCAGAAAAAATTAAAACATAAATTAATTTTCTAGTTACTAAAACTAGAAAATAAATTATTACACAAAATAATTTTATTTTCTTTGTTACTAAAATTAGAAAAATAAAATACCACAATAATTTTCTGTAACACAAATTAATATTCTGCAATTGTTAATGACACCAGTATATTACTACTAGTTGTCAAAGAAAAGAGACAGTATATTACTACTATATGTCAAATAGCATAAACCACTATTTGTTTTGCTAACCAGAATATGTCTTTATGAAATTACAGAAAATTAAATACAATGGAAATACCAAAAAAGAATATGTCTTAAGAGTATTGGACAAACTTCACTGTATTTAAATAGATTAATTCTGTTTGTATACTTAACAACAAATAGAAGACAAAAGAAATAAAGGAAATGAGAGAAATTTGTTTGATGACAAAAATCAAACTAAAAATAAAATTAAATAAATAAATAAAAATAGATTTTATTTTGTTACAAAAACAAAATTAAAATCTGATTTAAATAAACAAATAAAACAGAATAATAAATTAAACAACTTACTTGATTGATTTCTTCAAATAATAATCTGATCAAGTCAAGTGTTCGACACTATGTCCTTAAGATAAATTCGTCCTCTCCACGGTGCTTTCAAAATATGGACGTCTATCTCCCAAGATGAAATGATCAACAACAAATATATGCAGCACTACATTATATTTGTACAACGAACACACTAAGTGTTTTATACTCTCTCTCACAATAAAATTCTGCAGTAAAATAAATTTAAATTCAAATTAATTCGGAAATAAACTGGTTTGGTTTTTCTGTACACCCAAACAGGTCCCTTCCGTTTTTATCTGTTTGAATTTTGAACCCAACAGATTTAAATCTGTTTAATTCAAAACCAAACAGGTTTCATACCTGTTCAAAACAGGTTAGCACCTGTTTAATTCAACTTAAGATTGTTGGACAAAATTCACTGTATTTAAATAGATTAATTTTGTTTGTGTACTTAACAACAAACAGAAAACAAAAGAAATAAAGGAAAGGAGAATGAATGTTTGATTACAAAAATCAAACTAGAAAAAGAATTAAATAAATAAAAAATAGATTTTATTTTGTTACAAAAACAACATTAAAATTTGATTTAAATAAATAATAAAAACAGAAAATAAATAAATAAATAACTTATTTGATTAATATCTTGAATATTATTCTGATCAAGTCCAGTGTTTGACACTGTGTCCTTAAGACAGATTCGCCCTCTCCAACATGTTTTCAGAATATAGACATCTATCTCCCAGAATGAAATGATCAACAACAAATATATACAGCACTATAATATGTTTGTACAACGAATACACTAAGTGTTTTATACTCTCTCTCACAAGAAAATAATGCAGCAATATGAAGATTATGTATGCAGAATTTTATGGACGAAATTAATGAATGAATCCAAATAAGGGGCAGTCTATTTATAGATGGATTAGTGGCTTTTCATTTTGAATTAAACATGTACAGTACTTATTCAATTTGAATTAAACAAATACAAATCTGTTTAAGGCACTGTTTGGTTTTGAATTTTGAACATATAATCGAATCTGGTTTGAATCTGTTTGACAGAAAAAAAATAGTTTTGGGTTTGAATCTGGACAGATTCGGATCTGTCTAAAACCTGTACAAAATTCTGGAGAGGTGCAACAATTTGAATTCAAAAATTGAAATTAATCTGGATAGAAATTCGGACAGATTTTATTTAAAAAAATAAAATTTAAATTCAAATGTTTTTGGCCCAAAAAGATTAGTATTGGGCTGAACAAGCCCAACCCAACCACACACCACGCACTCGCGCCCAAGCCCAGCCCAGCCCAGCCCAGCCCGCCCGACGAACGGCAGCGCGCAAGCGTGTGGTGATTTTTGGGTCCAATGGGTCTAGCCCATGTTGCCCATAACCTCCCTCTCTAGAAAACTTGGGTACCCCTTGGGGCACACCCCAAGTTCCAATCCTATGCCTTATAAACCCATTCAAAACTTCCCACCAAATCAATGTGGGACAAGCCATTTTCCAACCTTAAGGAATTTCCACAAAAACTCCATTTCCATGGAGCTCACTTTGGCTTCAATTTTCCATTCACTCGATAATGGTTTTGAGCAACCAAATATGCCACGTGAATCACAACGCGGTATAGAACACGTTGCCACTTTGACCCGCAAAAATCGACGCACGGGTCCCACCTAAATATTAGACCAAAGTTAGGAAAAAATTCTGTTTTACCCAGAATTTTCCAACCATTTCCAACAATGGGCAAAATGGGCTAAACCCATTGGACCAAAAATACCACACACGCGCACGCACGCCGCCGTCGTCCGTCCGGTCGGGCGGTATGTGCTGGGCTTGGGCTTGGACTTGGACGGGGGTGCGTGGTGTGAGGTTGGGTTGGACTTGTTCGGGCCAATACCTATCTTTTTGGGCCAAAAACATTTGAATTTAATTTTATTTTTGGCAAAATAAAATTCAGAATTCAAATTAATCCAGAAATAAACTGGTCTGATTTTTTTGTACACCCAAACAGGTCCCTTCCGTTTTTATCTGTTTGAATTTTGAACCCAACAGATTTAAATCTATTTAATTCAAAACCAAACAGGTTTCATACCTGTTCAAAACAGGTTAGCACCTGTTTAATTCAAAACTAATAGCCACAATTTTGCCTATAAATAGACTAGCCCCTCATTTGGATTTTTTTTTCACTAATTTTCATCCATAAAATTCTGCATTCATACTCTTCATTTTGCTGCATTATTTTCTTGTGAGAGAGAGTATAAAACACTTAGTTTGTTCGTTGTACAAATATATTGTAGTGTTGCATATATTTGTTGTTGATCATTTCATCCTGGGAGATAGACGTCCATATTCTGAAAGCACCGTGGAGAGGACTATAGACACCTCATTTTTGACCGTCTTCAAGACTTGGACGTCATTGTTTGAACACTCAATGATCATCCATGCTCGTGTTCGTTTGGAGTTCCCGGAGGTCTCGGCCGCGCGCCTTGCCTTAGGATCTCTCAACTTGTCTGTTTTGTGCTTGGTTATGGACCTAGGACTTGTGGTTTTGCTTCTGAGGGAAAAGGGTGGGTTGTTGGCCATCCCTACAACCCATTGGCTAAGGCCTTGTGCCATCGGCCTTGTTTTCTTGCCATCGGCCATAAGTAGTGGCCGATCGGCACTCTTTTTGGTCGATCGGCCATATTTCTTGGCCGAGACCTTTCCACCTGTTTTTGCAGATATTTTTGTGCCAGTTGTGATAGCTGGCAAGCACAATTCTCATCCTTCATACACGTGTATGGAGGAATTTGTTCAAGACTCAAGCTTGTTCAACAAGCTTGAGAATTGAATTTCTATAAGAAGGGAGACCCCTCTCCCTTTCCAGAGGTTCTGGAAATCTTGATACAAAAGATATATATATATATATATATATATCTCTTTCTCTCTATATCTCCCTCTCTCTCTATATGTGTGTTTGTTTATGCCTTAAAGTGTAATTTCTTCACACTTTTGCACTAAAGCACCTACTAGAACACCATCCTTTTGTTTATGAGGTACTTAGGAGCTGGTGTTAGTGTTTTTGGACTGGTTTTGGTCAGAGAAGAGTGCTGGAGTTGTGTTTTTGAAGGTGTTCTTCAAGGGTGAGTCAACTAGCTTTTGAACCTTTGTTTTGGCTTAAGCTTTGGGACCTATTTGCATGCTGATTTAAGCTTAACTTTCTACTGTAAAAAGTTCTGATTTTTCATGCTTGTAATGTTTGTTTAAGGTCACTTTTGTGTTAGGGGTAGTCTATCCCCTCTTAGGCCTTGTTTGGCCTTGTTTTGTGCCTTCCTTTTTGAGCTATTGAGACCATCTTGTTTTGGCCTTCTCACCACTGAAACTTAGAGGATTTTTAGTGGTGGAAAGGTGGTTTTGAGGTCCCAAATAGGAGAGGGTCATCCCCTCTTCTTATGTCTTGTATGCTTGCATTAATGGCTCATAAAAGTAACATGTTTGTTAAGCTTGTTTTAGCTCCATCTTAGCGTGCATTAGGCCTTATTTCAGCATGTTATACCTCTGTGTAAGGTTGGTTTGATAGCCTCTTGCATGCACCATGCACTTGTAGTGCAATCATCTCTATTGCCTTAACATGCATCTTGTGTTTGGACCGTCATTCTTGCATATTTTGGCTCAACTCCAATAAGCTTTTAGCCTTGTTTTACCATGCTTAAGCTCTGATTTGTGTTGTTTTAGTCATGCATGCCATGCTTTGTATAGCCATAGTGCATTCTAGCTTGTTAGCTTTGAGTTTCCAAGTCACTAGCATGCATTGCTTAGGCTATTTTCATGATTTGGCATCATTTGTTGTATAATTTCAGAGCATGTTCCATTACCATGCCCTCAAATTTGTCATTCTTTCAATACTTTGAAGAGTTGGTGTCTTATGCCTTAAGAGTGGGTCATTGTGCATGCCTCTGTGCTTAGGCCTTTGGGCTATCATTTTAGTGTATTTTTTGTCTCGTTTTACCATGCCATAACTCTGATTTTTGTTGTCAAAGTCATGCGATGTTTGGTTTTGATAGGTGTAGTGCAGTACCCCTTTATAGCCTTGCATGCTTCATGCTTTTGGTCTTTTGTTCTAGCTTGTGTTGGCTAGGTCCAAGCATGTTTTTGGTCTTATCTTGACCTGCCTTGGGACTGTTTTGGTTGCCTTCAGCCCTTTGGGGCATGCTTTGCGTGGCCATGGTGTAAGTCCCCTTGTTAGTTTCAAGCTTTGAGCTTTCTTGCATGCTTTCCTTGACTTGTTTGAGTGGTTTGGCACCATTCCATGCTTAATTTTAGGGCCTATAGTGTTGTCACACATCCATGCTTTTCATTCATTGCTCTTGCTAGAGAGTTGTTATCTCCATGCCTTGTTTGTGAACCAAAGTGTATAGATGTTTGTATATGCTTTTGTACTTTATTTCCATAGCATTTTGGCAACTGATTTGGGTGTGATTGAGGTCTGTCCATTTTAGCTTAAGTCCATCTTGCATATTGTTGCATGCTTGTCACATTACATGATTCTTGCATGTTGTTTACATGTTTAGGTTGCATTACATGGTGCTTGCATGATCATGTTGCATTACATTTTTTGTATGTCATTAACTTTGTTAAGTTATGCTTGCATTGCATTGCATTTGGCATGCTCATGTTGCATTGCATTGCATTTTCATGTCGTATGCATTGCATTGTGTTTGGTTCAGGTGTTAAGCCAAACACAAGGAACGAGGGACGTTTCATACTTGAAGTGATGAAACGTGCCTCAATTCTCGGTCGCCGACCCTCTTGATCAAGTATGATGGAGGTTAAGGCATTTATGTGTTTTTGTGCATTCATTTTATATTGAATTGTGCAACTTGGCTCCTTTGGTCATCATGCATTGGAATGCGTGATTGATGGCTCGAGAGTCGAGCACTACACTCCTTTGAGCTTCAAACATGATAAGGGGTGTAGTTGCACAACATTTTCTTGCAAATATATTGCCATGCCTCTGTTCCTACTCTGCTGCAGCAAAAGGAGCAGTTTACAGGAAGAGATGGCCGATTGGCTATAAAGTGTGCCGATTGGCTATCAATATTTGGCCGATAGCCTCAAAAGTGGTCGATGACCTTAATCCTTTGGCTGATGGCCATACCCCTTGGCCGATGACCTCTCTGCATGTCCATGAGGTGGATCAGAAGTGTTTTGGAGATTGGCACAGTTTTCAGAAGGCTAAAACAGTGCAAACAGAGGCAACATGAGGCATGGCAACGGATTTTCGAGCGAAACTGACCGAGCACGCATGCATCTCTCGTCAAGAGGCCATTTCAGTGCTTTTGATAACTTAAAATAGTTATTTGTTTCGATTAAGTTGTGTAATAATTAATTAGCTTGTTAGTTAGTTAATTAGTTGGTTTGTATTATTCATTCAGACCCTCCGTCGCGAGGGTGAATTTTGTAATAAGCGTGCGTGTGTGTGATGCATGTCTTCCAACCCCCATTTCTTTCTCCCTTTTATTTACCTGCTTTTGATGGTTAGTTTTAGGGCATGTTTCATTAACATACTTATGCTCACATGTTTGCATTTATTTATCTGTATTGCATACACCGGGCTCGGCGCATCATACTAACTACATTGTATTTCAATACCAATCTGAATACATGTAGCGATTGTTGCATTTCACATGCTATTTTAGAAAAGCCGAGCCTATCTTAGTTGCATTCTTGCATGTGTTGCATTAGGCATCTTAACATGAACTAGGATCATGCATGATTTCTAACGAGTTCTCTGTTTTGGCTCGGAGTACACTGTGAATGTTTATGCTTTAGCATCTTGCATGAATGTGAGTGTTCCCATGATAGCATGCTTGCCATGAGGCTAACTGCTTAAGTGTTTAATTGCATGAATGCCTGTGGGTGAAGGTTGGATTGCTTGAATTGGAACAATTAATCGAAATGCGAGTTTTAAGCCCACTTGAGGTGGCAAAATCATGTTTTCTAAGCCCACCCGAGGGTGACAAATCCACGTCTTAGCCTCCTTGGGAGTAGCACCTTCAAACCATTTTCAAACAAACATGAGATGTTTTGTTCTAACTTAGGCGATCTAGTCTATACTTGTATGCTGTACGCATCACATAGTAATTGTGACAACACTCACTACTGTTTACTGATAACACCACTGATTAGTGCTAATCTATGATTAAGCATGTTAGTTGATTGATTGACTGAAATTCTGAACTGATTGATTGAGTGTGTTAGTTTGAATACAATTCTATCTGTTGACTGTTAAATGATCTGTTCATGTTTTATGTTTTAAACTGCAAATTGAAGGCCTTATCGGTGGTCGAACCAGAAATTGATTAGTGTTTTGTGCTAATTAGAATTTATGTGATTTTATGGCATGTTTAATTGAAATGTGATTTGGTATGATTAAATTGGTTTAAATAATGTTAAATTGCATGAGTTGGACTTAACTACCATTTTGCCACATAGTGGCTTGACACTAGACCATCCCTTTTCTACCTCATTCATATTGAATACATCTTTTGTTCATCTTTGAAAGACAAAACCGACTAGAGAGAGAGGATATGGAGATAGAGTGATTTCATCTTGTTTTGGCTTGGAGATTAAGAGGTTTAAAGGCTAATTGCATAGTTGAGCTTCTACACTTGAAATACAAGGTTTAAGGTAGAGAATTCAACCTCTCATTGATGTATTTATGTATTGTCTTGCATGGTTCATGGGAGTTTAGTGATCTAAGTCAAGTTTTGGTCTAAAAATGTTGAATTGAAGCTTAATCCATGCATGAATGTACATGTTCTAGCATTTTGAGGTTGTTTTCAAGGGGATTGTTACATGCATGTTCATATCTTGAGTATAGTTCATGAATTCATCATGTTCTTGAGGAAATTGACTCTTTTGAACAAGTATTTAAAGCTTTAAAGTTGTTTAAATTCTTGCATGTTGCATACATTTCATGTTCTTGAAGTTTTGTTTGAAATTGTGTTTAATTGACTCACTTTTGGGCCTTGATTTTACAAATTGAGCTTTGAATCATGTTATAGTATGAATTTACAAGTGTTTTCTAGGAAATTGGCCCAAAAGGATCGAATTTGATGCATTAAAAGTTGATTTTGAGCTTGAAGGTTCAATCTAGAATTTCCAGAATTTGGACTCACGCTCGAGCGGGGAAAGTGGCGCTCGAGCGTGGAATACGGGTAACCAGCACTTTGCATTGTTTTACAGTCCGCTCGAGCGGGGGAATGCACGCTCAAGCGGGGACCTGAGTCACATGCTCGAGCGGGGGTCAAGCTACCATCGAGCATGAATTTTGTGCATACAGTACTTTTAGCATGTTTTGCAGTCCACTCGAGCGGGTGAATTGACGCTCGAGCGGAGCTCTTTTGTCAGCATGTCCGCTCGAGCGGGGAAACCTACGCTTGAGCGGGACCCTATTTCAGCAAAATTTTGAAAAGTGTTTCTAAGTACATCCTTGCATCCTCATCTCATCCTAGGCATTCCTAGGCCTAGTTTAAGGCATCTTAATGAGGATATCGATGTAGAACCACACCGAGTCAAGATAGAGACTAAGTTGTTGATTCCCAAGTATGTAACTTAGTGTGTGTTCATTCTGTAACTGTAGGGTTGGCATCTAAGGACGCTCTAGCCTTTCTATAGCCCAGTGCTCTGTGAGTAACAATGTTGTAAAGATATATTCGATCATGAATATTTCTGGATGACCTACTGTACTGCTTTCTGAAATGATATTTCTTACTGAATGAATGTTTGTCCTATTTGTGAACTGTATTTGTGGCATCCATAGCAATTTACTGTTAATGTACTGTACTGTTATTGTCACAGAGATCTCTATCGGTTCCCATGTTGGAACCACTACTGTTTACTGATATGATGGCCATCAACTGACTGTTCGGTCTATTAAGACCTACTGTACTGTTTTGCTATTGGATGTACCACATATGACTATTATAGTTTTTGAATGATTATTATGGCATGGAATGTGAGCCACAAACTGAATGACTGATATATTGATAAATGACTGTTTTCAATACTGAAAGGACATTCATTCTTAACCTCTTTACGCATATGTTATTCACTGGGTTTTAGCTCACTGCTCATACATATATATGTAGGTGTTCAGGCACCGGACCGTTGCTAGGAGCATTAAGCTAAGCTCTTATTTTGTCAAGCCACCCTTCGTGCCTCACCTCGAGGTTCCAGATCTGATCCAACCAAGGCTGTTTGGGGGTGTTTTAGACTTCCCCCTTTTGCCTCTATTCTGTAATAAATGTTAAGACTCCTGCTGTACTGTTATGGTAGGGATTTGGTCCCTAACCTGCAAGCTTGTATATGATATATGTATATACTGTTTTGTTTCTGAATGTGAATATGTTATGAAAAGTCTTTTCGCATACAGACTGTCACAGCTCATGGGACATCTTTTAATTACTGTTTTGGCTTCCACCAGCCCCTGTACTCTGTATTACTGTTTTACCATTAAGCAGGCCTTCGGTAATCTCGAATTACTGGCCGGTTACGGTGCTAAACCCATAGGGACGGGTTTGGGTCGTGACAGTAATTCTAGCTAATAAACCGGGATAAGAGCACATGTGTTTTCAAAAACAACATATCATGTTAGTAAAGGCCGATCTTTAGATCGGGTGAGCGGGGGTGCTCATTGCATGACCTTCCCCTCTCGTACCCAAGTTCCCGAGCCGAAACAACTTTGGTGATGACGGACATGTGGACTTAGGCACGAGTTAGGGTTTCCTAAATTTCCCAAAATAAAACATTTAAGTGGCGACTCTGTATCTGGCAAAGTAGTCCATGTTTGGCACTTCTTTATACAAATCAATTTTCCAAAACGATTTGCCAGATTTGGACTCTTTGGTGATTTATCGGTCTTGCATTGCACCTTGCGACATTAAGATTAAGAACCGTGACATTAAGTCCGAACTGTAGTAGCTAATGAACAAAACGAGTTCGCGCCTTCGCGTGCGGGGCCGGGACGTTCGGGCGGTCTACAAGGACGAATCTGTCTTAAGGACACAATGTCGAACACTAGACTTGATCAGATTATTATTTGAAGAAATTAATCAAGTAAGTTGTTTAATTTATTATTCTGTTTTATTTGTTTATTTAAATCAAATTTTAATTTTGTTTTTGTAACAAAATAAAATCTGTTTTTATTTATTTAATTTTATTTTTAGTTTGATTTTTGTAATCAAACAAATTTCTCTCCTTTCCTTTATTTTTTTTGTTTTCTGTTTGTTGTTAAGTACACAAACAGAATTAATCTATTTAAATACAGTGAAGTTTGTCCAATAGTAACATGTACCCTAATTACCTTGACCCTCTTGATGGTTGTTGAGGAATTCATTTATTGTATCAGATTATGTTCAAAGGCCTAAGTGGGATGCCTTTAGATGGTCTGTGTCTCACTTTCTCAATGTGTGACCTTGTTCTGCTGTTATGGGATTATACACTCCTTTACTGTCTATTTCTAATCTTCACTAAAGGACTTTTGTTGGGTATGAGAAACTAAAATTGATACTGCTTAAGGAATTCTAAAATGGTCAACCATTATCTGTAGTGCCATAAAACCATTTATGGCATTAACAATCTGTCCACTTGGTGTCATTACTTGCAGTTATAAGGTTAACAAACAATGCAAAAGAAAATTTTGACGATTTCTAAAAGTGCAATTAAGATGCATAATTATCCAAATTAACAAAACTATTTGAATATTAAATCTTCCTACGTTGATTAAATTATTTACTTACTAAGTGCATGTTTGGGTAGACCTAAAAAAGGCAAAAAGTCAAAAAGTCACTACAAAAGTCGAAAAGTTTATACTATTCACATTTTTTTTGGCGGGAAAACTGGGCTGATTTGTCAGAGGGCAAAAAGATACATTTACCCTTATTTGTCCCATTCCAGTTCACGTGTGAAAAAGGGGGAAAAAAAAAAATCAACACAGTGCATTGATATAAGTCCCGTTACTGACAAGCACTGACCCTCACAGAAGGGTAGTTCGGTCATTTTAGTATTTTATAAATATTTTACTACACATTTTTTCATAAAAAGTCAAAAAGTTATCCCAAACAACTATATTTTTTTCCCCTACTTTTTTAGATAAAAAGTCAAAAAGTGCACGTATACAGTTCATCCCAAACAATCCCTAAATCAAATCCACATGCAACACACGTGTTTCTCTACTAGTCATAATAAAAAATCCTATTTACTGCATGAAAAATGGATCGAATAAAAAAATTTGTTGTAATCCAGCCACTAACAACAGCCTAAAGGTATAATAAAAAAAGTGACATCTAAAAATCCTATAAACCAAAAATGGTCAAGTTAACTTGAAAAAATAACAGCTATCAATCATATAAACCAATATTTACTAGCTAGAACAAACTACAAACAACATTACAAATAGCAATCTAATATTGATAATGCGGTTTGTTCCAGTGGATGGATCGGACTTGTCCAAGCTCCTCAGGCCCACGTCCAGATGGTCTGGCCCACCGAGTCACCTGCAAACAAGTTCAACGGGGAACGGGGTAGTCCTCCAGTGAACCCTCCGACGAGCAAGTTAGAAAAGAGGAGTAGGATGTAGAGAGGGAGATTGAAGATAGAAAGCTTAACCTTCTTCTTGTCTTCAACGTTTGCTTATATCCTTTGGTAATCATTTCACTGTCCCTTCTGACCTGCCCTCCTCGCCGAAAGTCTATACTGTAGCTTACCTTGTTCAGGGTAAGGTGGTGCTGTTTCGACGGAGAGGTGTTGTCGTAATAAATGCTGTGATGGGCTACATTAATGGTGATGTGCAGTGGCAATAACTTTGCAGATCTTTGTCTGCTGATGTGGCTTGTCCTTTACCTACCATATGTCTGAATGTCATTAGCTTTCTATGCCATGTTGGATTCCAGCTATTCTGGGTTTTACCAGCTGGGTTATGTATTGGGCTCCAAGTGATGGGCTTGGGTTGTTTATAGTGGGCTATGGCCTTTATGGGCCTAACCACGTCAGTAGTCCCCCATTCCCGAGTGCAGCTTTAGTCCAACGAAGGGAATACTAATGAAGAGAATGGGGGTGTTAGAGATTGGTGTTAGAAGGAGGGAGACCGGCAGGGTTGACGGAGTGGGAGGACCGACCGCGAGGATCGGTCGAGTGGGAAGGCCGACCGCGAGGATCGGTCGAGTAGGAAGGCTGACCGTGGGAAGGGCTGACCGCGAGGGTTGGCCGAGTGGGGAGGGCCGACCGCGGGGAGGGCTGACTGCGAAGGTCGGACGAGTGGGAGGGCCGACTGCGGGGAGGGCTGACAGCGAGGGTTGGCTGAGTGGGGGGGCGACCGCGGGGAGGGCTGACCGTGAAGGCGGCCGACCGCAAAAGGGGGAGGTGAGGGGGGCGCGGGGCTCAAGAGACGGCGTGTCACGTGGTGATTTGAAGTGGAAAAGACAGGGTAAGGGGAGGAGACAGTGGATCGTAGTCGTATACGTGGCAGGATTGCGTGGGGGGAGATTAGGCATTGGCCAGAGATGAAACGATAGGTCATAATGGTTGGTGAAAAGACAGTTTTGGCGGATGTTTTTGAAAAGTTTTCAAACTGGTGAAAATTAATTGGGATCCTTGGAATACGAGCAAACCGTGGGCTTTTGGTATTATTCGATTTACCTACTTCTTTGAAAAAAATCAAAACATCTCAAGTGTTAACTCCTTTGTTGCTGACGATACACCTTTGCAACACTTTTTCAATTTCCTTGTACCCGCATCTGAAGCGATTCGCAGACATACCATAGAAATGGCCCACAAAGAAGCTGTGAATGCTATGGTGGATCCACTTGGCGATGATGATGTTGTGGGGTCAGCGCAGCAGTATAGGATGGAGAGGGTGAGGGAGTCGGTAGTACGATCCCATGGTTCCACCATGATAGCAGCTCCAAAGCCAATCAACTAGGCAGAACCTGATCATTGGCATACAAAGGCAGATAAATCAACGGTTACTGCAGCGGATTTGGAGGCTATTCGCGAAAAATACCAGGTGCCTGCCGAAATAGAGTTGTCGTTGCCAATGTCGACAGAGACGCCATCCGACGCCAGGCCAGGGCAGTTTGCCCTTTATGAGGAGGCATTGAAACGAGGACTGAGGCTGCCCCTGCCGCAGGTGGTAGTAGATGTCCAAAATCGTTTAGAGGTGGTGCCGGGCCAACTAATGCCCAATGCGTGGAAGATCTTACTGTCCTGTGCAAGTGCCTGGGTGAAGGCGAACGAAGGGGCGGCCATGACTGTAGACGAATTCTTCGCATGTTACAAGGCCTCAGGGCAGCAAGAAACTTGGGTTACTCTGCAGGCAGCAACATGGAAAGGGCTGGTGGTGGGGCTGCCGTCGTCGATCAAGGGGTGGAGACCACGGTGGTTCTATGTGTCTGCCAATGGAGGGGTTGGAGTGCGCACCATTTGGAAAGTGCCCACTAAGTCGATGGAGCCAAAGCTGGGAGCAGCAGCAGAGGAGAGGGTGAAGAGGGTAAAGGAGTGGAGGGAGAAAGAGGGGCCAGATGGGACGAGCTTGTTCAGCCGTCTGCTTTGTTTGAAGCGGGGTTGGGTCCACAGTCGAGCGGTGGGGACCTCAAACGAGCGGAGTTGGAGGTAAGGAGGAGGGCTCAAGAGGCGAAGGATCAGGCCATTCTTGCAAAGGCCCAAAAATTCAAAGAGTCTCAGGCCGACCGACCGCCAAAACCGGTTGCAAGGGAGAGGATTCGACCTCATCCCAAACCCTTGGGAGAGAAAGACTTAGGCGAATTTGTGCCACGACTGCCCCCAATAGACCCTTTGAAGGAGATAGAGGTGTTGGGCATGGTGAAGAAGAAGAAGAGATTGAGGCGGAGTGAAGAAGGGCCTGCCCAGAAGAGGAGGAGGGAAGCGAGGGTAGAGGAGGCCAGTATGGCCAAGGAGGCAGAGGGGGGGAAGTGGGGAAGACCCCAGGAAAAGTAATTGCCCCAGAAGTGATGGACATCGCCTCAGAGGGCATGGAAGTGGTGCCAGTAGTGGCGGGGATCGCCGCAGGGGTCGCGAGGGCCACCCCTGAAGTGCAAGCAGAAGATGGGGCAACTGGCCCTAGGCCAAGGAGGGAAGAACAGCCCCAGGGGGGTCCTGCACCCCAAGAAGGGGGAGTCAGTCTGACCACTGCAATCTACCACGCTCGTGCGGTGGCTGGGCGACTAGAGGGAGAAGAAGGCCCAGCCAGGGCAGGGGCAGACCGCCTGGTGGGGATTGTAGAAGAGGCAGCCTTGCGCTCAGCATCCAGATTCAACGAGGCTGAACTGCTGAGGGGGTTATGCTCCACTCAAATGGAGATAACCACCTTAGCAGGGGCTCTGCTGAGGAAGGCGGGGGCTGCAAAACTCAAGGCAGATGAAGCCAAGGCTCAGCTTGCAAAGTTGAAAAGGGAGAGTGCAAGTTGGGAGAGTGCCCACACTGATCTGCAAGCGGTCAAGGTGGAGCTGGAGGACACATGCTGCCAGGTTGTGTCACTCGAGTTCCAACTGGCAGGCGAGCGGAAGAAGGTGGATGAAGCCCAAAAAGCCTGCGCGGTCGCAGTCGAGCAACATGAAGAGGCAATGAGCAGTAACGAAGAGCTGGTCAGGCAGAAGGATGAGGCAGATGCTGAGATTGGCGGTCTGCAGAAGAAGTTGGAGGACGAGCGCGCAAAGGTAGTGAAAGAGAAGGAGAGCCTTTAGAATGAGTTGGAGGCAGAGAGAGACAAGGCCACTGCTGAAAAAGAGAGCCTGAAGAAGGAGTTGGAGGCAGAGAAGGCTAAGACTGCTTCTGAAAGGGCGACCCTGCAAAAGGAGCTGGACGAAAAGAGGGCGAAGGCAGCCTCTAAAAGGGCGGCTTACCCCGATCTATGCGTCGCGGCAGTGGAGCAGTTCAAAGGGTCTGCTGAATTTCAGACGACAGTTGATGCCGCGGTCGCCAGCAGCTTGGCTAGGCAAGAATCTGGGGGGGCGGGCCCATCGAGGATGACCGCTGGAGGCAGAACTGAAACAGAAGTTATTGAGAGCTTCCAGCAGTCAGACTTCTACAAACACGAAATGGCTGAGTTCTGGGACAATGGCTGGAAGATGTTCAAACGTAGAGCTGAAGAACTGTTCCCAGACTTAGACCTCAGTAGTGTAACAATTGGTGAGGACGATGTGGCCCAAACCCCCCTGGATGAGGGTATTGAAGAAGAAGACCTCATCTCCAGTGAGGAGGAGTAACTGGAGAAGAAAAAGAAGAAGACTTTGCACAGACATTGTTTTTGCTTTGTTTTGTTTGTTTGTTTTTGTTTTTGTTTGTTTTTGTTTTTTTTTTTTGGAATTGCTGTAATGAACTAATGTACAAAGTTGTGAATAAATAAAATTTCAGTTGTGTTTTGCATTGGACTGTTTTTGCCTGTGCGTCTGAAATGGATGAAAACTTGTGATAAAAACTTGTGATAAACTTGTGATAAAAACTGAATTTAGGAATTCCTCAAGACAGAGGGGGATTGAAGTTGTAAAAAAATCAGGAACTCCTCAATGCAGAGTGAAATTGAACTTGTAATGAAACTCAATGCAGAGTAAAGTTAGGAACTCCTCAATGCAGAGTGAAATTTAAAATGTAATAGAACTCAATGCAGAGTAAAGTTAGGAGCTCCTCAATGTAGAGTGAGATTGAACTTGTAATGAAACTCAATGCAGAGTAAAGTTAGGAGCTCCTCAATGCAGAGTGAGATTGAACTTGTAATGAAACTCAATGCAGAGTAAAGTTAGGAACTCCTTAATGCAGAGTGAAATTTAAAATGTAATAAAATTACAAGTTTGTGTTTGCCACACTGCTAAAGTAGGTGCGGTTTATGGAAGTTTGATTGAGAAGAAAATAACCTGACTTGTAAAGAAGACTTGTAAGGAAGTCTTTGGAATTCGACTGAGCAAAGAGTGGTGTAAAGATTTAGGAGTTGGAATTGTGACTAAGTGTGTCTACTAATTGCCCCAAGCATGAAATTTGCATGGGTGGCCTTGACCGAGCCCTGCATGCGTGCTCATTTGGGGCAAAGCTATGATTTACTAACATTGTGGGTAACTAAGTCTGACCCTGAAACTGTGGCGCTCGGTCTGGATAAGACTTGTTATGCTTAGGCTGGCTGAGGCTTGGTCTGGCCGAGTGCTTCATGCCCGGTCGGGCAAAGGTTCTTGCTGTGCAGTCTGGCCGAGGCTTCTAGCGCTCAGTCTGGCTGAGGCTTTTGGCGGTCGGTCTAGTCGAGGCTCGCGGTGCTCAGTCTGGCTGAGGTTTCTGGTGCTCAATCTGGCTGAGGCTTTTCGTGCTCAGGCTGGCTGAGACTTTTAGCGCTCAGTCTGGCTGAGGCTTTTCGTGCTCAGTCTGGCTGAGGCTTTTAATGCTCAGTCTGGCTGAGGCTTTTCATGCTCAATCTGGTTGAGGCTTTTGGCGGTCAGTCTGGCCGATGCGCGCGGTGCTCAGTCTGGCTGAGGCTTTTGATAAGTGCTGTAGATAAAAATGTTACTGAGACAACACACAAATAGCTGAGATATAAAGTCTGGCTGAGGCTTTTCGTGCTCAGTCTGGCTGAGGCTTTTAGTGCTCAGTCTGGCTGAGGCTTTTAATGCTCAGTCTGGCTGAGGCTTTTCGTGGTCAGTCTGGTTGAGGCTTTTGGCGGTCGGTCTGGCCGATGCGTGCGGTGCTCAGTCTGGCTGAGGCTTTTGATAAGTGCTGTAGATAAAAGTGTTACTGAGACGACACACAGATAGCTGAGATATAAAATTGTTGTCACGGACAGAGTAGTCCGAGCGCTCAAAATTTACATCATGCATCAAAAAGGAAAATACAACAACTGAGCAATACAAAAGTAGGAATTCATTGAAAGTAGCGCTTCAAGTGTTCAGCGTTCCAGGGGTGGGGGAGGTCTCGACCATCCATGTCCTAAAGTCGGTAAGTGCCCGGTCGTGGTCGGGCTTTCACAATGTAAGGTCCTTTCCATTTAGCTGCCAGTTTACCCTCAGTCGGATTTTTGGTAGCAAGAGTTGCTTCTCTCATGACAAGGTCTCCTACAGCGAACTCTCTTGGTCGAACTTTGCGGTTGTAGTGTGTTCTCATTTTCAGTTGGTATGAGGCCAATCTGACAGCAACGATCTCTCTGAGCTCTTCAATTAGGTCCAGGTCTGTCCGATGGAGCTCTTCGATTAGTGCTAGATCCGGATGTAAAACCCTGGGAGTAAGCAGACTGACTTCCACCGGAATAACCGCCTCAGTGCCGTATGTTAAGCGGAAAGGGGTTTCCCCAGTGGGAGTCCGGGCTGTAGTTCGGTAAGCCTAGAGCACATTCGGTAGTTCCTCAGCCCAAAGTCCCTTAGCAGCTTCTAGCTTAGTTTTGATGATCTTTAGAAGAGAACGGTTGGTGACCTCAACTTGGCCATTGGCTTGGGGATGACCGGGGGAAGAGAAGCATGGTTGAATCTAGAGGTCTGCACGGAACTTCCTGTACTTGGCATTGTCAAATTGTTTGCCGTTGTTGGAGACGATGGCCTGAGGGATGCCAAATCTGTAAACGATCGATTGCCAGATAAACTTGGTTGTGTTCCGCTCGGTAATGGTGGCAAGGGGTTCTGCCTCTACCCACTTGGTGAAGTAATCAATGGCAACAATCGCGAACTTGGTCTGGCCTTGGCCGGTGGGAAGTGGACCGACCAAGTCGATCCCCCATTTGGCGAACGAATAAGGACTACAAAGCATGATCAACTCTGTAGGAGGAGCATGCGGGATGTTGGCAAAACGTTGACACTTATCACATTTGAGCACGAAATCTGTCGTATCTTGGTTAAGAGTTGGCCAGAAATAACCAGTATGGAGTATTTTGTGGGCAAGAGACCTGCCGCCCGAATGATTGCCACAAATTCCCTCATGGATTTCCTGCATTACTGTCACGACCCAAACCCGCCCCTATGGGTTTAACACCGTAACCGGCCAGTAATCTGAGATTACCGAAGGTCTGCTTAACAGTAATACAGAGTACAGGGGCTGGCGGAAACCAATACAGTAAATAAACAATGCCCAATGAGCTGTGACAGTCTGTATGTGAAAAGACCTTTTTATACATACACATATGAACAGTACAAACGGTATATACACATTCACAGTCGATCAAAACAGGGACCAAGTCCCTATTGAACAGTACAGTACAGTGCTATACAATAATACAAAACAAGTGCAGAGGTAAACGGGGGAAATTAAAGCACCCCTAAGCCGTAGCTTAATAGGCTCGGAACCTCGCAGTGAGGCACATAGGTTGGCTTGACAAAACTGGAGTTAACCCCGACGCAGCTAGCAACGGTCTGGTGCCTGGACACCTACATATATATATATATATATAAACAGTGAGCTAAAGTCCAGTGAATAACATAATGCGTAAAGAGGTTAAGAATGAATGTCCTTACAGTAATGAAAACAGTTCATTGATTCAATATATCAGTCATTCAATCATAAGTGGTACATCCATTAGCATAACAGTACAGTAAACAGTAGGTCTAAAAAGACTGAACAGTCAGTGATGGCCATCAATCAGTAAACAGTAGTGGTTCCAACGAAGGAACCAACAAAGATCTCTGTAACAATGGCAGTAACAGTAAACAGTAGTTGCTAAGGATGCCACAATTCATTTCAGAATATAGGACATACATTCATTCAATTAACAGTATCAGTTTAGAAAACAGTTCAATTAAACAGTCAGAAATATTCACAGTTGAACATATCTTTACACAATTGTTACTCACAGAGTTCTGGGCTACAGTAAAGCTAGAGCGCGTCCCCAGTCACCAACCCTACACAGTTTACAGATTGAACACACACTAAGCTACACAGTTGGAAAAGATAATAACTTAATCCTTAATTTGCGTCGGTGTGGTTCTACATCTAAATCTTCATTAAGATGTCTTAAACTAGGCCTAAGGATGCCTAGGATGGGATGAGGATGCAATGACGTACACAGAAAACAGTTTCAGAAGTTTCAGAAAAACAGGGTCCCGCTCGAGCGCAGGTTTCCTCGCTCGAGCGGACATGCAACAAAGGTATACGCTCGAGCGTGAACTTTCTCGCTCGAGCGTTCTACAAAACAGGGCAAAAGTACTAGATGCTCAAAATCCACGCTCGACAGGCACTTGACCCCCGCTCGAGCGTGTGAAACAATACTTCGCTCGAGCGTGAAATACTCCACTCGAGTGGTCTGCAAAACAGTGAGAGATGCTGGGAGCTCGAATTCTCCGCTCGAGCGCAACTTCCCCTGCTCGAGCGGGATGCAAAAATCTAGAAAATCTAGGTTTGAGTCCCAAGTTCAAAACTCAATTTAAATGTGTCAAATTCGATTTTCCTAGGCTAAATTTCCAGAAAACACTTCAAAACTCAATGTTTAACATGATCCAAAACTCAATTGAAAAATTAAAGCCCCAAGGAAGATCAATTCAACATGATTTTCAAACTAAAATTCATGAACATGATTCAAACATGACATGCAAGGATTTAAACCATTACAAAGCTTCAATACATGCTCCAAAGAGCCAAATCTTTTAAGAACAAGATGATTTCATGAACCTTAAACAAAATCATGAGCACGTATGTAACATTTTTCTATGAAATCAACTCACAACTCCACAATTCCAACATGCATGCAACAATTGAGCTCTAATTCAACATTATTGAACCAATTCAAACCTTAGATCACTAAGGACCCTTTAATCATGCAAGAATAAACTTAAATACACAATGAAAAAGGTCAATGATCTACCTTAGGTCTCCAATGCAAGACTAGAAGCTCAATCTAGCAATCTATACTTCAATTCCTTCAAGTTCCAAGCCAAATCAACAAGTTGAATCCAACTCTCTCACTTCTCCTCTCTCTAAATCGGTGGGAACAAGAAAAGGAGCTGATGAAATGTGTGTTTGAGTGTGTAAAGGCTCAAATATGTTTAGCACCCATGGCCCACTAACAATGGCAAGTTGGTAAATAAGTCAAACTATGTAATTCATCAATATTTAACCTAATTTAATCACACCAAAATCACATTTTAAATAGATATACCATAAAATCACATGAATTATGATGATCATAAAATACTAATCGATTTCAGTTTCGACCGCCGACAAGGCCTTCAATTTGCAATTTAAACATAAAAACACGAATAGATAATTAAACAGGCAACAGATAAGAAATGCATTTGAACAGATACAGTCAATCAATCAGTTTCAGATTTCAGTCAGTCAGTTCAGTATTTCGATTACTTCAGTTATCAATCATAATCAGTCTCAGTTTAGCAGTAATCGGTAATCAATCAGTGGTTATTTGGTAATTAGTGGCGAGGGTTATTACAATTACATAGGTTGCTTGAGCCGAATTGAGGCACCGCAGATATGGGCGTGAGAAGTCACGTTTGTACAAGATGCCACTGATGAGTATGTAATTGGACGACCGAGCCCTGACTTTGGTGGCTTGCTGTTGGTCGTCCGGAAGTTCCCCCGCTGTTAGAAATAGAATAATGTCCGACGCCCAAGGAATGGGCTCGTTTTGGAGGAACTATACTTCTTGCTGGTCAGGGGAAATGGCAGGGTGGGACAGGTATTCGAGGCGGACACCATGGCTGAGGTCAAACTGGTTTGCGGAAGCCAACTGAGCCATCTCGTTGGCCTTAGAGTTTTCTACCCGAGGAATGTGCTTGATGTGAAAAGTATTGAAGAGGCGAACATGGGGAAGTGCAATGTCCCTGTAAGCCCGCATGGTGTCCTCCTTGGCGTCGAATTCCCCTATGATTTGTCCGACGATGAGCTGGGAGTCACTGAACACTCGGATGTGGCTGACACCAATATCCCTGGCTAGGCGAAGACCTGCTATCAATGCCTCATATTCGGCTTCATTGTTACTAGCATCAAACAAGAAACGGAGAGCATATTTGAAGTAACCGCCCTCAGGGGCAGTGAGGATGAGGCCAGCCCCACTGCCTTCCCTATGAGATGATCCGTCAACGTTGAGAGTCCAAGAATGAGGGTCTTCGGGCTCGGTAGGGGTTGGTGGGGGTTGAGGGGCAGTGGTTGGGATAGGATTAGTGAATTCCAGGATGAAATCTGCGACAGCCTATCCCTTAATTGTTGTTCGCGGCCGGTAAGTGATGTCAAACTGGCTGAGTTCCACTGACCACTGCATGAGTCTGCCGGAGAGTTCTGGTTGCTGCATCACCTTCTTCAAGGGTTGGTCGGTGAGGACCACTATGGAATGGGCTTGGAAGTAAGGACGGAGCCGTCTGGAGGCGTTGACCAGGGCCAAGGACAATTTCTCTAAGAGTGGGTAATTCTATTCCGCTCCCCTGAGAGCTCGATTGATGTAGTAGACCGGCCGTTGGACAGAGCCGTCTTCCCGAATAAGAGCTGCACTGACTGCGGTGCTTGACACGGCTAAAGAGAGGAAGAGAGGCTCGCCCGTGATTGCCTATGAAAGGAGGGGGGGTTGGCCATGCCCTGTTTCAACTGCTGAAAAGCCTTCTCGGATTTAGTTGTCCATTCAAAAGTTTGCCGAAGGACTTTGAAGAATGGTAGGCACTTGTCTATTGCGCGGGAAATGAAGCGGTTAAGGGCCGCGACTTAGCCAGTGAGCCTTTGAACCTCCTTAACCGTCCTGGGTGACTGCATCTCAATCAAGGCCTTGATCTTTTCAGGGTTAGCTTCGATACCGCGCTGGCTGACCATAAAACCCAAAACTTCCCAAATCATACGCCGAAGGCGCACTTCTCTGGGTTGAGCTTCATTTGGTACTTGCGTAGGGTGGCGAAGGTCTCTCGCAGGTCAGTCAGATGATCAGTGGAGAGTTTGCTCTTGACTAGCATGTCGTCGACATATACTTCCATATTCCGACCTATCTGATGATGGAAAACGACATTGACCAACCGTTGGCAGGTGGCCCCAGCATTCTTCAGTCCGAATTGCATCACACGGTAGTGGTAAGTACCTCGGTCGGTAATGAAGGGGGTATGTTCCCGGTCGGACGGGTGCATCAGGATTTGGTTGTATCTAGAGAAAGCATCCATGAAGCTGAGCATCTGATGACCAGCCGTGGCGTCGACCAGCAGATCTATGCGGGGAAGAGGATAACTGTCTTTGGGGCAAGCTCAGTTCAGGTCAGAGTAATCGACATAGAGTCGCCATTTGCCATTATTCTTGCGGACTAGGACCACATTTGACAGCCATTTAGGGTAGTCCACGTTTGTGATGAATTGGGCCTCAAAGAGTTTATCAACCTCTGCTGCAATAAGAGTATTGCGCTCCGGATGGAAGATGCGCTGCTTCTGGCGGTAGGGTCGAAAATGGGGTTCAATGCTGAGGCGATGGGTTATGAAGGAGGGGTCAATACCCGGGATGTCTGAATAGGTCCAGGCAAATACATCATTGTGCTCGGTCAGGAGGGTAGTAAGGTCAGCCTTAGCTTGGGGGGATAGTTGGCTGCCGATTTTGGCAATTTTGGTTGGATTGGTAGGGTCGATGTTAACTTCAACGAGCTCTTCCACGGGTTCTCCTCTGACCAGCTCGTCCTCATCTCGGACGTCAAGCCCTTCGATGATCATTGCCTCCTTCAGCTTGACTTCTTTGAGTGAGGCAACATAGCACTCCCTGGCCACGGTCTGCTCTCCTCTGACTGTTCTGACCCCGAGATCGGTGGGAAACTTGATGGCAAGGTGATAGGTGGATGTGATGGCTTGTTAGGCATTTAGGGCAACGCGGCCAAGGATGATGTTGTAGGCAGAGGGGCAGTCGACCACAAGGAAGGTGAGCAACTTTGTGGTCTGCCGCGGGTATTCACCGATCGTGATAGGGAGATCGATGGAGCCGATGGAGGTCACACGGTCGCCAGTGAAACCGACCAGAGGGGTTTGGAGAGAAGACAAACTTTCTTCCCTAATCTTGAGCTGGCAGAAGCAATTGAGGAAGATGATGTCTGAAGAGCTGCCGTTGTCGATGAGAACTCGTCTGACCTTGTAGTTGGAGAGGATGGCAGAGATGACAAAGGGGTCATCATATGGGTAACGGATGCCTATACAGTAGGCGTCCGTGAAGGTGATAGGTTCGGTCCACTGTTTTGGCTGTTTAGAGGGTCGGTCCACCATTGCCACTGCTTTGTCTGAGCCCTGCCTTATTTTTCTAAGTTCTGCCTTCTGAGCTGAATGAGAAGGTCCCCCACAAGCAAGGCCGCCTGAGATAACTCTGATTTCTCCAACTGGTGAAGGGGGATTACCTGGCGGTCGAGGCTGTTGCGGAGGGCGATCATGGCCTTGGTTAGGTGGGGCTGGCTACCGAGGTGGGGTACGCCGGCGATTGTTTCTGAGGGGCTCGATTCTTTGCCTCTGCTGAGGGCGGGTGTCCGTAAACCCGCTAAGACGTCCCTGATGTATGAAGGTCTCGATCTGATCTTTGAGGTTAATGCACTCGTCAGTGTTATAGCCATGGTCCTGGTGGAAACGGCAATATTTGGATTGATCTTTCCGATTAGAAGGGGTTCGTGAAGGCAGGGGCCATTTGAGGGGGTAGTCCCGTTGGATCTAATTGAAGATGTGTTCCATGGGAGAATTAAGGGGCGTGTACCGCTCGAACCGACCGGGCGGTCGGGCGAGTGTCGACCGGTCAGCTCGTGGGGGTCGGTCGTTATAGTGGGGTGTTTGGCTATTATACTGGGCGGTCCTGGGTTTTGAGTCTTTTCTCTTGTCTCTGGGGGTCGGGTTTTTAGTTATTGGATCCTGCCGAGCGGCCAGTGAATCTTCAGTATTCATGTATTTTTGGGCTTTGGAAAGTAGGGCTGCCATGGAGGTCGGGGGGTTTTTAGAGAGGGAGAAAAGGAAATCGGACGACCGCAGACCGGCCATGAAAGCCGTGTGGATGACCTTGTCGTCGTTTTCCGCTACTTGTAGGGCTTCGGTGTTGAAGCGGGTAACGAAGCTGCACAGCGACTCCCCCTCGGTCTGACGAATGTTGAGGAGTTGGGTGGCCGGGAGTCGTTGGCACTGGGCTCCAATAAAATGGCTCAGGAAAGAGTCACTGAGGTGTTGAAAAGTGGAGACAGAGTCTGCCGATAACTGGCTGAACCACAGTCGAGCTGACCCCTTGAGTGTCACGGGGAAAGCTCGACACATGATCTCGTCAGGGAAAGCATGGAGGATCATGAGGGTTTGGTAGATCTCCAGATGGTTGATTGGATCCGTTGTACTGTCAAAAGAGTCAATGGTGGGCATCTTGAACTTGGCGGGCAAAGGTTTATCCCGGATGGAAGCAACAAATGGTGAGTTTGCCGTGGTAGAGGGTTTATGTTGGATGTTCTGCATGACCCCTTGGAGTTGGAGCTTCATTGCTCGAAGCTCAGCGTCCCAGAGGGGAACGTTGTCACCCCTAGAAAGAAACAGGGGCTGGACGCTACTGGCTTCCCCTTTAGGGGCTAGTGCTATGACCGATGGATGTGGGGGTGGAGGAGGTGGATTTATATGTGGGGGAGGAGGTTACAAACCTTCCAAGTTGGGTGGATAGGATGGCTAGACAGTATGGTCCGGGGCTTGTTCTTGGTTGGGTGGAATATCTGGAGGTAGTGGAGGAGGTATGGGGAGGTTTCTTTGGAGTAAAGCATTGATTAGGGCCTGGTTTTGCTCGACCATGCGATTAATGCTGTTGGTAAGCTCGATGAAATACTGTGGAGGGTTGTTTGGATTGGGAGGGTTGGTTTGAAGGTCGGCAGCATTATGGTGAGAAGCCATGGATCTAGTCGTGACCATATACTTTGATGGGTGGGAGGAAAAGGTTGCTGGGACAGGGTCTCCGGCGACAATGAACACAACTGGCGCCTGGATGAAAGCCCTTCCCACAGACGGCGCCAACTGATAATGCAGTTTGTTCCAGTGGATGGATCGGACTTGTCCAAGCTCCTCAGGCCCACGTCCAGATGGTCTGGCCCACCGAGTCACCTGCAAACAAGTTCAACAGGGAACGGGGTAGTCCTCCAGTGAACCCTCTGACGAGCAAGTTAGAAAAGAGGAGTAGGATGTAGAGAGCGAGATTGAAGATAGAAAGCATAACCTTCTTCTTGTCTTCAACGTTTGCTTATATCCTTTGGTAATCATTTCATTGTCCCTTCTGACCTGCCCTCCTTGCCGAAAGTCTATACTGTAGCTTACCTTGTTCAGGGTAAGGTGGTGCTGTTCCGACGGAGAGCTGTTGTCGTAATAAATGCTGTGATAGGCTGCATTAATGGTGATATGCAGTGGCAATAACTTTGCAGATCTTTGTCTGCTGATGTGGCTTGTCCTTTGCCTGCCATATATCTGAATGTCATTGGCTTTCTATGCCATGTTGGATTCTAGTTGTTCTGGGTTTTACCAACTAGGTTATGTATTGGGCTCCAAGTGATGGGCTTGGGTTGTTTATAGTGGGCTATGGCCTTTATGGGCCTAACCACGTCAAATATAAATTTGTCCTGGCTTATCTCAATACGAAAGAAAACTTTAACCAGAATTGTATGACGGGTGTTAATGTCTTGCTAGAGAGTTAATCTTGGTCAATTTATACAAACAAACTATACGACCGCCTCAAAAAAGAAAAAGAAAAGCATGGCTATAAAGTAACCTCCTTGATTCATATTAGTATGAATACCTCTATTATATTCTTGCTTTGGTTTCACTATTCTAGTGATGTAAAAGATTCCATTGGATTGTTATTTATAAGTGACATATAGCCTTATCATCTAGAAATCCAGTTAATTGAGCAGACTATATTGAGCCACAAAAAAACAGGATGTTCAAGCTCGGCTCACTTACCAAACGAAAGATGATTTTAAGCTTAAAATTGACTCATTTTACCTTTAAATCAAGCTTGAACAAATCCTAAACTAGCCAAGCTCACTCTTATCTCGAGCAGTTTGGCTCCCCTATGTATTATTCTGCTTATTAATACAAAAAAACATTGCAAGTCAAGATAGCCATAGATTTTTTAACACTGCAAGTATATCTAGCCTTAAATTTTTTTAGGCTACAAAAACAACATGAATTTGTCACGGTGGCCAATAATTTTCTTTTTTACCCAGGAACAAATAATACTTGTGCATAAAATTGGAAGCTAATATAGGGAATAGGCTATATAAATATAAATAAAAAACACCTATTACCATATATTCAGGTAGGGAACATGTTCAGAAATAATGAATTGGAACTTAATAGTGAACAAAAATATGATTTTCTCAATCTTAGTCACAGCTGTAGGCACGAGGCAGCACTTGTTTAATTGCATGCCTCAACCCTTATACCACACCCAATACTATGTCTCAGAGTCTGGAGGATAATGCCAACTTAAGTTCTATTGTTTGATACAAATCAAGAGTAGCACCATCTGAAATCCTCTTCACATATGTCTACTACAAGTGTGTCTTAAAGTATAGTTGAACCTTAACAAATAAATAAAAGTAAACAAAAATCATTTTTTTTCCTTTACCAAGGAAAAAGCATATAAGGGAGCAAATTGTGCATGTTAAACAAGAATGGAGTTAAAAGAAGAAAAATGGGCTTATAGTGGAAATTAAGAAGCAGCCTAGAAGAAAACCACTATCAGCAATGGCACCACATTTGCTTCTGGCAACAAATTGTGCAGTGCGCAACAATTTTGAGTGGACGAAAGTTTTGTCTCCTTCATTAGAAGATTCAGTATAGATTTCCCTGAGAACCTCAAAGGTAATGATGCTAATTTTAAAGGTAATGATGCTAATTTTACTCTTTTCAGTATCTCCAAAGTATAAGTGGTTAGGTTTTTAGGGTTCGGAAGGCTGCCAGTTGAGACATAATAGAAAATCCTATTTCCCAAATGAACTAGGTAAGTCGAAGGAAATTTTACTCAAAGATTATCCTCAATAGCATCACCTACATCTGAGGATAGCAGTGCCATATGGTCAAACAATCCTTTAGCTTTAGCCTCTGGCTCGGACTCTGAGGTCGGTCCAAATGCAGCGATGGTGTAATTGTAAATGGAATAGAGAGTGTCCTCTACAAACTCAGCACTCCTGTCAATATAAGGCAGGACCCGACAGTGCTTTGGGAACTGAACCCATACACATGTGTCTACGTTGAAAGAGAAGATTTCATTTTCCAAGGTTAATATGAAGACCCTTCTGTCAACTAGAGTATGACCAATGAGTTTCTTGTTTATAGGGGGGTCAGGGAGGATTGACCACTTATTAGAGTCCAAATCAAAGACTTCAAATCGTGATAGATTCATCAATTTGTAATTGAACCGCATACTAGTTACAATGGCATAGATCTTCTTGTGAGCCACAAATGCATAAGGATTCGGCTTCCCACAAATCATCGCAGTACCCTTCCTCAACAACTTAGACGGACGGTTACTAGTAGCGAAAGTGTTGGTGGAGATGGTGGTGGTATCGAGAACATGGACATCCAGCGGGTAAGTGTCATTAAGATCCCAATCCTTCCTTTTTGATCTCTGTCTCTCGGCATGACAACCCCCAAAAAAGTACAACTTCATGTCTAATTCAATGTAACACATAAATCTTGGGTATTCTCCAAATGGAAATTCAAGGATGGGATAAATAGTCTTCTCCAATTCTCTGAACTGATTACAAGGTTGCAATGGAGGAAGATGAAGAACATGATTGGGCATATTGATGGCGTACAGACAATAATTAATTGGACCCCATGGATATATGAAGAACATGTACAGAACCTTTGTTTCTTCCACTGCTGCAGTTGTTTCCTCTGATGATATTGGTAATGGTGCTATTGGGGGTCTAGATGAGGAGGCTATTGGGGACCATGATCGAGACCGTGATCATCGACCACTCGATGGTGATGATGATACAGATCGTGGAGACCATAACCGTTGCCGCCGTTTCAATGATGATGATGACTGCTGGAATCTTGAATGTGATTGACGCAATGGTGGTGAAGATTCTTAGTGTGGTAGGTAGTGTATAGTGTGGTAGGTGTGTATATTCCTCTTCCTCTCCTATATATAGGAGAGTCATTGTAAACATCAATTAAAATCAATATATACACAATTTATTCTCTTTCTCTCTTTCACTATACATTAATTCTAACATGGTATCAGAGCGAGGTTAATAACCTAATAATTTTGCTTCACCAACAGGCGATAGCCTCGTCTTGCCGTCCGCAGGACCTCTACACATACCTTCACTCCACTGCCACAAATTATTCTTCTTGATCTTGTTGTTGTTGATGATCAGTTGATCATCTTCGCTGCTGTTGTTCCTACCAGATGATGTTGAATTGGAAGAGTTTGTTTTCTCTGTTGTGTCATCCCTTTGACTCAGGCATTGTAGAGGTCATCAACACAGTCACCTCTTTCAAAAATAGCTGCAGCCCCCATTCTCGTGCCTATGCACATTAATATAACACCAAAGCGGCAATCTTTGCTACGACGCTTTATCTCATGCAACAGTGTGGCAACACATCGTGCCCCTGTAGTCGGTTAACAAAAGTATTGCTGTTGGTTAACATACTTGATTTTCCAATATAAGCCTACACTTAAAAAGAAACGACCAAGTGTGGCAAAGGCCAGTCTCGAGCGGAGTCCTGGATAAATGAAGTACACAACTTGTAGCCTATCCTTACAAGCAGGGGGGAGTTCTTCATAGATCCACCTCAAGATCGTTATGCCAGGATTGTTGTCCTCTTTCTGCACTGTACTAGATGAATGAAGTACACAACTTGTAGCCTATCCTTACAAGCAGGGGGGAGTTCTTCATAGATCCACATCAAGATCGTTATGCCAGGATTGTTGTCCTCCTTCTGCACTGTACTGTGCATGTAAATGATGCAGAACGGTCCTTTTGGTATCTTCGTATATATTTTGTGAAAAACATACTTTTTCAGTTGTTCCCCACTTATAACAGGAGTAGGGAAGTATATTCTGACGATGCGGAAGATGTGATTGCCCGACTTGTCGGAGCCACGTTCGAGGCAAAAGAAGTGCAAGGCGTCGAGATCGGAGAAGTCATCGTCGGAGGAGAGGAAATCGGAGGGACAGTCGTGCCAGTTCTCTTAAGGAGGAGCTTTTCTTTGTCCATCAATGGAGGACAAGAAGGGTCGAGCGTCTATGCCTAGATCTGAAGCCAATACCACCACTGAAAAAGCGTCTAATGTTGAACCCCCAATCCTTTCTCTCTTTCTCTGTGCCCTCAATTGTTCTGTTCCTAACCACTACCCTCCATAAGGATAGATTATTCCTATTCCAAATTCCACTTTCTTTGTCTTTTTCACTCACATCACGTGGGCTTGTTCCCACTCTCTCTCCTCCTATCTCCTATCATTTTTTTACACCACCAGAGAGGCTCAAACCCATGTTCCCCACTTCGTTATTTATATTTTATTTTTTAATCAATTTCCTATCATTTTCCCACTACCCATCACTTTCCTGTGCCTTTTTGTGTCTGATGTGTTTCTCTTTACATTTTCAAACCCAAACTGCCACAGAGAGAGAAGAGACCAGTGATAGAGTGGTTTCAGCCCTCCCCACGTTTTACCTTCACCATCTCCATTTTCAAACCCAAACTGCCGAGAGAAAGAGAGAGAGCAGATGTGCCTTTTTGTGGCTGATGTGTTTCTTCATTACTTTTCTCTCACTTTCCCCCTTCACAAATAGAATTTCCCCATGAAAATCTGCCCTACTTTTCTATATTTTATTATTGTTATTATTTTCTCACTCTTATCATTATGCTCCAGCCCATTCCCCATCGAAAGTGCCTTATCATTATGATCCAGCTCCAGCAAAGGCTCCTACCCACATGGTCTTGTTCCATTTTTTATCTTTCAAAAAAAAAAAAAAAAAACAAACAACAACAAACATTCACCATTCACAACAAACTCGCTTTTTATTCATCCACATTCTACACCAAAGCAATACCAATACACCGACCTCACCAAAAAAAAAAAAAAATCAACAACCACAACCCACAACCACCACAACCACCGACCTTACTTTTTCGCCTCTTCTGCTGTTCTCTTCCTCTTGCTTCCGTCTTGGGTGTCCCTTAACGGCGTTACCACCGTGCTTCCAAATCCATCGAGCACGTTGCCTCCCTGCTGCTCCTCAAATGAAGCATATGGCGGACCTCCGAATCGGAGCATGACGGTGGCCTTCCATTTTAGCTCCTTGCTCTTCGCTCTTCGCCTTTAGCGCGCAAATCTTTGCTCGCACATCCTTGTACATGCGGTGTAGCAGAGAAAGTTGGGCATTTAACTGTTGTATCTCACTTATCCTATTCTGAAGCCTGTGAGATAAGTTAGTGATCGCAGTCATGGTCTCCACACATGACTTTAACGTATAATGGTTGGCCTCAATATTCAATTACGCTGCCATTATTTGCTCCACTGACAGCATCGGAAAGTTTAACAGCTCAAACACATGGGCGCTTGGTCCAGGGGCGTTTGGTTGCGATTCAAGGGCAATAGAACCGGCTATCTCTATTGTGGACTCGTTTAGGTCTGAAAAAGGGTGAGCAAACTACAGGAAGTGGAGGCCATATCAGAGGCAGCACAAGTAGGGGGTTGCAGAGTGGACGAAAGGGGTTGCAGAGTTCGTCACTTTGGTTTGCTTTCAAACTCTAACCAACCTCAGCCTCAGCCTCAGCCTCAGCCTCAGCCTCGTTTTAAATAGACAATGTAGAAACTAAGTCGACAAAACGGGAACGCAAGCTAAGGCAGACACATGCATCGCGCGCCACTTGACGCCACAGTGTCGGGCACAACTTTTGATGTATTGGGCGCGACTTTTGATGGCGCAATATATATATATATATATGTATATCTTTTGGGCAGCCTATATACACGACCATACAGTGTATTCTCCAACGGTCTGACACGACCACACAGTGTTTGCTACAACGGTTCGACACGACCACACAGTGTCTGTTACAAATGGTCTGACACGACCTCACAGTGTCTTCTACAGCGGTCTGACACAGCCACACAGTGTCTTCTACAGCGGTCTGACACGACCACACAGTGTCGACTACAACGGTCCGACACGACCACACGGTGTCTTCTATACACAGTGTCTTCTACATCGGTCCGACACGAGCCATACAGTGTCTTCTACACCGGTCTGCCATAACCACACAGTGTTTTCTACAACGGTCTAACACGACCATACAGTGTCTCCTATCCTATTTTATTTTATTTGTCAGTTTATTTTCATGTTTATTACTCTCTCCAAACTCAAGTTGGTTAATACATATCCTCCTTGAGTTTGAAGGGGGCTGTTAGTGTGGTAAGTAGTGTATAGTGTGGTAGGTGATTATATTCCTCTTCCTCTCCTATATATAGGAGAGTCATTGTAAACATCAATAACACAATCAATATATACACAATTTATTCTCTCTCTCTTTCACTATACATTAATTCTAATAAAGACGATGATGGTGGACATCCCGAACCTGTTGTTCTCGTCATCAATGTCTCCTTGTGGGATGCAGCGTCTTCGCCTCCCTCCTAAGCTTCCCCCACAGAGTGAGCTTCAACAACTTACTAGTTGTCAAAAAAACAAAAAAATTTACAAACACCAGTGTTTACAAAAAAGAAACAATAAAGGAACACAAGAGCATGCTATTGTTTTTAAAAATAAAGATTCCAGATGCTTCTATAAAAAAATGTTATTAAGGACTTGAAAATTGGTTAGAACTTTACGGCAACAAACCAATGGGGAAAGGTTGTTCCAAAATAACTAATTGTGGTACTATGAGAAGGTTTGATGTTGAGAGCTCTCTCTCTACTACACTTGAATGTTCTAGACGTAAATTCCTCATCACTCATTTTAACTACCCAAATTTCACCATTTACCAACCACTCATTTTACCTACTCAAACTTCACCATGCACCAACCGCTAATTTTACCTAAGTCAACGTATGGTTGAAGTTTGGTGTATACTAGTATAAATAGGAGACATTTGGATCTCCATTACGTGTGTGTAAGGAAGAGGCAAAGTCCAAGTGTGAGTGCTTGAATGTCTAGTGTGATTATAAAGTGTGGTGTCCTAGTGTGTTTGTTGTATAGTAAAAGTTTTGAGTGTGAGTGAATAAATGAAGAATATTAGTTTGTGGTTGTGTATACTAGTGTCTTGTACTTAAGTTTATTAATTGATGTCTTACAATTCAACACTTGACACTCTTTTTAAGGTTAGAAAAAGAAAAGAAAAGAAAAAAACAGCAAACAGTCACAATAAGGGTAATGCCAACGAAAAGGAGTCCAAAATCAACTCAAATACTAACAAGAAACAAGGTATCATGTGATTTAGTCTAAGTTTGGGATCGAAGGAAGTGGATTAGTGATGCGGGAGTCATCTAGCTGGTTCCTAATAGTTTAGGCAAGACTAAACTAAGATTAAACTAAGATTATTTGATTTTATTCCTTAAAACATCTAAGCAATACTGTCTTTTTTAGATAAATTATAGAAAAATATAAGTGCACATTTCGATATAAAATTTCATATTTCAACTATGTTTTGTTGGACATTTCACATTCTCTATGGTAAATATGATATAGTTGTTGGAGCATGTGAAGGTAGAGTCCCACATCAGATAAAGAGTAAAAGAAATGGGTCTTAATATACATAAGATAGGTTCTCCACTTATGGGCCTAAGCTTTTAAATGATTACGAGTTCCAAAAAATGTGTGTAAGGTATGTGGACTCTGGGATTTCTCTGGATTGGACTAGATTTGCAGTGTGCTTGTGGACTCCTCAAATTCCTTAACAACTGGTATCAAAGCCAATGGCTAGTGATCTATAGGTGGGCTCTCTTGGAGCATTGATGTTGTTGGGCTTGGGTTTGCACAGAAACTCTCAATGGACCAAGAAAAATCCATGATGACTCTAAATGGAACAAAGAAAATTCCTAGTGCATGTGGTAAGGTTGGACTGCGACAAGGTGGCTCTCAATGGAATATGGTTACTCTCAATGGAGTATGGTGGCACACGATGCATTATGTGTGGGTGGCCTAAGTTGTACTCAATGATGGAGAGTTATAGATCAAGATTAAGGGAGAGCGCGTACAATCTATGATGAACTTGCTCTTGATAGATCAAGAATCGAGAGGAGCAAAGAGAGGCCCAATGTTTGGTTCACACATGAGGGAGAGATTGTTGGAGCATTTGTGAAAATAGAGTCCCACATCGGATAAAGAGTAAAAGAGATGGCCTCAATATACATTAGATGGGTTCTCCACTCATGGGCTAAAGCTTTTAAGTGCATATGAATTCCAAATAATGCATTGTAGGCCCTATTATTAGGTATGTGGACTCTGGTATTTTTCTGAATTAGGTTGGATTCGCAGTGCGCTTGTGGGCTCCTCAAATTCCCAAACAATAGGTGCCTGACATTCACATGCTAATTGCCACCAACAAAAAAAAAAAAAAAAAATGATTTGACTAACAACTATTCATACTATTTTCAACCAAAACAATTTGAATCGTGTTACTGAATCGAAAAATGAGTAAATCATGCGATTCAGTTTACGATTCACTACCATCCACTGCGATTCAATAAGATTCATTGCAATTTAGTTTTGTTTTTGTTTACATAATGCATAAAATGACAACATTTCACCTCTATCAAGAAACAAAATACAAATCAATTAATTATATTGAATTAAGTGGTTTTATTATATACATATATACAATTTAGTTATATTGGGTAAAATCATTCATTTTAATCCAACCCAAACCAAGACTTAAGTCTTATCAAATGGGATCAGCTACATAAATCTTTCTTCTCCATTCAACTCTATCCAAGGCCATATCGTTAGTCAAATTAAGAAGATTCATAGCTCTATTTACTACACTAGCCCACGTCAATCTAAGTCTGCCCTTTCCCCTACACTTCCATCTACTATCACTGTATCACATCTCTTCACTACTCCATTGTATATGACCAAACTGTCTAAATCTGTTCTCCCTCAACTTATCTTCTATTGGTACTACTCCTCCCCATTTTCGAATATACTCATTCATAACTCTATCTTTTCTAGTCTTACCACACATCTACCAAAGCATCAACACTCATCTTATCTACATGTTGTTTCGTAGTTGCCCAACATTCTGTCCCATATAGCATCGCTGGTCTAATAGTTGTTCTATAGAACTTCCTTTTTAGTCTAGTGGGGACTTGTTTATCGCACAATATCCCAAACGCACTCTTCCACTTAAGCCATCCCACCTTAATCCTATAGACCACATCCGCTCCAATCTCCCCAACTGTTGTGATAATCGATTCTAAATAATGAAAACGTCCACTCTTCGATAGTGCTTAGTCCTCAATTTTCACTTATCTTCTGCTTCCATTGTTATTGTTACTAAAATTACACTCCATGCACTCCGTCTTAATTTTGCTTATCCTAAATCTTTTAGATTCCAGTGCTTCTCTCCAAGTCTCCAATTTAGTGCTAACTTCTTCTCTAGTCTCATCCACTAACATGATATCATTTGCAAAAAGCATACACCATGGTACATCATCCTCAATATTTCTCATCAACTCATCCATAACTAAACCAAAAAGATAAGGACTTAAGGTAACCCAACAGTAATTGAAAATTCACTTGTCTTTCCAGTCGGCGATCTAATAGTGGTCACCACACCATCATACATATCTCTAATCATATCAATGTAACCTTTTGTTACCCCTTTCTTCTCTAACACCCACCAAATTATATCACGAGGCACAATTCATTTTAATCATTGTGTATATTTTTATACGTATATACATACATAAAATTATATATTATATTTAAGGTTAATTACACTACTCCCTCAGCTATTAGCAAATATCATTTTGACCCCCTTATTTATGAACTCATACATATTGACCTCATTAGCTATGAAAATTGTAAAAATACACCCGTTTTGAATGTGGTTTGGAGGGGCTGAAAGTAATACATTTTCATAGTTGAGGAGATCAAAATGGACGAGTTCATAGACACGGAGGTCAAAGTGATATTTGCTAATAATTGAAGGTGTCAAGATGTTGCACACTACTCTCTTAAGTGATTTACCATCACTTATTACACAGGATGCAGATTCATACTTTGACTGGTAGATTGACAAACACTAACATCTATACCCATCCCTCTAGAACTAGTCAGACATCCCTCATAAATAAAGATGAAAATCATGCCCTCTCAACTAATTATAAATTTCCCATTTATGGCCCTTTGTCATATATAACATAAAGAAATACACAGAGTTAACATCCCAATTGAAAATAATAAAAATGGAGATACGGACAAGTATGATAAGGGAATTAATTGAATGAATACATTTACAACATGATTTAACAGCGGAGTTTGCTTTGATCAGGTGCCATAGACCCATCAAAAAAATTATAAAATGTTTCATAAAGGATCAATTAATCAAAGGTGCTAAACATTTGATTTACAATTGGAAGATATGACTCAATACACACTCTTATTGGTTGCAGCCTAGTTTATGGAAGCTTACAAGCATGTATGGGCTAATATTGCAGGCATGAAGGATCTCTGCAATTGTTGGCTTTGAAATGGATCACAAAACACTACTTAAATTCTTGACCATTGTACAATGTTTAGCTGGTAAACAGCTTTTTACTAGAAATGGACTCATGATGGCCAATTTTTCTGGTTCTTTCCATGACAACTATACTCTTGGCAGTTGTTTTTTCACTATAGCTAGAGACCTAGTGCTCATAGAATAAGCTGCCTGCCACATATTTTATGAGAAACTACTAGTCTTATACCTCAATTTGTTTTTTGGATAAATTACTCTAACCACTCCTAAAATTTGACAAAAAATACCGTAAAGCCCACACTTTTGTATTAATTACAAAGACCTCCCCATCAAGAACAAAGGAATAAACAGAGCTTACAGAATATTTGAAAATTACTATTTTGCCCTTATTTTTGTTTGTTTCAAAATTTTAATAAACCTTTAATGTGAAATGACTCAAAAATCCCTTAACCCTAACCACACCTATTTCTCTATGTATTCATTGAGGGATTGCAATGGTAGGTGTTGGAAGCTGGTGGCGGTGGCTTGGAGGAAAGAGTGTGGAAGGATGGGAGGTTTTGGTATAGTTGTAGGGGTGGTGGTCATCGATTTGTGGTGGGTAGCCGTGGATTTCGTAGGCAGTGCTAGGCAGGGATTGGTTTTTTGGATTTGTTAAGATTTGAGGTTAGTTATGTATTTGCATTGGTTTTTGAAATATTTTTGGTTGGAAGGTCGTGATGAGAAAGCGGAGTGAATGGTTGTGGGTTTGGGTTGTGAGTTGTGGTAGGGTAGCGAATGGTAGTGGTTGTTGGTGTCTCTGCTACGTGACAAAATAAGGAAGAGAAAATTGGGTTGTCAAAATAAAGCGGGGTGTGTGAGGGTTAATTTCATTCTTATTATAAGGGTATAAATCACTCTGATTGGTTTTGGTGTTTTCAAAAATAATTTTCAAGTTTTCAATTCATAGTCTTTGGCTTTTTAATGATTTTTTAAAATATTTTAATCATTCATTTATTTTTATTTATTTTTTACTTCTTAGATCCACTTAATGTAGATACCCTTCAAAAATACAAAAAATTGTGAAAAAATCTTTAAAAATTTCTTTAAATACAAAAATTCTATATATTTTCATTTTTTTGTGTGTGGATAAATCAGTATATTTTCATATTTTTTGGTTCAATAGTAAAACCCTGGCATTATAACCTTGAGGTTATGGGTTCAAGTCTTGAGGCAACCACTTTGTACATTATATCAAAGGTTAGGTGTGTACCCAATTTTTCCCCTTTCAAACATACATAATATGTACTATTTGGGCGTTGGTTTTTTTTTTTTTTTTTTAATTATAAAAATGAATAACATCATATTTTTTTAATAGTTTGACTATCGATTCACTAGCATTGCGGGGGTACATGATATGCAATTTAAATTTTTAAATAGATTGGTGTAATTATGCTAAAACTATGGGGCTGCTTGTATTTTTGTCAAACTTCAAGGGTGGTTAGTTTAATTTACCCTAAATTTTGTTATCAAGTTAAAACATCTCCATTGGAGATTGCTATTTTAGCAATGCCGAAGCTATAATTTGGCATGCTAGTGCCAAATATTGCATTTTTACTCAAGCAGTGCAAGTGCTATTTTAGCACAACAACTACCATTCCCTCTGTTTTCCAATCACTATTCTCTTTCCTAACCAACATTATCAAGCAACAACTAAATCTTGGGTAATGGACAACTAATGTTGCATATTGCAATGTCTTTATTGAGACTGACACTTGTTCCCTTTATCTTTATTTGGAAGTCTTTCATAATTTGTGGTTTAAAATTTTGAGTCTTTCATAATTTTCATGAAGCACGGGTACTCCAAAAATTATGCCTTACACGTACCGGTATGGCTGCACGTGTACCGGGTACGGCAAAAAGGAGTCCGGTATGTTTGGTTCAATCGGATACGGCTTGGGTACGGCATGGGTACGCCTTTGGTGCGTTTTGGGTATGCCGGGGCAGAAATCAAATTTCAGGAGAATTGAGGGGTACCGGAGCAATATTAAGAAAAATTTCAGAAAAAAAAATAAAAATAAAATGGGAATATACACGAATGACCTAGGTTTTGCTCTAATCTCTTCACTTCAGCAACACAGCAGCGAAGAGGCGACCCATCCATTCCCTTCGAAGGCCTCCGGCGACGGCGACGGCGACGCAAGGAGAGTTCCGGTGAGTGCTCTTCATCATCTTCTTCTTCTTCGTCTTCTTCTTCGCCTTCTTCTTCTTCGTCTACATCTTCCACCCTCGTCTTCTTCGTTTCTTCTTCTTCGTCTCATATATTTTTTGTTTTGCAGATCAGCAAGCATCTGGTTTTGTCCTTTCTTGCATCTCTTCGTCTTCCCTCCGGTGAGAAACTGGTCAGAATTTTTGGGTGCCCCTGCATATCAGCAAACAGCAAGCAACTGGTCAGAATTTTTTTCTTCATCTCCTTGTTTCTTCATCTCTTTGTCTTCATCTTTATTTTTTTGGTTTTTTTTCTTGTTTCTTCTTTCTTCTTCAGAGAGGTAGAACCTGGTCAGAGAGGTAGAACCAAAAAAAAATAAAAATTAGGGAGGTAGAACCAAGTTATTCAATCATACTTAGAACAAAAAAAAAATTAGAACAAAAAAAGTAATAAATTAGAACAAAAAAATTAATAATCAATCATACTTACAGAATGTTAATAATAATAAAAATTAATCAGAACAAAGTTATTCCTCAACAGAAGAATGTTAATCAAAAAAATTAATTAGAAGTTTAGAACAAAGTTATTCCTCAACAGAATGAAAAAAATAAAAAAAATAAAGTTTAGAAGTTTAACCATAATTATAAAAAATAAAAAAATATCGGCGTACTGCAGCCGTACCCACATCATACTTTTTTGGGATTTTGCTGTATTGGCGTACCCGCACTCGTACCCGTACTGTACTCGTACCCACACCCGTGCTTCCGTTGTGATGTCTCATTTGAGTGCTGAGAAATTTACAAAAAAAAAAAAAAATTAAAATACGCATGGTTGTTCGATATTGTAAATCGTTGCATATTATTCCATAATTTTATAGGTGTTGCATATTGTAGAATACATCCATTGGTCCTATTTTACAAGTCATTGGATGCACTGTCACAATCCAACGCACTGCCATACCAAAAATCTTTCAAAAACCAATGGAAATACATAACTAACCTCAAATCTTGACAAATCCAAAAAACCAATCCCAGCCTAGCACTGGCTACGAAATCCACGGCTACCCACCACAAATTGATGACCGCTACCCCTACAATTATACCAAAACCCCCCATCCTTCCACACTCTTTCCTCCAAGCCACCGCCACCAGCTTCCAACACCTACCATTGCAATCCCTCAATGAATACATAGAGAAATGGGTGTGGTTAGGGTTAAGGGATTTTTGAGTCATTTCACATTAAAGGTTTATTAAAATTTTGAAACAAACAAAAATAAGGGCAAAATAGTAATTTTCAAATATTCTGTAAGCCCTGTTTATTCCTTTATTCTTGATGGGGAGGTCTTTGTAATTAATACAAAAGTGTGGGCTTTACGGTATTTTTTGTCAAATTTTAGGGGTGGTTAGAGTAATTTATCCAAAAAACAAATTGAGGTATAAGACTAGTAGTTTCTCATAAAATATGTGGCAGGCAGCTTATTCTATGAGCACTTATCTCTAGCTGTAGTGAAAAAACAACTGCCAAGAGTATAGTTGTCATGGAAAGAACCAGAAAAATTGTCCATCATGAGTCCATTTCTAGTAAAAAGCTGTTTACCAGCTGAACATTGTACAATGGTCAAGAATTTAAGTAGTGTTTTGTGATCCATTTCAAAGCCAACAATTGCAGAGATCCTTCATGCCTGCAATATTAGCCCATACATGCTTGTAAGCTTCCATAAACTAGCCTGCAACCAATAAGAGTTTGTGTTGAGTCATATCTTCTAATTGTAAATCAAATGTTTAGCACCTTGATTAATTGATCCTTTATGAAACATTTTTTTAGTTTTTTGATGGGTCTATTGTACCTGATCAAAGCAAACTCCACTGTTAAATCTTGTTGGACTTTATCTGTGTATTTCTTTGTCTTATATACGACAAAGGGCCATAAATGGGAAATTTATAATTAGTTGAGGAGGCATGATTTTCATCTTTATTTATGAGGGATGTCTGACTAGTTCTAGAGGGATTGGGTATAGATGTCAGTGTTTGTCAATCTACTAGTTAAACTGATATATCTATGCTAAAAAGTATGAATCTGCATCCTGTGTAATAAGTGATCGTAAATCACTTAAGAAAGTAGTGTGCAACATCCTGACACCCTCAATTATTAGTGAATATCACTTTGACCTCCTCGTCTATGAACTCGTCCATTTTGACCTCGTCAACTATGAAAGTGTATTACTTTCACCCCTACCAGACCACATTCAAAACGGGTGTGTTTGTACGATTTTCATACTTTATGGGGTCAATTTGTATGAGTTCATAAATGAGGGGTCAAAATGATATTTGCTAATAGTTGAGGGAGTAGTGTAATTAACCTTAAATATAATATATAATTTTATATATGTATAAAAATATACACAATGATTAAAATGAATTGTGCCTCGGGATATAATCTGGTGGGTGTTAGAGAAGAAAGGGGTGACAAAAGGTTACATTAATGTGATTAGGGATATGTATAAAGGTGTGGTGACTACTATTAGATCATCGTCTAGAGAGATAAGTGAATTTTCAAATACTATAAGGTTACCTTAAGTCTTTATCTTTTTGCTTTAGTTATGGATGAATTGACGAGAAATATTTAGGATGATGTGTTATGGTGTATGCTTTTTGCAGATGATATCATGTTAATGGATGAGACTAGAGAAGGAGTTAGCACTAAGTTGGAGATTTGGAGAGAGGCACTTGAATGTAAAGGATTTAGGATAAGCAGAACTAAGACATAGTACATGGAGTGTAATTTTAGTAATAGTAACAATGGAAATAGAGGATAAGTGCATAGAGATATGAATTGCCTTAATTTGACTAACGATATAGCCTTGGATAGAGTCGAATGAAGAAGAATGATTCATGTAGCCGATCCCATTTGATAGGACTTAAGGCTTGGTTTGGTTTGGATTAAAATGAATTATTTTTCCCAATATAACTAAATTGTATATATATGTATATAATAAAACCATTTAATTCAATATAATTAATTGGTTTGTTTTTTTGTTACTTGATAGAGGTGAAATGTTATCATTTTATGCATTATGCAAACAAAAACAAAACTAAATTGCAATGAATCTTATTGAATCGTAGTGGATGGTAGTGAATCATAAACTGAATCATGTGGTTTACTCATTTTTTGATTGTTTGGGATGTAAAGAATAATCCAAAAAGTCAAAAAGTTACTCAAAAAGTTAAAAAGTTAACACTATTCACCAAAAGTCAACAATTACGGCTGCACAACTCCCAATTCAAATTTTCCTCTAAAAACTAATTTTTACAATTTTTTATTACACATTTTTCCATAAAAAGTCAAAAAGTTAACCCAAACATCCATATTTTCAACCTCACTTTTTTAGTCAAAAAAGATAAAAAGTGCACTTATTTAGTCTTCCCAAACAAGGCCTTAATAACACGATTCGAATTGTTTTGGTTGAAAATAATATGGAATAGTTGTTAGTCAAATCATGTTTTTTTTGTTTTTTTGTTTTTTGTGTGTGGGGCAATTAGCATGTGAATGTTAGGCACCTATTGTTAGGGAATTTGAGGAGCCCACAAACGCATTGCAAATCCGGCCTAATTCGGAGAAATTCCAGAGTCCACATACCTAATAATAGGGCCCAAAATACGTTATTTGGAACTCATACCCACTTAAAAGCTTAAGCCCATAAGTGGAGAACCCATCTAATGTATATTGAGGCCATCTCTTTTACTCTTTTTCTGATGTGAGACACTATCTTCACAAATGCTCCAACAATCTCTTCCTCATGTGTGAACCAAACATTGGGCCTCTCTTTGCTCCCCTCGAGTCTTTATCTATCAAGAGCAAGTTCATCATAGATTATACGCACTCTCCCTTAATCTTGATCTATAACTCTTCAACATTGAGTACAACTTGTGCCACCCGCACACACTGCATCGTGAGTCACCATACTCCATTGAGAGTAACCATATTCCATTGAGAGGCACCTTGTCGCGGTCCAACCTTGCCACATGCACTAGGAATTTTCTTTGCTCCATCTAGAGTCATCATGGATTTTTCTTGCTCCTTCGAGAGTTTCTATGCAAACCCAAGCCCAACAACATTGATGCTCCAAGAGAGCCCCCTATAGATCACTAGTCATTGGCTTTGATACTAGTTGTTAGGGAATTTGAGGAGTCCACAAGTGCACTGCAAATCTAGCCCAATTCGGAGAAATTCCAGAGTCCACATACCTAACAATAGGGCCTAACATACATTATTTGGAACTCATACCCACTTAAAAGCTTAGGCCCATAAGTGGAGAACCTATCTAATATATATTAAGACCCAATTCTTTTACTCTTTATCTGATGTGGGACTCTACCTTCACATGCTCCAACACCTATATCATATTCACCATGGAGAACGTGAAATGTCCAACAAAACATAGTTGAAATATGAAATTTTATATGGAAATGTGCACTTATATTTTTCTATAATTTATCTAAAAAAGATAGTATTGCTTAGACGTTTTAAGGAATAAACTCAAATAATCTTAGTTTAATCTTAGTTTAGCCTTGCCTAAACTATTAGGAACCAACTAGATGACTCCCACATCACCAATCCACTTCCTTCGATCCCAAAATTAGACTAAATCACATGATACCTTGTTTCTTGTTAGTATTTGAGTTGATTTTGGACTCCTTTTCGTTGGCATTACCCTTATTGTGACTGTTTGCTGTTTTTTTTTTTTTTTTTTTTTTCTAACCCTAAAAAGAGTGTCAAGTGTTGAATTGTAAGACATCAATTAATAAACTTAAGTACAAGACACTAGTATACACAACCACAAACTTAT